>OY754965.1:40426501-40781501 GCA_963576475.1 Molanna angustata
GTCTGCTGATTCATGTAAACTTATTGATGTTTCGTATATAAATATGTGTATGTATATTTTTTCACTTGTTTCCTGCCTAAGCAATTTGCTATATTTTATTTTTATAAATAACTAATGTTACTAACGAAATAATTTTGAATATATTTTTAATTGGTATACCCACAGACAGGCTATGCCTTGTGGGATTTTTGTGTGTACGGTTGATTTATTATTATAATTGATATTATGTTTATGTATATTTTATGTTAACCGTGTACCAAATCTTAAATAAATAAATAAATAAATAAATATATATTATTTTATTCTTCATTTCAACGCTAAGAAAACTTTGAAAAGTGTGTCCTCCAATATTTTTTTTCATTTAGGTACATGTTTTAAATTTTAATAATATTTCTGCTAATGAATAATACATGTTTACTATGTACGAGTCTATTTGTTGACTTTAGGGCTGCTTACGACACAATAAACCGAGAAAAACTCTACAGAGCCATGGATGAGTTTAATATCCCCAAGAAACTAGTAAACCTAGTGAAGCTCACAATGTCCAACGTCGAATGTCGAGTTAGAATACAACAGGACGTGTCCGAACTCCTGAAGACTTTCAACGGACTGAGGCAGGGAGACGCACTTGCATGCACACTGTTTAACTTGGCACTGGAAAAGGCCATCCGAGACTCGGGTATTCAAATTGGTGGCCATATCTTCAATAAATCTGTGCAACTCCTTGCCTACGCTGATGATATAGATATCATTGCACGCTCGGAAAATGATTTAAAAATTGCATTTAAAGCCCTGGCTGCATAAGCAAGGAATATGGGGTTGATGGTAAACGAGGGAAAGACAAAGTATATGCCAGTGCATGAACGTCGAAAACCGCCAGATTTGCAAGTCGACGATTACACATTCGAAACTGTTAGCGAGTTTGTGTACCTCGGTACTATGGTGACAAATGACAACATCAATGTCTCAACCGAAATTAAACGCCGAATAGTGTCCGCAAATCGGTGCTACTATGGGTTGCAGAGGCACATGAAGTCTCGTCACCTCACCAGAAAAACGAAAGTTCTCCTCTATAAAACTCTAATTCGGCCAGTACTCTCATATGGATCAGATTGTTGGGCAATCGCTAAATCTGATGAAAGAGCCCTGGAAATTTTTGAGAAGAAGGTGCTGAAGAGGATCTACGGCCCGACTTGTGACAATGGAGAGTGGCATATCAGGCACAACTACGAATTGTATGATCTGTACAAGGAGGCAACCATAGTGACAGAAATAAGAATAGGAAGACTCAGATGGGCTGGACACGTCCAAAGAATGAGCGAGGAGGACGTCCCAAGACGGATCATGAATGGTGCACCGGGGGGACGAAGAAAAGTTGGAAGGCCGAAGCTTCGATGGCTGGACGGTGTGGTGAAGGATGCGAACAACATCGGCGTCCATAACTGACGCAATGCGTCGCAGGATCGACAGTCATGGAGGCGGGCTCTGCAGGAGGCTAAGACCCGACCTGGGTTGTGGAGCCACAGATGATGATGATGACTATGTACGAGCATAACTCTAAATAATCATTTTTTTCAATATTTTACTTATATTTAGAATTCTTATAAGCTACCGAGCTTACAATGCTTGAAAATTTTTAATTTTAAAAGCGTTGCTAACGGGTCGTTTTTGGTTTTCACAAACATCAGTGATGTTCCATAAAAGTGGATTACTCATAGTGGATCACCTTATGTTATTTTTACTTTCCACACTATGAAATAGGGGAGAGTCATGATTTCACAATTTTAAGCGTATTTTTTTACATCAATTTCTCAACGGGTATCATGTAGAGAGTGCACACTGTGAGTTTCGTCATGATGTGTTTGTATGTATGGCGTATGGCGTACGGAAAATCCTTTTTGTGTCCTATCTACAGCCCAAACTATAATTCCGATCGACTTCATATTAACATCATACGTGTAAAGTGCATAGACCTAGAGCTAATTAGTTTTCCATAGACTTTTGATTTCTTCTCTATGAATTCATCATTTACTTTTTTTTTGTGTCCTCTCTGCAGCCCAAACTATAAGTCCGATTGACTTCATATTGATATCATATGTGTTAAGTCCATAAACTTTGAGCTGATTAGTTTTCCATAGATAACGGTTCATTTTTTCTCAACGTTTCTTTATGATTTCATCTATTAAATCTGAAAAAAGCTCTCACGACCTGCAAATTAGCGATATTTTAATTTGGTTTCAACTATTAATACAACACCAAGAATCTTCATAAAATTGTATTCAAAGTTGGTCAATGTTAAAAGAAAAATATTCAACGGTTTGAAAAATTATGTTTTATTTAATGGATTTTTGTATGAAACTTATAATATGTAACAAGAGAATTTTTTTATGTTTGGCAATGTTCAGTTCTTTGTTTTCATATTGATATAAGAATATCAATAGCTTGAACTTAGAACTGATTAGCTTTCCATAGATATCAAAATTTCTTCATATGATATCACGTGTCAAAATTTTCAAAATGCTCTAACGCTCTTTAAAACAAAATTTATCTGCTTTTATTAAAGTATTTCATACAACATAAGCATTCTTCACTATACTGCATCAATAGTTGGTCTATCTAAGTATAAAAATATACTACCGTTAGAAAATTTATATTCCTGGTATGTAATAAAATTTAGAATGATTAAAAATATATATAATTGGATAAATTTCTTATGTATGGAAAAGTTCAGTAATTTGATTTCATGTTATAGTGTAAAGAGCTTGAACATAGAACTGATTAGCTTTCCATAAATAACATAAAATTTCTTCATATGACATCACGTGTCAAAATTTTCAAAATGCCCTCACGTTCTTTAAAACAAAATTTATCTGAATTTATTAAAATATTTCATACAACATAAGCATTATTTTAACCATATTGAGATTGTCAACATTTCAAGAAGAAAAAATGAACGCTTACTATGGTATGGATAGTTAAGTGTTGGCCACAACCCACTCGTTTTACTTACAGATTCATCTTTGGATTGAAAAAAAAAAAATCAAAATTATATATTATTTTACCGCAATTTTCTTTATTGGCCCAAAATACGCTACCGGCGCAATATATTGCCCCCCTGATCCCGGTTTTCTCACCTTGTCCTTCTTGAAATGAATTTTTCTTGACTTTTTTGTTTTATTATTACTTTATTATTATGTTGATGTACATTGTATATTTTTGTCAAACTTTGTAATCTGGTTGGTTGGAGGAAATTGCCTAATGACAATAATCCCGCCAATGTGTAATATATTTGTTTATATTATGTACAAAAACATAAATAAATAATTTATATTCATTTTGTTAATTACTACGTATTGTTTTCCCCTCTGTAAAATATTTTTCATTAGGTATACTATAAAATAAAATTACAAGCGTGCAGTTTCCTTCAGGTTTTCACAGCTTGCTCTACTCATTAAACAGAAAAGACGATGTTGCCATAAGAATTTTAATGGAGTATGTATGTACTTTGATATTTTTTATATTTATATTTTGTTGTGATAATGTATCAATCCACCTACTAAGTCTATAAATTATTTCTTGCCATATAAAACGAATACATAATTTTCTCATTTGCCAAAATATAAGTTCACGGAGACAGTTAAAAGTTGGAAATCAAAACATATTTACTTTCCATTATACATAAGGTAACATTACATGTACTCATATAATGTAAGTATAGGTATGTAATAATTTAGTTGGCAAACCACTTATACAGTCAATTTATCAAGCGTATCCACTCGCATTTCCCATACATTGCTTGAATAAAGAAAATATCGTTTTGCTCTATGGTTTTTGGTGGGCGGATTATTTGCTGTGGGCGGGAGGCGGTATTGTGAAAACTCAGGCTCTATCTACTGACATACATACATTGTATCACAATCACTTCAGGTACGCTTTAGAAAATCTTGAACCAAGTGAGACATCAAAATATCAGTTGTATGGACATTGCACGTAAAGACAAATAAAATATACCTACTGTATACATGAAGTTTTGCTATAATAGAGCAAGAGCAAGTGACTGTCATACTTACATACGTTATAGTATAAAGGCTGTTTTCTTTCTTTGTAAGGATACCACAGCAGGTAACAACTGTGACTTTCGCAAAAAAGTTTAAAATTGTGAAAAATTTATATTTTAACACGATATGAAGCATTATATTATGAAGCATTTTAGCATAAAGTTTTTTTTATATTCACTACGGAAGGCTATTAGAAATCACGCCTTCCATTGACAGACACTTTGGTTGGTGAATACCCCCTGACAGACAACTTTATTGGTTCACTAGGTATTTTCAATCAAACAAGAACGATTATGTTTCTCCATATATATATTTCCCTTATAATAGGACGACCGTTTCGGTTGACTAGGCCCTTATCAACTGGTCGGGCAAAAAAAAAACTTTACCGGTTTTATGCAATACACATTGTGGTTCGCAGGCGTCACTGTCACAATCTATAATTTTATTGTCTGTAATTGAAAACCGTGATTTATACGTGATGCCTTCCGTAGTAAACTTCAAAAAATCTTGCTTTATACTACAACGCTTCGTACTAACTGACGTGTTAAAATCGCAATTTTTAACACTATGAAGGCTCCGAAACTGTCTCCGAAAACCACCACTTCTAATGATTCACATTATCCAATCGTTGCTGGCTGCTGTGGTATCCTTTTTTTTACTGACTTAAATTCTGCTGTTGCTGGCTCTTGGCCTATAAACAAACAATGAAACATGCTTCTTTTACTATGGTATTACTATATCAAAATCGCTAAAATATCGCTAACAATCAATTATTGTTACAAATTACATACTCTCCATAAGTCAGAGAAAACTTTACTAAAACTTTAAGTTATAAATTCCGGATCATAGAATAGACAACAATATTTTTTAAAGTAGATGGAACAGATAATCAGCTCCGGTATTGGAGACCAGATCTACGGCGTAGCAAACAAAATTTAAAAGCGCCCTTCTCCTCGTCGGAATCAGTCATCAATGAATAGTTATACCTATACATATGTGTCGGAGGTCGTAAATAGTCATATTCTATGTACTTGTAAAAATAAAAATTTCTGAACTCAATCAAAGTTTAATAGTCTATTATATCTGAACCTATGGTTCAAGTGTTACGATGGAACATAATATGGTCGATTAGGGCCTACACAAAGGAACAATGTTTTAAGCAGATGGATAGAATAAAAAAATACCAAATACTAAATTTAAACTTTTTTTGTAGAGCAACACAGTATTTAATATTCAGTTTTCTTGGAATGATTCTCAATCGTTACAGGGTGTTTTATAAATCTAAAATAATATTAATATTTAGACGATTCAGTGTCGAAATCTTCATTCTGGCAGAGGAGAAAGCCTTTTATTTTTTTTAAGTTCTGGTGGTACCTACCGTGGAGTATAGCCCCGATGATTGTACTGGCCGCCCCTCCCAGTCCCCCCTCCTAATCCCCCCACCACCTCTAGTCCTCCTCGTCCCTCACACCCACCACCCGCTCCCTCCCGCAGTATAAAAGGTAAGGAAATAACGACCTGCCATGTGCAGAGTTACGCCCATGACTCGCGGGAACAGGCAAGAAAAATGGTTGTGTATTGAGTGCTTTATAAATTCCTCAACTAGTACGTTTATATTTGTAAATTTCACTTATAATTAATGAATACCATTCAAATTACAATATTTTGACTGAAATAACGTTCAAACAACAGACTGTATTATATTTATGATTATCAAGGTACGATTGTACATCGCGCAATTTACAAAAAAATAATTCTCGGCAGAAATCCGTCACAAAAAACTTTATTCTTGTTTTTTAAACGAATTTCTGGTTGGAATTCGGAATTTAAAACGAGAACTACGTTTAAAAATCTTTATTATCGATTTTTTAGCGAAATTCTTGTTCAAATTCGGAATTTGAAAAACAAAACTATGTTTAAAAATCTTCATTCTCGATTTTTTATACTAAATTCTGTATGAAATTCGGAATTTAAAAAACAGAACTCCGCTTAAAAATCTATACTCTTGATATTTTAAACGAAATTATAGTTTTAATCACGAACTATTAATTTCATTTTGAGGTATTCATTCATTTCCAAAAAAATCATTAGCCCAATCCTGTCATTTAATTTTATCTTTGCATATTAAGGAACACATTTAGGTTTAACGAACCAAACAAATATTAACAATAATGTCCCACAGTTAAACACAAAGTCCCCAGTCAAAGTATACAATAAATCTTTTGATATTAAATGTCCCATACTATTGACTAATATCATTTAACTCTGCTTGCATAAATTAACCGGGAGATCAGTTTGTACCTAACTTAACAATATTATGATATGTAGATCTATATAACTACCTTTCCCTGCAAATGTATGCACGCCCAATGTTTACATATTAAACATCCCAAACCATACATAACACATGACATATCAGCGTTAGTATAATGTAAATAATATTCAATTCAGAATTGTTTACCATTTGCACGCATCAAATCCAAATTTAATACTGTTTAAAATCATATCTCGTTATTATTTATTCTTGTCAATGTCAATTCTATGAAATGAAAAAAACAGTTTCGATTAAGCAAGGACGATATAACTCGTCCCTGCCTAGTAATTAATACATTTCTGCCTAATTTATCTTTGTTGGTAAAAACAATAACTCGAAGACACAGAAAATTATAACGGAAGGTGACTGTAGAATAATGATACAGTTTTGCATGGAATATTTTATACTTCAATTACTTTTTATATTGATCATCTATGAACTATAATAATAAACTAGAGGGGAAAAAGATAATTGGACGAGAGAAAAAAGATGATCGGAAGACCCTCCAAAAGATGGAAAGACAGCTCGGAATCAACACCACAAGAGGCATCACACTCTGCACAAACAGGCCCTAGTGGCCTTGATCCAGTCCAAGAAAAAGAAGAAGAACTATTATTAGGTAATCATAAGACAAATCTAAATATTTCTTCTTCTTCTCCTTGAACTCCTTAATGACCTCCTTTCTTTTTGAAATACTTTTTATTATTATACTTATATCTCTTTTAATATTCTGGATGTGTTTATATTAAAAATACGTAACGTGTATAATAATCGCTTTTCTTATTTATTTTTCTGTGTAATTTTTCCACTTTTGTTTCCATAAATAAATAAATATGCTGTAGGAAACTTTGGGACCGGGACACCATCAACGCTACCGAACATGGAAGACACTGATTAGACTCCGAGTAGGTGTCACAAGGTGTAAAAAGAACTTAGGTGTGATATAGGACGAGAAGAAAATGTAGGTATCTTGGGATCGCGGAGAGGTCCAAGATGATAAGCATCAGATCTTCTTGTCTGCCGAAACATGGTACATTGATGTAACAAGGAAGACTTGTCGCAAATGACGTGGCAATTGCTGCTACATCTTATTAGAGTGGAAAGGCCTAATATGTATGTTCGGGTTATAAAGAAATATTATAAAATGTTAGAATTTTTCAATCTGTCTTCCAATTCCAGATATTAATTAGAATTTCAGATAATAATTAGAAAAAATATGAACACAGTGTGTTCGTACTTTTCGGTATGATAGTACCTACACCTAAAACTTTAATATTGAATTTTTCAAAACTGGTGAAATCGAAATGTTATTGTATTGCACTGGAACAGCATTTAAAATATATTTCGCCTTTAAGACCATAATAAACTAGATTATGGCCTTATAGTTGATTATGGCTTTATAATCCGTCATTGACCAGTTGATTATGAACTTATAAGTCGAAATGGTTGTCAGTAGACAAAATATAAAATATTTGTGAAAAAAATTGTTCATAATTTGTTGAGTGCTTTGCACATAACCTGTATTTATAAGATAAAAATATGGAATTCTGTCAAGAAAAATAATTACATGTATTATGGTGTGTATTTATCCAAAGGACACAATACATATATTTTCACAAAACACAATGTTGCCATAAAGGCACAATGTAGGTATTTAGTTGTATTAATATTGTCAATGAAAAAAACATAAATAAATATATCGATAATTTGTTAATAGAATTAATGTCGATTTATGGGACCAGAAAAAAACATAAAAATTCCACATTATCGATAACAAAATATCAATAACTTACATTAAATACAAATCTATTTGTCGAGTCATTTCCATTACAATGTATTTTTGTGTGGATCTTAATACGAACAAAGTGCAACCCTAAATATAGGGTCTGGGGGTGAAGTTATGGGGAAGGTTTTTTAAGGGCGCGTACGGATTCGTTGTTCTTTTTATTGGATTTTTATTTATTTTCATACATACTTATTGTTTGATATTTTTTCGGTGTCATTTTAATAAAATGACTTTCTTTTTTTTTACATCGCAACACCACGGAAGGTAGTTCAAAATATAGGTTCTTTTAAAATATTTCGTCGTAGTTTAGGACATTAAACTACGACGATACTTTGATAGATTATGACTTTGTTTTACTATATATAAGGTTTATTGCATGAAATTATGTAAATTCAAATCATAATTTCAAATATTTTTACTATTGTGAACGTAAATAAACCACTTCATCAGCATGGACAATGTCTTTATGATTCTATTTATTTTTAAATAGGTGTTCTAATCCAACCATGGCTAATTTTATTGACTTTCATAAAATTGAACATTTTAAGTACATAATATGATGACGAACTCCAACAAAAGTCATTTATTTTTTGTTATGAATCTTTTATAGGTTATTTTTTATCATTTTTTTTGAATGGCAAAGTGCACATATGAGGATTTATTGTCATGTAGTGAGAAACTCTACGAAAGAATATATAAAAGTAAAAATATGCAAAATAACATATTCGTGGACATTAACTAAGTATTTAAAATAACCAAGATAAACGTCCAAAAATTATCATTAAAAAAAATAGGTAGATGTGCCACAATTTTCGATAAGAACGTATAAAATACCTTAAATTTTAAATTAGAAGCTTATGTAATATGGTATAATTTACTTACAAAAAACGAATGAGAATCAATTTGATTTTGAAATGACAAAATATTTTTTCGTTGACGAAAAAACTTTAAAAATCTTTTGGTTTCAATTGAATCACCCAATTCGCACTCCCATTTTGATGTTTCATATTTTCAATACAATAAATTTATTGAAGCATAATATTCTGTGCTGAGAGAGATTCCAACCAAACCTAACCTAACCCTTTTTATTCATCCCCTTGCCTTGATACTCACTTCTTTATAATTTATTGAAATTTTAATATTTTCAAAATAGAATAATATAAACATGTGTTATCTGCACTCATGTGTGCCATATTTGTCTTTCTAACAATTGTAACATCAAATAGGCATACAAATATTTGATTTAAATGTTCCATACCTACACGACTTCTAAATAAAAAAGAGGATTCGTGTTTTACATGTATAAAATTAAATATATGCATTTGTTTGGCAACTTACTTCTGAATAAGAAACATTTGTTTAGATTATAAACAAACGAGTTGGTAAAAAAACACAGTTAGAAAAATATACCTAAAACCATTTCAGATTTCCTAAATCTTGATTCTTGACTTTAAGAGAATCTTTTTCTTGATTTTTTAAACAAATTCTGTTTTACAAATCACTGTTTTTCTTTCCTTTTTCTCAGTGCACTCAATAAATAATACGTAAAGCTTATTTAAATTCGTAAATGACACGATAGCACAGAAATTGTTTATCAATCGCAATCGAATCGCCACTTGAATAACTTATGATATGTCCTAAATACTAAAGAAAGTTTGTCCAGATAATGTTGCGAATCTGGGGGGCAAGTCTGGTTCAACAGGCGATATCAAAACCCTCGTGATTACCCATATCATGGATATAATTATCATTTGGAGTTCTATGACATCTAAAGATATTCTCCATATATAATAATTATATCCATGATATGGGTAATCGTGAGGGTTTTCATTTCGCCTGTTGGACCAGACTTGAAAGCGAGTTCAAAATTCGAAATAATTAATGTCATTATTAAAAAAATATAGATATGAGACAGTAGAAAAATCATGTAAAATGATTCTAGAATAACATTTATATAGATAATTGTAATTTAATGATACTGACAAGTATCGGTCATTCAGTCTCTTAAGGTGGTCACTAGGTGTAAATTACAGTGGAATGGATGTAAATTACAGTGAAATGGATGTAAATTACAGTGGAATGGATTTAAATTACAGTATAATGGATGTAAATTACAGTGGAATGATGGATGTAAATTCCATCAAGAATTGTCCGTTGAGAAGTTAGAGTAGGTACCTATAATTATGTGTTCAATAGAAACGAAATTCATTAGTTGTATTCTGATATTGTCAAATTTTGAAAGATCATAAATATTTGTAATAAATTTGTTCAGGTAATATGAACAAGTATATTTGTACTTTTAAGTTCCACTGTAATTTTATGATACAACAGTGTCATTTAAACTACTACTAAAACTAGGTACCTACGTGTTTTATTTTACCTAAATAAATTTACTACTAATTTTCTACGGAGATCCACCAAGAAATGCACGCCGAGAAATTTAATAAAGTAAAATCATAATTATGTAGGTACCTTTATTACATAATATTATATATTATATGTCATCGCATTTTTTTATATCAAAATGTATTTACCTCTTTTTATTGAAAGTTAATCTACTCGTTTTTGCAGCATTCTGCTGCTTATTTTTTGTTTATTTTTAAAAAGTATCAAGGTGCCTACTATTAAAAAGATTAATGATTCCAAAATAAATAATTATATTTTGTACACTCACATCTTTCAATTTCAATATCGAGTTGTATCATTTAATGACTTGGTGGCATCCATACCACATCAACAGATAATGACAATAATTTTGAAAATATTTTAAACTTTTTATCATACAAAATTACAATTACACGGTGGAATGAATAAAATCGGTTAAACTTTTCATTCAGCGTCCCTCAAAGTGTGAGCTCGGAAATCATAAAATATTTAACAAAGTCGCTAAATAATTGATAAACTATGAAATATTGGATTCAATTCCGAAGACGAATTAAAATTTCAATCAACATAAAAGACTTTAAAAACAAAAATATGTTCACCAGAACTGTCACTTAAAACTATACCCATTTTATAATACACTAGTGATGTTCCTTTGCCATTTTTAATTTCCTTTATTTTATTCAATCTTCAGCAATAGCCAAAAAAATACATACAATGAATGAATTTGAAATTTCATGAAAAATTTAGTGCTTTTTCAGAATTGTGCTCAATATAGTACTAGTGCACATATATACATACATACATACCATCACGCCATATCCCTTACGGGGTAAGCAGAGAGAACCGAGCGCCATACTCCTCTATTTTTGCACACATTCCTAACTTCCTTTACATCCATGCATCGTCTCTTACATGCTCGTCGATTATTCAAGCTTCTTATATTTCCTTCTTTCAAAATATCATTCATATGGTCATGCCATCCCTTTCTGAGGCGGCCCCACAAACTAGTGCGCAAAGTTGTACAAAAGAAGTTATAAGCTTTTCTAGTTGCCGTTAATATATATTTCATTTAAAAAAAGTATCAATGAACTAACTACAAATAATTTAGGTTTTAGACAATCACACAAATTAGGTTTTAGACAATCACAGTATTTTTTTAAATTTCTCATATTATGTATATATGTAGTATTATATTCGAGAACATTCAAGACAACTCAATACAAACGTGTAGTTATATTTGATGGCTTATAAATAGATTTAATTTTTTGATCGCTAGTTCTTGATGGAATTCCATTAAAATTTTTAATAAATATTTAAAATAAAAAAACATTTATAACTTAATTCCACTATTCATTTTGACTACAACCTAAAACCGGTTTCGTGCTAAGCATATTTTCAACTAGCATTTAAACTTATAAATATTTCAAACTAAATTGTTAGGATTCTTTTTGGGTAGTCCTATTTTGAGAAACAGGGATTAAAAACTTGTCATCACATAAAAATATGTTAGTTAACTTACATAAATTGTTACAAAAATATAAACTGATACATAAATGACCAGGAATTCAAATAAGGAAGATAGGTAGTTTTTCTATGATTATAAGACTGTTGAAAAGTTAAAGAGCTACTGTTTACCATTGGATCACATAACAAATTACATAGCCGACAAATGAATGTAATGCTTTTTAAACTTGAAATTGGGGATGGGAAAGGCGCTTTGTTGCCGTATAATTTATTATATTTTAATACGCTTGCCCTATAACAGGAAACAATATTGCGATGGGGTAGTGCTGTGTCGCTTACAGCCCGAGAGAGAGAGGAGTAGACCCCCCTTAATGATGATCAAAATTTATTATATTCTGTAGGCTCAAGTGTGAATTCGTATTTTTTTTTTTGTTTAAAATCTATTGAAAGCTATCGCCAACTAAATCAGGATGAAAAATGATACAAACGCTAGGATTTAATGTGTGATAATAATGGGAGTGTTGCATCAAACGTTGTTTTGAAATACGAATTTCTTCTATACAAATTATTTTATCTATCAGCATTTTCTTCGCGTAGTTTATTTCCTTTATTACAAGGTATGGTCAAGGGTCAGATTCCAAGGTATGGTCAGATTAGCCACTGCTGTCGAAGAAAATGTTGTATTAAATGAAAATAAGCATAAAAAACACAATTTTATTACGATTGTATCGGATCTTTCAAATTGAGCGCATTTTTTTACTAAAAAAAACGTATAATTTGCATTGATTTTCAAAAAAAATTACTTGAAGTATCAATATAAACACGAAACACAATATTCGCTAAATGACATGTTTATGACAATTGGCATAATTTATTGCGGTTCTATCTGACCAATAACATGAATAATTTCGTCCTTAAGTTAAGGATCAAGGATCAAATGAGTTTTATAGTTTACACAATAGTAAATCATAATTATAATTTAATTCAAAAATGGTTTTAAAGAATGAATGAGGAACGCCTAACGAAGAAAATAAACATTGCGGACAGGAATGGAATGAGAGGTCGGGACCGCCCAAGGAAGGGTCCATGTGAACGGTATTTTGAATGACGGAAATGTTAGAAGCATGAACAACAGACGAACATGTATAAGACGATGTATGTATGTAGACGAGGCGATGAATGTGTGTCAAGATAGAAATAAGTGGCGTTCGGTTCTCTCTGCCTATCCCGTGAGGGACATGGCGTGATGGTATGTATGTATATGTTTTTAAACAAAAAAAAATCCATAACGGGGATAAGGACCGCGAAAGAGTCGTTTTGAGTCGAGTCTCCGTTAGAGAAAAGTAGGTAAGTGTACTCTCAAATGATTGTCAACGTTGGAGAGGTCTAACACGACACCAAAAAGAGAAAGGTTTGTTTTTGCGATTTGTGGCTTATTCACTGAATTGGGAATAAGGCGAGATTGGGAACTACAAGTCATGCATAAAAGTATGTAGGTAACTTTTGTTCATATCCAGCAAAATATTCAGTGTGCAAATTAAAACAATATTAATAAAGCGTGCCCATTGTCCAACATATAACAGCAGTGGAGGAGGAGGAGATATTCAGGATTCAGGACACAGGACGATACGACACAGCCCTTTGTGTTTTTCTTCATCTCAGTTGATTCAATTATTTATGGTGTAATTTGCTACAGGATGACAACTAGTGCTAAAGCCATTTATTTTAAAGTTTCAAGTGTCAAAACCTTGTGCTACAACCGGCAAATTATATTATACCGGGTGTTTGCAAAATTATTTCAATCGTAATTTACTATTTAATAAACATACCTATACATTGAAAAGCTGATCGCTCGAAATAACCCAAATACCTAATAATAATGTTAGTTCACCTTAGCTAAAAATAACCTTAATGCTTTATTAGTTTTTTTTTTATATTCACGCAAATATTGCTTCTTCTCTGGGCTGGAAACACTGGTTATCTGGAAAAAATTGCCATATGGCAATAAACTCGTCACTTGCACAGGGTGCAAGGAAGTCTTTGTTATTATTATCATCCTCAGAGGCACAATTTATACTAAATACAAAATTCAATCAAAAGACAACTCTTGCTTGATTTAGATGAACTTTGTAAACGATGTATTTTTTTAAAGGCGATGATTTTTGCTAAAAAATCAGCAAAAAACGAATTAACACAAGAAATATAATTTAACTTATTTTTCTGTATACCTACATTATATAATATTTCTTTTATAAGCTTTTTTTAATGTCATAAAAATAAGCCGGTCGATGGCAGGGACACTGCCGAAACTTGTCGTATAGTGACTCAAAATATAGTGGTTTAGGGCAAAATTCACATGCCAAAACGGTTAATATCTTATTTCATTTTGTTTTTGTATAGCTTCTCGTGCAAATAATAAACACACACTCAATAGCAAGATTAATGAATAAATAAATGATTTTTTATTCTGATGTTTTAAATGCAGGTACTTATATAAAACAAAATAATGTCCTTATATTTCCAATAAATCAATATGCCTTATACCAATAATTTTTATTTATACCAAATATTTAAGTAGGTATTTAATAATAAACATAAAATCGTAAGTGATCCATAATCCTGTATTAAAAAGGAGAATTCATTAGATTAATATTTTCAGGGTAAATTGTTTAACAAATATTTTTTAATTATAACAAGTAATTTTTTGGTAGATATACACATTTAATATATGTTGTGATCACCGTGTACACTGGTCTGCAAGTGGACCAACCTATGAAGCGAAATCTAATGTGTTCACAATATAAACACTACCCTTTCGTTTAAACTTGTTGTGTTGACTGCTGACTCTGTTATGTACCTACATATTTACCTAACTATATAATGTACTTACCTACTCAGAATACATTATTACATAGGTATGTATTATCTAGGAAAAGAAACATTGTGGTACGTGGAAAGTAATTGTGAATTTGGTTAATGTCATCATAACAAAGACAAGGGTGAGCAATTTATTACGCAAATTGTTTTTCAACGAAATTCTATTCATATATCTATGCAGAGTAAAATATTATCTTTAACAAACCATATTATATCTACCTACTTCTGTAATTCAAATCTATATCATTAGCTATTTCCTTTTTCGATCTCGGGAAGACCGTTTTTTATCGGAAACGTTTGGGTTTTTGTTAGAGACAAAGTCTTTCGCTACTTTTTTGTGTAAAATTGCCAGACACGTTCGGCTGAAATAGTGCTCGCAAAAAGTAGTTACCTATTACAGTAATTTCGATGACCTAAACATTTACCACCTGTCAAGATCAAAATTAAAAAAAAATTATGAAAAATGGGCTTGGGGTAGTTTTCTCATATTTTAAAATCTTTTGTGACATAAGTGTTATTTTGTAATTTAATTTTTTTATATTTCTATAGTGATTTAATTTTCATTGTATTTTTTATTGTGTTATCACGCTCTTACATATGCATACCCACTCTCGCGCACACACCACACACAAATATATACGTATATATACACACATATAATAATCATCCTCTCTGTTTCCTTTCTTCTTTGTTTGTAAACTAACTATCCCGTTTATTTTTCCTTCAACTTTTGTTGCAATTAAAATAAGGATATATTTTATGTAATGATATTCAAAGGTGAGTCGATATAGGCACTCGTTTTTGTAAAATAAAAAATGTGAGATGGTGAAAAGTTTGTCAAAAAAAACAACATTTGACTCCCGACAGGGAAAAAAATCCAATGTTTGCGTATATGCAATTAAAAAAAATATTCGATTTACATACACATTGGTAAAAGTAGGTAACAAATAAACCAATCTCTCAATCGATGGCGTTACAAAAGGGTTTCTTCGTTACTTCATAGATGGCAATAGTAATAATGTTTCATTTTCAGCTGATTAGTTCTCATTATTCAAATATTTATTTATTTATATAGGACTTTCAAAATTTGCATTGATTAGGGAACTCAATAAGAAGGCATAATTGGTGAACGTTGTGCAAGCGTATAAATTGATCATTTAAACCAGTCGATAACAGGTCCTAAGCCCTGTATGTGCCTGGTTCTTCTTACTTCGTCTTTATTGAGATGTTGGAAAGTTTGTCAAAAAAGAAATAAAAAAAATTATCAATATTTTGTAGCAGATACGTGTAATCACCTTTTGAAAAAATAAATTTAAATATAATATATATTTTACTGTTAATAGTAAAGTTGTATTATCCTAGTGAAAAGTATCCTGAAAAATTTCATAATATTGTATAATGAAAGTGATCTTGAAAAATAAAAGTATAGAGATATGTACTTATTAAAGTAATTCTGAAAATATGTTCCGATAAAAATTACGACCAACTATTAAGTACTAAAAGACTTTCATGCTCATCACTATTCAATCGAGCGCTACTGGTTGAAACAGAGGTAGGTATTTAGTATGTAGGTACCTATTGCATAAAATAAGTGACCCATGATAAAGCAGTCAGCACATTATGCAAGTGACAGGTTCGAATTTGGGGATCGCCGCGCCGCGCGCCGGCCCATCAAGGAAATGAAAATGACGCCCGCGGCGACTTCCTGTCAAAGGAAAAACGCGCCAAATATTATCAAGACGTCACGTCATTACAGACCACTGCCATCGCTTGCAATTATTTGTTAAAAGGGGGTTAAGTTTAGAAGTGATTATTTATTGCATCGTTGCACAATTAGGTATTAAGAATTATATCGTTTAATTATTTCTTTTTTATTTTCAGGAATTGTAAGTAGCCACATTAATTTCATTAATTTATGCATACCAAATATTAGACGAAGATCCAGGGGCAGCCAAAATTAAGTCATAGTATAATGACTGTTTTTTTTTATCTTCTGAAGGATACCACAGCAGATGGATACTATCCTGGGCAGCGGTGGGTTTGGCCGAAAACAGCCTTCAAAATGTCGAAAATTGCTATTTTTACATGTCAGGGGGGCAAGTCTGGTTCGACCGACGAAATCAAAACCCTAATGATTACCCATATCATGCATATAATTATATGGAGTTCTATGACATCTAAAGATATTATAGAACTCCATATAATTATATCCATGATATGGGTAATCGTGAGGGTTTTGATTTCGCTGATTGAACCAGACTTGCCCCCCAGATGTATGAAGCGTTATAGTGTATACCTTGATTTTTTTATATCTACTAACCTCCAACAAGATAAGTTTTGTGCTATACACGTTGCGATCTCAGGCGTGGTAATTATTTACTGTCACAACTTTGAACGGTTAAACTTCGTTAATCTGACAGTCGCTGGATCGTTATATATAATATGTGTCATTGACTAAATCTATACTTTGTGACTGATTTCATTGCGCTTTGATTTGAAAATGGAACTCTGCGATTTTCACAACGTACTTAAACTATTACAGTGTTACATAAAAAAAAATACATAGATAAATCATGGTCGAATTACGGTTCAAAGCCCTATTCCACATTCAACTGACACCTTATTTTTATAAAAAATATTTGAAACGCACTATTTTGAGCTCTATTTCATACGACAGCACCGAATTTAGTTGTCAAGACCACAGAACAATGACGCGGCACGGAACACGTGCGCGCCGCGCCAGTTAACAGAACACATTCGAAATATTTGTTTGAAAACATCATAAATCAATAATCCTAATGGATTCTAATGGACGCTTTTTAAATGTTTTTCTCGTATTAAATATTTAAATGGATCATAACTATACTTCAAAAATGTGAAATGTCAAGTTGAACCAGTATTAAACTACCCCCGTCGCCGGTTCAATTCGACATTTGGCTTGAATAACGGTTCAACTCTAGATCCATGTTTATAAATAAGAAAAGTGATCAAATTGGGGTTCAACCGTAGTTCAAAATTTGAATCACGTTTATAAATAACACTGATAATAATGTCAAAATCAGCGCGGATTCCGTTGAACGTTGAAAATATTGAACGCTTAATATACTCATTTCTCATACAATAATTTGGTTTTCGAATCGAAGTTTATCCTTAGATTCGTTAATTTGTCGTGTGTAAAAGATAATAATTTAAGTTACGAATTTCCTAATAAATCTATTACAATAAGTACTAGTAGTACACAATAAGTATATTGTGTAGCTTTAATTTAATCACTTTATTAGTTTTTTTTCTGTATTTTTAATGTATTCTCAATCCTCCCCTGTCAGGTCGACGAATAAAACTGTTTTTTGCTAAAGTGAAAAGTTCATTTAATACTGACAGAGACCGTCGGTCATTTCATCTCATCTCCTCGGGGGTTATTTCAATTTCATTTAAAATCAACCGCAACTAACTGACAGACATCGCTAACAAATTTATTAATTATGGAATAGAAAGTATATACCTACCTGATTTTCTACTTTTGTAATTAATGTTGCTGTAAAATATTCAAAGTTGTAGGTACCTACTCTCCACTACCACCACGCAATATATAGACAATGCTGGATAATGGAGATTTGCAATTATTTTTATTTCAAAATCTCAATAAGCTATAATATTATGATAAAGGAAGAGAAATGTCATTCGCCATGGCTCGGTGATAAGTCGTTTGACTTCCATGTCGGCGTCTCGAATTCGATTCTCATTGTTATAAATTAATTATGAATTATCTCATATAACATATGAAAAAAAGGCTTAAGCAAAAATATCTATCTGATAATGCCTGATTTCGATATTGGGTGGAACCCCAAATAAATAATTAGAAAAATAAATACCTAATTTCTTCTTCCTCTCCTCTTCCTCTCCTGTTCCTCTCCTCTTCCTCTCCTCTTCCTCTCCTCTTCCTCTCCTCTTCCTCTCCTCTTCCTCTCCTCTTCCTCTCCTCTTCCTCTCCTCTTCCTCTCCTCTTCCTCTCCTCTTCCTCTCCTCTTCCTCTCCTTATCATTTTGTTTTCCTTTCATTGTTATGAACTGTTATTATATTCAATTTTTTTTTACTTTTTTTTCTTGACTTTTGGCATTTTGTACACATTATATGGTATATTATCATCAACTCTGGGTGGTTGCAAGAAATTGCTATTTTGCAATAAACCCGTCAGTGTACAAATTATGTGTACAAGAAGATAAATAAAATAAATTTTAAAATTTACGAACCATGAATATATATTGCACATATTTATTTATTTACATGTATCTACGGCCAGAAGATTTTTACAATTATACACAAAAAATAATGCCGTTACACAATATAACAAAAATATTAATAATAAAAAAAACAAGAATTTCATATGCGGCATTTTAAAGTTTAAGTACCTAGTTCAAAGATGTTTAAAAACATGAAATGAAATAAAACCATGCACTTACACAATATAACAAAAATATTAATAATGAAACCACTCAACAATGACAAATAATAAAAATAAACTAAATTAAAAATACAAATGAATTTAACATTTTAACACTCGCTACAACCTCATAGGAGCAGGCCTTTCCCATGAGGCTGCTGCAATAAATATACCATAAATTAAGCATCGACTGGTAATCGGCAGATTTTAACTACCGGCCGTTGATAGGTTCCCTGAAAAGTCTAAAGATGGGCAACACGAATGATTCCATCCTTCCCGGGATTGACAGCTGTTACGCGACCTAATAACCATTTTAACGGTGGGTACCGTTCATCTTTGAGCACAACCATCTCACCGAATGTGAGATTTTGTTGCGGCCGATACCATTTTAACCTTTGCTGGAGAGTCTGCAAATACTCTCTGCTCCACCGTTTCCATAAATGCTGGCTCATTTGCTGGCGGTGTTCCCACCGACTTAAGCGATTGACTGAAATGTCATGATAATCGTATTGAGGAATCACTACAAGGGGCTCTCCAATTAGAAAATGCGATGGAGTCAAAGCATTGATGTCTTCAGAATCGTTCGATATGGGACAAAGTACAATACTTCAAAGATGTCTTAAAAACATGAAATGAAATAAAATCATGATGAAATATCCAACTGTGTCAGATTTTATAAAAATACTTTCATAGCATTTAAAAAGCTTATTAATAAAAAATTACCTATATAATTGATTAATTAACCTATATATTTTACGTAGCATTTAAATACTATGAGTAGGCACGGCCCTGTATTGGATTAACGTAATTAATTATGTGTCACAACATGAAAGGGCGATCAAACGGAATAAATATGTTTTAAATTAAGATGCGTTAAAGGTTCAAGTAAAATTTCGCACCCCACAGGAATGTCTACCGCTGTCAGAAGCAGCAATGTACTAGGTATGTGCAACGGCCCAGAGCCTCCCCCCTCCATAACATATTTATTATTTACATTTATATACATTTTTACATTCGAAAAAAATCTTTCCTTACCTCAATTTTGTAAAGAGATTTTGACCGAGGTTTGAATAATGACTTGACATACTGCAAATGGTTTTTATACCAGTTACCAGATACAAAACTTACCTTCAATATTTTCTACAGTTTGATATAATATCATCTTAATGAACAAAAATACTAAGTCATAAAAAATTGCTCTTATAATTTCAGACATCAATATTAATAATAATGAAAACTTTCTCCCACCCAAATTTATTAGTCGCATGGAAATTTCTTATATTTCAGTATTTCCATTTCAGAGATGAAAAAATATTTAAAATAAATTTGTTCTTTGCTGGGAACCAAACCCCAGACTCTAGCACCAAAGTAATATGACTTACCATAATGCTACGGTGGCCATCATCAAACAAAAAAAAATATAATATATTATTATATGAATAAATTGATAAATATGTATCTATGTAAAAATATTCAATATAGGTAAATGTAATTTTTGCATTTTTGGATAAGTATTATGAAAATATATTTTTTTTGTGGCTTATAAAAAATATTTATGGTTGTAAAGCAATCGACCTTCGTGACTCAGTTGGTTAGGTATCTGACTCTGCTGATCCAAAGGTCCCGGGTTCGATTCCCAGTGGAGACACAATTTTTAACTGTCTCGAGTCTCCAGAATGTGGCAACTTGTTATTGGATGTGTGTTGAATTAATATTTGACATATTACCTGTTAGTTGCCCGGAAAGAAATATAAAAAATATGCTAAAAAACTATATTAAGGTATCAAAAACTTCTTGAATAGGTACTAATTTTGTCTGAATATTCTTCATTTTTCAATAAGTAGAAGTTGCTATGATCAGTCAGTACGCAGTCTTTTTTACTCCTCACTACCCCAAGGGGATAAAGTGAAGAATTAATATGAATTCGCAATTTTTAGGGTTATTTATTTTATTGCTGATTATTCACTAGTACCACGCTGAGATTGTATTCTGAAATTTTTATCACAATGTAGTGTACAATAAATTCTAGAACAATGTCAGAGAAAAGAGATCTTTGGGAGGCATCTGTATCACTAAGTGACAACTGCCTATAGGAGTTGGATAGACTCAACAAAGCGGCTTACTATGATCGATTATTTCGTGTGAGAGGTCCAATTAAGTGGAATGCCTCCACCTTGAGCACTGCCTCCAAATGTCCGCAGTGCTCAAAGCAAGAGCGTTTTTACTAAAGGATTGAAAATAGTTTTGTTTCGTAGAGCAGCACATAACTAAACTATCAGCTTCCTTGGAATGATCCTGAATCATTAAATCCCCTATTATTATTATTATTATTATTACTACCTATGTGCTATTTACGTCGTGTTTATTCCACTTTATCGATTATAGAAACAAGTACTCATTCGATTATTTTCAAATTTTGCATTTTTGTATGTCTAATACTCGCTTAGATCTCATTAGATTTTGAAGGATCAGTGCTTCTCAATTTTTTTAACTGTCTTTATTTCAATGTGACCACGAGCTCGGGAAACCTAAAATTTTGTATTTATATTTTAAAATTTCTCTTATGACCTTTGTGTAACACCGCCTTTGCGCACTTTGTTGAAAATAAATCAAATAAATTGAACAAACAAACTCGGATAAACAAACTCGAAATCAAATTTATTTTTCTTTGACTATGAACTCAAAACATCATGTTAAAACAAAGCCATTTTCAAATATAAACTTACTAAAAAGGGACGGAATCAAAAGATGAAGACAACGATAATATTACTTATACTGTACGGTAATTACGTACTCGATTCATTATAAAATATTGTTCAGTATAGGTACCTATATAAAATATGTAAGTAGGTAGGTACATCAATTACAAAGTCGATTTGCTTACCCTCAAAATCCCTTCATCCCCTTAACTATATTGAGGAAGGGGGCTTAATAGATCGTTTCTCCGTCTGTTTTGGGCATATCAACTCAAACAAACAGACAAACAAATATACAATGGTTCGGTTATATTGCGTGCGACTACAATTGGGCCGCGATTTTCTTAAAAAGAAATCTTCATAAAAAATACCTATGTATTCTAATCTTTAAAATAGAATTTTAATCCTGAGGAAATACACAAAGAAATTTTAACTGCGTAGATAATCCGTTGATTTTATTTCATGAAAATTTGATCAACTCTCAAGCCCGATATCACTATACTATCATGATTAAACGATAATCCCACTAATGAACGATAAGCGTTTAATCAAACTATTGCTATAACGGGTTTCACATCTTTTTATCTAATTAAAACATCTTCAACTTGTTTTAGAACAAAGAACATCTTCAAGGTCCTACTAGCCATCCAGATTTGAAGATCTCGAGAAAAAAACAATGCTGATATCGCAGGTCTAACTACTTTCGCTGCTCTCAGGGGACGCCTGCTTCTGTATGAAACACTTATCAAGCCAGTCCTCACGTATGCTTCCGAAATCTGGGTGATGACCAAACAAATTGAAGGATCCATAGCGGCTTTTGAGAGAAGGATCCTTCGAACGATCTACGGGCCAATAAAAGAGAATAATGGTTGGCTTTGTCGATATAACAGGGAACTATACGAGACCTATGAAGAGTCCGATGTGATCAGTTCCATCAAGATAGGGCGCTTAAGGTGGGCTGGTCACATAATCCGAATGGACAACAACCCCACAAAACGCCTCACACTTTCTGTGCCACAAGGTCGAAGGAGACCAGGAAGACCAAGGACTCGATGGATGGACAGTGTCGATGCCGATGCTTCTACAATTAATATTAGAAACTGGAGAACGAAGGCAACGGATAGACGGGAATGGAGGAGACTCCTGGATTCAGTCAAGGCCCACCCAGGGCTGTCGAGCTTATGATGATGATGAGGGGACACCTGCTACCAGCGTAGGTACCTATTTTTTCAATTTGATATTTCATCATAACTACAAAACGAATCATTTTGAAAAAAATAACCAATAGTTTGGATGTTAGTAAAGAAAATATTTCTTAACTTTTTAATTATGTTCTGTACCTACATATTCTCGTAGAAAAATTATAATCTTACCCCGATTTTTGACATTTATCTATATTTCTAAAAAACTATAAGGCGTAGAGCAATATGTATTTTTTAAATTAAAGAAAACAAGAATATCTGGAAAAATATGTTATGACTATGGTTTAGTAAAAAAACCTCAAAAACTTTTACTTCGCAATGGCGCTGAATGGAATATAAATGTTTTTAGGTTTCTTTGCTAAACCTAAAGCATTAATGCAAATGTCAAGACATATTTTTCCAAATATTTTTGTC
The DNA here is from genome assembly GCA_963576475.1 of Molanna angustata. NCBI lineage: Eukaryota > Metazoa > Arthropoda > Insecta > Trichoptera > Molannidae > Molanna > Molanna angustata. The sequence continues at coordinate 40,450,139 of OY754965.1, forward strand.
TTTATTAATTAAAAAAAATACTAATTGCTCTACGCATTATAATTATTCAAATTCTAAGATAATTAATCGTTGAAAATCGGAGTATGCCATTATTTATCTGCAAGAATTTATGCAGAACATTATTAAAAAGCAAAGGAATACCCAAACTATTTAAGTTATTTTTTTGCAAAACGATTTGATAAGTAATAATGATGGAATATCAAATTTAAAAATAAGTACGCCGGCAGCGGGCGCCCTCATTTTTTTTGTAATGTTCACAAAGCTATTTGTTATTAGCGATTACAATGCTCATAATGTAGAGCGGTTGGCTTTAAAAGTAGCGAAACATTTAAGTGTGAATGATTTTAAAAATCATAATAATCTCCCAATTTCGCATGCAAATTCATTCAAAATTAACCTATTGGTAATATAAATTAAAATAAAAAATACTATCGGTTAGGTTTGCCTGTAGATAGAGAATGGTTTAGGGAGAAAATCTCACCCCACGTACCTAATTGAAATCAATTTGCACAGATTAAGAGATGTATTATTTCGATCTGTGATCTTACAGCTCCTTCTGGGTACAACTATACATAATATAGGTACCTACTCGGATTTATATCATCATCTTAAGATTATAACTTAATAGATAGGTAGGTATATGAAAAAAATATACTATGATCACATGAAAACATGTATTCATCAAGGGTTACAAAGTTTTCTTTTTGCATATTGTATACCTAGTGCAGTGCATAATGTAAACGATATAAGTACCATTTATGTCGTTTCACAGTAAATTATATAGTTTTCTTAACATGATATTTATTTGAATTTAAAACAGATTGATGTGTATGACATTACGAGTTTGACACATGATTTTCATATAATATACTAGATGTCGCTGTTAGCAAATTTTGTATGAATCGAAGTGAGCATTTTTTCCGCGGGACTTTTGACAACAAGGTGAGCGCATAGGGTGGGCGAAAACATCGTTTTTGTATAGAGAATAACGACTGATCTGAATTGTTTTCGGATTAATTTGTTGAAATGTATGGAAAACTGCAATATGTTGCCAACCAAACGCGCGATATACCATGACTCACTCACTGCACGGAGTACTACATCTAGTATATTATAATGAAGATATAGAGAACAGTTATCTAGGAAGTGTTGAAATGTATGGAAAACTGCAATATGTTGCCAACCAAGAAATCAAACGCGCAATATACCATGACTCACTCACTGCACGGAGTACTACATCTAGTATATTCTTCTTCTTCCGGTGCCATGTCAGGAACCCCCAACGTCGGCTATCACTCTGGCAAATCCCTCTCTGTCCTGTGCTGCCCGGAATATCTGTTCCAGGGTCCTGAAGCCGGTCCATTCCCTAATGTTGCGCAGCCAGGACATCTGTCTCCTTCCAGTCCCTCGGCGACCTTCTATCTTGCCCTTCAGTATTAGTTGGAGCAAGTGATACTTCTCCCCCCTCATTATGTGACCCAGATATGAAATCTTGCGGACCTTTACTGTGGACAAGAGTTTCCTGGTTGTTCTGGCTCGACTTAATACTTCTGAGTTCGTAACCAGATCTGTCCAAGGGATTTTGAACATTCTGCGATGCAACCACATCTCAAAAGCTTACAGCCTGTTCATGGTGTTAACCTTCAATGTCCAAGTCTCACAGCCATATAGCAACACAGATCACACATAACATCTCATCATCCGCTGTCTCAGGTCCATATTGAGCTTTTCGTTACAGAAGAAAGATCTCATTTTATTAAAGGCAGCTCTTGCTATCTCAATTCTGCACTTGATCTCCAGATCCGGGTCAAGTGACTCGTAAAGAATACTGCCAAGGTACTTAAATTTATCCACCTTATCTATAACCTTGCCCATTAATTGCAAGGAAGAACCAGGATATTCACATTGACCAAATGTCATCCACTTTGTTTTGGCTACATTTATAGATAAGCCCAAATGTTCACCAAATATATTGACATTGTTTAACAGTTCCTGGAGATCAGAAATAGAGTCCGCCAGTAATACAGTATCATCGGCGTACCTGATATTATTAATTACTACACCTTTGACTTTTATACCCCTTTCGGTGTTGCTGAGAGCTCTTTTAAATACATAATCAGAGTATAAGTTGAAAAGTAGAGGAGACAAGATACAACCCTGCCGTACTCCTCGCTGTATGGGTATTTCATCTGATGTCACATTTCCTCGTCTGATCTCAGCTGTTTGGTGCCAATATAGGTTTTGGATGAAGTTCAGATCTTTTGTATCCAGATTGCACTCCTTCAGCATTTCAATTAAGTCACAATGTCTCACTCTATCAAATGCCTTTTCATAATCGATGAAACATGCAAATACCTCTTTTCTCTGGTCACGGCATTTTTGTAATAATACATTAATAGCCAATAATGCTTCCCTTGTACCAAAGGCATTTCTGAAGCCAAATTGCGTGTCATCGAGGTCCTGTTCGCATTTACTGCAAATCCGTGCATGAATAATTTTAAGGAAGAGCTTTAACACGTGACTCATTAAGCTGATTAATCTATAATCACCGCATTTCTTTGGGTGCTGCTTTTTGGGCAATGTCACAAAAGTGGATCTCAACCAATCTTGGGGGATATTTCCTGTGTCATATATGACATTAAATAGTCTCAGCAGGTAGTTAATATTATCGTCACTAATGAGTTTCAACAGTTCAACCAGAATATCGTCTGGTCCGCACGCTTTTCTGTTATCCGAAGTACTAATCGCATGAAGGATTTCTGACTTAAGGATTGGTGGTCCATTAAAATCGTTACTAGTTGTAATGCCAGGCCTCGTATCTTTAAACACTTCAAAAATGTATTTCTCCCATGTTAGCATTATTTGCTTTTCATCCAAAATCAATTTATTAGAGTCGGCAGTTAAACATGAAGGAGTAGTCTTTCTAGTGGTACCTGTCATTTCTTTTAATTTCTTATGCAGTTTAAATGCATTGTGATTACGGTCATAAAGTTCTAATTCTTCACATTGACACTTTATCCACTCCTCCCTTGCTTTTCTTATTTCCCTTTTTATTTCTCTTTGCAAGTTTTTATACTGGGAAATATTATTTTTGTTTCTGCGTCTTTCATCCATCAATTGTAATATATGGTCAGTGATCCAATTTTTCCTTTTTTAATGGTCGTTCTGCTTTTAGATTTTCATTACAAATATCAGAAAACACGGATTTAATGTTGTTCCATTGCAGTTGTACCGGTTCTTCCACTGGATTTTCGAGGAGCTGCCTGAATTTTGTATTAATCTTTTGCTGAATAGTATTTCTAACCAGATCTGATTGCAATTTAGAAACATCAGTCCTGTTGGTCATTTTTGGTTTTTTTATTTGTTTCAAGCGTATAGTGATATCCGCAACGAGTAGAATGTGATCAGATCTAGTATATTATAATGAAGATATAGAGAACAGTTATCTAGGAAGTGTTGAAATGTATGGAAAACTGCAATATGTTGCCAACCAAGAAATCAAATGCACGATATACCATGACTCACTCACTGCACGAAGTCCTCCATTTAGTATATTACATGGAAATCTTTGGATTGACATTGGCATAATGGACTTAGGGAAGTGGACTGCAATAAGATGGAATATAAGCATAGGAAGGAGTGTAATTTTGGTATCAACCCCTTTGTTTTTTATATACTTTTGTCAGAAGCAAGTGTGTATTGAAAAATCAGAAGGATTAGACTATAGGAAATGGTTTAATATCCAATTAAATATAAGCGTTGGAAAGAGTTTAGTGTTGTCCACAACCCATTTGTTTTTTATATACCTACTTTGATTGGATGCAAGGGGATATAAAAAAATCAGAATGTTTAGACTATGGGAAATGGTTAAAAATTTAATTGAATACATGTAAGTGTTTGAAAGAGTTTAGTGTTGGCCACAACCCTCTCTTATTTATGTGTTGTCATCAGAAGCAAGTGTGTATACGAAATTTCAGCATGACTGGAGTATGGAAATGGTTTAAAATTTGATATAATTTTGGTATTGTGATGAGTTTAGTCTTGGCCCCAATCCCCACGTTAATGGCATCATGTGTGAATAGAGAGTTTAGTCTTGGCCCCAATCCCCACGTTAATGGCATCATGTGTGAATAGAGAGTTTAGTCTTGGCCCCCATCCTCACGCTAATGTCATCATGTGTGAATAGAGTTTAGTCTTGGCCCCAATCCCCACGTTAATGTCATCATGTGTGAATAGAGTTGGTATTTAAAATTTCCACTTGTCCCATCCGCTTTGATCGTTGAATGAATTCCAAATACACATGTATTTTTTATTAATCTGTTTATGAGATAAATATATAAATAAATAAAAATCAAAAAAGTCATATATTGATAATTAGTATGGAAATGCAAACATTTAAGTAAGTATTAGGTAGGTAACTGCCTACATAAAGTTCTATACATATTCGAATTTGATTCACAACAAATTTCCCTATATGTGGTCAGTAGGTAATCCAACTGTCGATTCGTTCATGAGAATTCAATTCTCTGAATGAATCGACACTATTAAGCCAAGATGCGTGTACGAAGGAACATTTTGTATGGTGTAGTGGACTTTTTGCATGCTAATAACACCAACTTGAAGCCTCGCAGCATGTATGTTCCCATACATGGATTTACTCAAAATTCAGAGTAGAAAATTTTATGTGAGTTTTGTGTGTGTGTGTGTGTCGGTCCCCCCCTTATAACTTTTGATCCGCTCAATTTGCAGAGCCCGAATTTTCAGAATATATAAAAAGTTATAGGCCTACAAAACTTTTATACTCAGAATTGTGAATTTTTGTTTCAGTCAGGGGTTACCAACTTTAGAAATTTTGGTTTATTTTTCCATATATCTCAGAAACCATAAAACCTAGAACGCTGAAAATTGGTATAAACATAGACAAATACAAAATCTCAAATAAGTTTTTTTAAAAAAATTCCAGGGTTTCTCAAATATTTTTTATTAAGAAAAATATTTTTTTATGATAAATTTATGAGTTTAACTGCCTATATTTCCAATTTTTTTAAAAATATTGAAAAAACCCGAAACACCCCAACTAGACAATTTAATTTTCTATAAAAAATATTAATATTGTATTAGCACATCTCAAACAATTTTTATGAAAATTGAATTTTGTGACGACATTGCTTCATACAATTTGTATGGCAATCGCCTACACACAATATCTAAGAAGACTTAATTTATTGTTTGATACTAATCTCCAAACATACATACATACCATCATGCTGTTTTCATATTCTGGGTAGGATCAAAGGACTGACCTCCATACTATCCTGTACACATGTACCTAGGTATCTTGACATACATACCTAGGTACATGTGTTGTATAGAAAACCAAATATCTTAAAATATTAAATAATTTGTATTTATGGGTTTATAGTTTGGTACTAATTCTTCAACTATACGTACTATCGCTATCGACAGTTGGATCTCATGTGTTACATGCAACTAGTTTATTTGAATATTATATTCTGTAACCATGTAAAACAACAAATATGTTCAATTCTTTGGATTTATGCCATCGACAGTTGTATCTGCAGGTATTATATACTCTTTGGACAGTTGGATCTCAAGTGTTACATGCAACTAGTTTTATCATTAGATCGATACACGCTTCTTTATTACGGTAAAGATAAAAACTTTCGGCGTAAATGCTTTAAAAAATAATAAATAAGTTAATAATCTTACAAAAAATGTATTAAGGAATTCATTACAATTTAGTTATCTGACACTATTTGAATTTCTTAAATTCACATAAATTCAACGATGTCTCACTCTAGTGATACAAACGTTCCCTTAAAACGGTATCAAAAACACATAAATTATTACGATGTTCTAAAGACATAAATGTCTGGTGTTGAATTGCTGAAACTTGAGTAGTGTCAAAAAACAAACCATTTTATATGGATTCCTTGATACATTTTTCGTAATTTTTAACTAAGTATTTAAAGTATTTCCGCAAAAAAATGCTATCACTACCAGTAACAAAGAGAGTTTTTAGGGAGTCACCTGGGAGGTAAAAATGGCCGAGAGACCAAGGGTGCGATGGGAGGATGATATTCCAAGGGATGCATCCCAACTTATAGATGTGCCATATTGGAAGTTGGCAGCAAATGACAAGGGTATGTTATAGGAATAAGTTGCTGGTGGCCATGGCTCAATATAAGCTGTACAGCCATCGAAGAAGAATCTAACTGATGGTGGACAGGGCATCTTTTGAGTCAGGTGCACCAACTGCTGAAAATAGTGGATCTGCAGGGCTACTCATGACACGATCTTAATATGTTATCTTGTCTTAATCTTTAAAATGTATAAATCATTACTCTATCATAATCTACATTCAATCATAAGAATTTGTTCAATGATGAAATTATTATTAGTTTTTTGTATAAATTGACACAGTCAGTTAATTTTAATTTTAAAAAATTATATAGTCTGAATCTAATCAACTTCATGAGTAGACCTGCTGGTGTAATTTGAAATGTCATGAGTAAAAAATAAAATGGAAAGGAAAGGTTTATAAATAGAATAAAGGGAAATTTCTTAAATAATTAAATTATTTAACTTTGATTAACAATACAATATCGAATAATTGAAATATAATAATTCAGAGTGAATATAAAAATAACACATGTTTTAGTGTAAAAAAATAAACTTTATTGAATATAAACTTAACAGCTTAATAAAATTAACACCATGATATTGATGATATAGTATATTTGTTATTGTAAATGAGTACATACAAAAGCTGTTATTTATAACTTTTAAGCTGTTATGAATAACAGCTTTTGTTAAACAAGTACATGTACATCTTCCTACGTTCCCTAAAATAAGCATAAATGCTTGTGCTATAGGTGAACGAAATCAATCAAGGCAGGATTTGAGCTCGCGACTACTGGATTACTAGCCCAGCATGCTAACCACTCTGCCATCGATCCATCTGACCCACCTTGTTTGGTGTAGTTCAATTCACAAACTGTAACTTTCTATGATAGCGATATATTTTGCCTATAAAAACCCATAACAAAGAAGGAAATGATATAGAAATATAGTGTGTACAACGAGTAGTACTAAAATATTTTGGTTACCTTGAGATTGTTCTGTATTCATAACCAATTGGAACTTAGGTACTTGTGAGTATTCCTAATATCTTAATATGACACATTATTTTATTTCATAGAAAATATGCAAGCAATTAAAAATACTAATTCAATTAAAAACTATATAAAAAAAACATAAAAACAAACCTATATTATTTTCAAATATTCATCTTACAACTTACTAAAAAACAAAATATATATAGATACCTGTAACAGCATAAATATTTAAATTTTCAATAAATATTTCTAGACTTGTTACTAATATTACTATACAATCAATAAATAGTTACTTTACAACCTACGTAGTTAATTAAAAACAGCAATGTTTCCAAATGAGAATAACAAATTTTACTTTTTAATTTCTATGCTACAAATTAAATTAAGTTTTAAGTTACTGATAATCCACAGCCATGATAATAAGTTTAAATAAAATTATACAACATAATACATTGGTACATACTCAATTATATACAAAATATTATTTTATTTATAAATTGGAGCTCGAGCGTCCAGCACACTATGTAAACAATTATCAGTTTTTATTACTTCTTTTATATTCTGACAATACAGCACCATCATGTTTGCTACAATCAGAGGATGCACTAATATTATTTAAGCTCGTGGAACTTAAATCTAATCTAGGAAGGAGAAAGTCTTTTTTTAAATTTTTAGAGACATTCAAAACTATCGGTGAAATTGGTGGAGGTTCTCCGTACATCTTCAAACGTTTTATTCTTTTTTCGGCATCCGAGGGACTTCTTTGTAATGTTGACTGATCATTTTGAAAATTTACGGTGAACTTAGAAGACTTTGGTGTTGAATTATTGAATCTTTGTATGGAAGATTCGTTGAATGTCGATTCAAAATCTAAACCAGACAAACTATTTTCGTCAACTTCATTGCTACTTTGATTAGATACATTTGCATTGCTAACAGATACTGGTTGGATATTTTGCAGACTACGATTATTTAAAACGCCACTTAAATTATTAGAATTATTTTGTATAAAGCTGTTACAATTTCTATTATTGTTATAAATCCACGGTGTGCTTTTGATTTCAATTAATTTCTTCTTACAATTCTCCATGTATAGTTTGACATTTACAGCTTTAAATAATTCTTCCAATTTTTTCATATTTTGCTCCATATATTTTTTTCTCGGACATTGTGTAAATGTAGAATACTCTGTTGCATACAGATTTCGAAATCTCTTTCTTGAGGTTCTCGGTCGATGTTGAAGGTTGGAACAAGCTAAAATTTTGCCATTTTCTATTATTTTTTCATACCCAAATTTAAATATGCCTCCCCAAAAGTGTATAGCTAAAAAGTTCATTTGATCGTCGGTCAAATATGCAGTTTGCATATTTGGAGATAAATGTAAATTATCTTTAGAATTAGGTAAATTTGTCTGTCGCATTGTAGATGGCTCTATATGAAATACTAATCCAACGGTGTCAGCTTCATTGAACATTGGTGCAAATCCAGAATAATTTAACTCCTTTATTGGAGTGCATCTCCTTTTGTATCTATCAAGATTGGAGAATTTGTCTAGAAAACTAGTATTTGTAAGCTCATTGAAAATAGTTTGTTTACACGTAGAAAGATGAAGTTCACCCATTCTGTAAAAAAAATATATCTTTATATGTTAACCTATTTTATTATAACAAACATAGGGCCGGTATTACAGTCGGCCCTCAACTCATTGAGTTTGTTAAACTCAAGATTAATGTTACTAAGGGAAGATTGAATCCATTTCTGTATTATGACATGTGCAATATGACATGTCAATTACTAAATCTTCAATTATAGACATATTTTACTTTTTTGTGGTTATTATCTGTTAAATTTTAAATAACATCAAATAATACGAACTACAAAACGGGACGCTACGACTTGAAATACTATTGTTTTATTATCCAATATGGTAAATTTAATTTTTTTCACCAAAATAATGTTTTTAAATGCCCATGTTCGTTTCAATATGGCTGTCAGTTTCTTTTGTTGTGTGGCGCCACCGTCGATACAACTAACGCCTCTAGTGAAAGAACACTGAAACTACACGCGTTGCCTAACAACGAGTCGAGAAATGACAGTTGACTCACCGTTAAGTAATTAATCCGCCAGAAACGTTGAGTTAAATATTTGTCATTTTAGTGACGTATTTGAGGGAATATTAGGCCTAAACGGACACTGTAATACGCTATATTTTTGTAAAACTTGAGTTTAGCTCTTAAGCTGAGACTGTAATTCCGGCCCATAGTCAAGTTAATAATTCATTATTTGATAATTTCATAATGCATATATAAATAAAAATCTACATAAAAAACAAGAAGAAGAATATATAAATGTATATAAGTACCTGAAACCTGTTGGAATAGCTCGGAATACGTCTAATAATTGTGAATGTTGTAGGATATGTAAGATATTATCATCTACTTTCCATATAGTTAACATTACAGGAGTTGTATTACATTTTCCTTCTTTTGTTATTTCTAGAGCCACTCCTCTAACCTAAAATAAACATGAACACAATATTTTTTAACAGATTTTTAATTATCTCAATAGAGACGAAGTTGGAATATTTACTGTAGGAGAACCGGGAAATCAAGGCACCTACAGGGCTTACGACCTGTCATCGGCTGGTTTGTAAAAATTGAATTGATAGGGATCTCATTAAAAAGGCATAATTGGTGAATGTTGCGCAAGCGCATAAAGTGATCACGTAAACCAGCCGATGACAGGTCGTAAGCCCTGTAGGTGCCTTGATTTCCCGGTTCTCCTACAGTAAATATTCCAACTTCGTCTCTATTGAGATAATTAAAAATCTGTTAAAAAATATCTTTGACTCCAGACGGGGAAAAAAATTCAATGTTTGCGCATATGCAATAATAAAAATATTCCATGAACACAATAGATTATTATAGATAATAAGCTGAAATATTTACCTTATTTGAATGATATAACTAGCTATAAACCACTATTTCTATGAGTCACTTCGCGTCATGTTTCGGAAGCGCTGTCCTTCCATCGACCGGCGTGTTGAGACGTCGATATTATCATGTAGGTTGTTGGTATGTATAAGGAAAAGCATTTAGTTGTCTATCAGTTCCAATGAAGATACAAAATATATCATGCACGTATCTGTACCATATCTTCACATATTTAATCAGGGGGGCAAGTCTAGTCAACTATCGAAATCAAAACCATACATGTTTACCCATATTATGAATATAATTATCATCTGGAGTTCTATAATATATTAGGATATTACAGAACTCCATATGATTATTATATCCATGATATGGGTAAACATGAGGGTTTTGATTTCGACGTTTGGCCAGACTTGCCCCCTAGGTGGTGTGTTTAGGTGTAAATATTTCGTTTGATGTTAGGATATGGTTAAGTTCTTTGCACATGTGGTAATTCGGAGCTATGAAATATGACACTACTGGTCGGATAGGTATATTGTGTTTGTGTAGTTTGGGAAGGCCATATAGATTTGGGGCTTGGGGATAACTTTGAATTAATTTATGATTTTTACAATAAATAGAACAGTATTTGATAGTATATTTAACGATTTCTTGGAACTTTAGTGTACTGTCTGATTTGCTGACATTGAAGGAGTTGTTTTGTAGAAAGGATTCTACTTTTTGTATATATTCTGGGGTGTTGAGAATGACCATTGTGTTTCCTTTATCGGCTCTTGTCAAGGTGAGGTTATTTTCTTGTAGGGTGGATCTTATGTTTCTTAGGATACTCCTTTCCCTTGTGTTGGATGGTTTGTTATTGTAATTATCGTTTTTGAGGATAACGTCTGCACAGAGTTGTTTGTAGAGGGCTGGTTTCTTTTGAAGTGCTGTTTCTGTATCAACAGCCAAAGTGTTGAGTGAGTGTTCTGATTGATCACATATATTGTATTTTAAACCTTTATTAAGTAGTTGTGTTTCTTCTTGGTTGAATTTGTGGTGTGAGAGGTTCACTATGCGGTCACTCAATTTATGGTCGATGAATACCTGCGTTGAGTTTTTATTTAGTTCTGTCAAGTTTCTTATCAACGGTATTTTTCTATTTTGTTTCTTCTAGGTTAACAAGATATCTAATTTCGCTGTCTAGTTGGTCCCATTCCATTGGGTGTAGGGATTGTGTAAGTTCTGAATGGATTAATTTCATATATATTTTGGCGTTATCTCTGATATTGTAGAACTTTTTTATTTCTTCCGTGATCCACAAGATTATAGCACTTTTTATGGCTTTACAAGCAGAGCTATTTTTTGAATCTGATTTAATGTTAATGTATTTCGGAACGAGGTTATGAGTTAGGCACATTTTATTAAAGTAACACTACCCCCCTCAACTCGCTTCATAGAGAGATACACACAAATTCAACATGTTAGTCTCGACACGCCGGCCGATGGAAGGACAGCACTTCCGAAACATGTCGCGAAGCGAGCTAGTTATATAATTCAAATACGGTTAGTAATATCCACTAAAAATCCAACACAAAATATCCACTGAATCATTAAATGATACCAAATATTTACATTTATTTATTAGTAAATGACAAAAAAAGGATATGTAGGTATGTACATTTTTTGACAATATTATTCTAAGCACTATTACTGAATTTTTATGCATCAAGAACTTAAAAATTTTAAGAAAACTTTGTTTCAGTAACATTAATTTGTAAAAATTACAAATATTCACTATTGATAGATATGATTTTAAAAAAATTACCAACCTTCAAAATAGAAACCACTTTCCTTTTATTAACACCAAGTCCCTGCTCATTCAAAATGTCTTTCACATGATTATCGATGATTCCTCGCTTATAAATTTGCTTTTCCAAAACAGCGTTTTCCAAGTAACGTTTTTGGCTTCCAGATAAACTATTCTGTAAATGTAATTATTATATAGAAATGTTGAAGGTTAGGTACTACATTATATAATGCCATTTTAGTTTTTACAGTCTATTTTTTAACCCTTTGAACATGTAAATCGACTAAAGTCGACCGAATTTTTTTTCCCCTTTCGACGAGTAAATCAACTATGGCTTATGGTCTATGGCTTGTAAAATTTTTTACCAAGTTGGATGCGAAAAAATATGTTTAAATTAAATTTTTTCAGCCCCCCTCCCCCCAAAATATAACGTGACAACTATTTTTTGGTGTATTAAATCAAGATATTGATTTAAAAAAATTAAAAGGAATTTTATAGAATACTTTATTTTTTATTGATATTTGCATTTTTCAGATCAAATTTTATATTTTACTTTACGCGTTCAAAGGGTTAATAAGATAGATAGATAAAATTAGATAGATACACAATAGATAGATACACAATTAACATAAAATAGATAGATACACAATTCATTGACAAAACAAAAATATCTATAGATTTGAATGTTTTTATTTTCATTTTAAAGAACTTTGAAATATTTTTGCTGCTACGACTAATAAGCCCACATAAAATTAAGGTAAAATGATAAATGGGTTACAATTTTAGTCAAAAAATTCAAACATATTTTTTGAATATGTTTAGATAAAGTTTTATTTATTTTTCATTTCATTATAACCATCAATTCTTTGAATATTTAACTTGCAGTGCACTTTCAGTGTCCTTCTACATTCCTAGATCAGTTAGACATCTGGTCCCTGACTCCAGAAGTAATGGTTCTGTGTTTGATTATCGTTGGAAACACAGTTTTTCGCTATATACTAAGTCTGGATTTGTGGGATGTTTAATATTATAAGCTCCCAATGAAAGGCAATTTATTTTTGGATTCATGTTAAATTAATAATTGACATAGAAGTTGTTATTATAAATAAAAACAAACCATGAAATCTACAGGATCATTAGCTTCGTGAAGCATATCCATTAATTCTTCTCCACTTTTTCCTTCCAAGCTCCGCTGCAGTCTACCTCTCACAATGTGCATTTTCTTTTTATTCTTCTCCAACATCTCATTATCAGATACCTCTTTCTCAACTTGACTGTATATCTTCTCGATTTTAGCTTGAAAATCCATGTCTAATGATGATGAATGAACTTGCTCCAACTTTTCTGACCTTGTAACTAAAAGAATGAATGTAATACTTAAACAAGCTTATTTAGAAGATCAAAATAATAGGAAAAAGAAAAGGAATGCTTAGTTTAATACCAATTAAAAAAGTTACATTTTTGACAGGTGAAAACAAATTTCATATTTATCTCAAAATTTTAACTATATTGAAATGTTCACAATCTTCTTGAGAAATCAAGTGGGCTGTGCAGAGCGCAAATTTGTTTTTTTGCTTGAGTAGTCCAAAACTTCTCAAGTTTTTTGCCAACATTTGTATATGTCTTTAATCACTGTTATAAATGGAAATAAAATGATTTAATTAATAATTGATAAGCTATATTGACAAATAATATGTAATGCAAAATAGTAATTTACTTTTTGTGATTTATAGCATAATATAAAAATTATAAGATACAAAAAAAAATGTATAGAATTTACTTGTATCTCCATTGGCCAATTTTTCCACATATAACTGAGGATACATAATGAAGGGAGCAATTCTCAAAACAGGAACTGAACCCGATCTAGCTTTTAAACTTTCAGCTTTAATCCTCAATGGACCGCAGTCTCGACATAAACCAAGTTTGGCATCTGGTGGGGCTATACGGGTACTGTTGCCATGGAGACGAAGCCTTACACTTGATATATCCTGAAAATAAATTAATTAAACATTTATCAATGATTAATATTTAAAAATGTTTGCCACAAAAAATAAACTTATAGATTAATTTGTAAAAATTAACAGTTATAATGGCAAGCATAAATTATTTGAAAAAATAAAAAGAATATAGGATTCATTAATCAACAAATAACACTCAAATATAAGATAATGGTGGTAATTCTGAAACGATAAACGATTGACTTTTGACATTATCACAATACAAAATGGCGCCAATCGGCAATATGGAATGGTGGTTATCCTGAACGCACATCATTGAATTAGTCTATTGAAAAGGTTATTGAAATCATAACAAGCGGCCAACGCGTGTTGTTTAAATTACAGTTTGATGTTTTGTTCAATTAAATGTTTAGATTTACAGTTAAAACGGCACAAGAATATGCAGCTTTGGCTTTAGTTCAATATTAAGAGGAAACGGAAGGAATATTTTCAACGATTTAAAGATAAAATAACTAAATTTTAGCTTTGTTGTTGGGATGCATGTATATTCATCACATTTTATGTAGCCGAAATTTCGTTTTTTTTTTTAATCGTATTGGTATCGAATATTCATGCTCAATATTTGATGGTTCAAACACAAAAAAGATTTATGTGTCAACAAAATATATTTATAACCTAAAACTTACAAGATAAGATTTACGTAAGCATGTACATTACATATTTATAACCTAAGAAACTAACCATACATTTTTCCTTTTAAATATGCATATTTATGCTGTTCAAAATACCTTGTCATATCCAATATAATGTTTTTGTTGATTGGTATTATTTTAGAAGTGATGTTTACAGTTAAATATAATCAGTTTTAGTTAATAAAACGGATGTTGAGTTATAAAAGAATAATCTGAAAATAGTTACAATTGCTTTTGTCCATAGACAAAACAATAGCATGTTCAGAATAACCAAAATGTGTACTATTGGATGACAATTGATTTGGTAAACAATTAAAACTATTGTAATTGAATTAATTTCAATACAATCGTAGAAATTTCAGAATAACCACCATTATCACATATATTATCTAAGAAATAGTCGTCATGTTCCTGGAAAGGCCTGTCCATTTCTCAAGCTTAATTATAAATATAGAAACGTAGTAACAAACCTCTAGTGGAGATTTACCATCTGTACAGTTTAGAAGCTCCGCCCCACAAGTAACAATTTTACAGCCACACACAATCTTGCCAGTCATAATAGCCTGACTAAGTAATCCATCAATACTGGCTATCACACAATACCATCCATCTGTTACTTCTATCTCATATTTAGACTCGTAACATTGAAGTTTAAATGATTCTCTGTAAAATATAATTAAATTTAAATTACAAAATAATATTTCACTATGTACATACACATATGTATTTTTAAGTATTTACTTATTTAAGTACGTTTTTTGGTCTTTTACTTCAGATATTTTATTTTTGTTTTAATGACTTTCTTTATGTAGGTTTTTATTTTTACCAAGTGTTAAATTATTTTATTTCTTTATATTCTATGATGATATATTATGAAATGAAAATGCTGAGATAAGTAGGTGGGGTGACAAAGCTTGATAAAATTCTAAATGAGCTAATAAGAGGAAGCTTTGGAGTAGCCCCCATACCAGAAAAACTCACAAAGAGCCGACTCAGATGGTATGGACATGTAATGAGAAGGCAAAATGATCATGTGTTGCAAACTGCTCTAGCACTCCCATAAAACAGGAAAGGACGTCCACAATCCACATGGTGGGGTAGTATGAGTAACCTCATGGATAAATCCCAAATACCAGCACTGACAATACAGGACAGATCATCCTGGTGCCAAAGGATTAGCAGAGCCGACCATACCTAAAGTAGGACAAGGTTAAGAAAAAGAAGAAGATTTTATGGTGTTATTTCAATATGTGTTTGTAAGTATCAATGTAAAAGGTAGTTTGTGCCGTGAATCAGGAAATAAATATCATTTAGATCAGAGAAAGGACAAAAGTTACCGATGTTGCATACAAGGTAGCTTCCTTAAAATGGAATTGGGCTGGCCATGTAGTAAGGACAGCAGATGATCGATGGACCAAACGCACCCTGGAGTGGCGACCGAGAACTGGATGCAGAAACCCGGGCAGACCGCAAACAAGATGGTCTGACGACATAAAACGAGTGGCAGAAGGTCAATGGCACAGGGTGGCGAGGGATAGGGAAGCATAGAGGTTGAAAGGGGAGGCCTGTGTCCAACACTGGACGAATAATGGCTGATGATGATGATTTATTTTATACTGAGATATTTAAATAATAATGAATTGTCTGTAAGACTTACCCTTCTTTTTCAGACAATTTTATAATCCTTGAAACACAAATCACCATTCGTCTGCTTGGTGTATCATCGCATTCCAGAATTTTTCTAATGATTGGTCTCTCTGCCTTGTACAGCTCTCGATCATATCTATACTTCAATTGCTTTAAAACATTTCCAACCGTTAAAATTTTTTCACACTGATATTTTAAAAACCGTTCGTACGAAGCTAATTTCCACATAATCCATTTTACATGATTCAACACCCATCCGTCCGGTATTAATTTATTATCTATGTCCTTATGCCCCAAAAAATATTGTGATATTTGGTTAATGTGAACTGTTTTGATGTTTTTGTCAATGTCAATATCGATTCTTTCATCTGTAAAGATGAACTTTTCAAAATTTTCAGGTGTTACATTCATAATATCCTCAGATATGCTAATAAAACCAGGTTTACAAAATTGTCTTAAAGAAAATATACTCATTTTATTTACACCTCTGTTAGTTTTAGAAAACAAAAGATTGCCTAAATTAATATCTTTTGGCTTGTATGAATCAAGATCACAATTCTCAATTTTCCTCTTTTTGAATATTTGACATTCTGGATCAACTTTGTCCGTAGAGACATAATTTTTGGATGATTTATTTTTATAAGGGATCCTAAATGTTTTCGAACACTTCACTTTAGTTTGTATAATAGGACTAGACGGACTTTCAAATATATTGTCATCTTCTGATACTTTCTCATTTGTTTTCTTTTCATCTGTTAAGAGCGCCATAGTACTTTCGGATATTTCTTGGGTCAAACCAATGTGAGGAAATGTCAACTCCCGATCGTCTTTAGTGCTTTCTTGATGATTTTCTAGTATTTGTGAATTTCGTTTTCTTTTACATGAGTTCTTTCTAATCTCTATTTTTTTATCAATATGTTCATGTATTGTATCAAAATTCTCAACATGTTCTGTTGCTAATGATTGTAGGCTGGGTATAACCTGTTTATTATCAGATAATATGAAACAATAATCAGTGTCAACATCAAAACTAGATTTGTTTGTTTTTCTTGTATTTACACTTTCAGAATGGTCGAGTTTCAATAAACTCTCTTCATTTATGGCGATACAATTATCTTTAATATCAGGATTATTTTTTTGTACTGAAAAATCTCCATTAAATTTATTTAAAGGACTTTTCTTCCCCTGTATATCTAGTATATTTTTTGAATAACTTGTACACTTACTTTCAATGAAGTCAACATCTCTATTTTGGACATTTTTATTTTTACCTATATTGGTAATTTGTGAATTAGAGTCAGGGAATTGTAATGATGTTGCATTACAATCTGTAGGTAAACTCTCTTTGTTATTCGACTGTTTTTCAACACTTTGAAACAGTGCACGTGCTTTTTTCAAAGCAGTTTCAGATGTTGGAATAATTTTACTATTAGCAGTACTAAAACCTTTAAAAGTTTTTGATGACACAGAAATCCCATATGTTATTTCCTCTAATTTTATTTCATTTTCAGATGTATTTGTGATATCATCAAATAAATTTTTGGTCTTTAATAGGCAATCTTCAATTCTAAATATCTTATCATTGTTAGCAGTTTTTAAAGCAGAATATTTTTTTGATAAAATACGAGATGACTCGGTAATATTTTGTTCTTGCTTTTCTGATATTTCAAGATCACAATTTTTACCAGTAGAATAATTTTCATAGAGTTTTGGATTAGAATCTACTAAATTTGTATTTTCAATATCACTGAAAATATTTTTAGTAGCTTTTAGTGCTATTTCTGATATTGAAATGTCTTCATTATTTGCAGTTTTAAACCCAGGAAAACTTTTTTTTTGTGAAAAATGAGAAAAATCATAAATATTTTGTTGTTCTTTTCCTAAAATTTCCAAACCAGATTGCGTATCTATTTTAATTTCAGTAGAAAACTTTTCTCGCAGCTTCAATTCAGAAGCATTAAAATTTGTATTTTCAATATCACTGAATATATTTTTAGCAGTTGTAAGTGCTTTTTCTGATATAGATATATCTTTATTATTTGCAGTTTTAAAACCAGAATAATTTTTGCTATGTGAAGAAGAAGAGAAGTCAACTTGTTGTTCTAATATATCTAAATGAGAATGTAAATCAACAATTGCTTCACTAGATAAAACTTCATGTTGTTTTGAATCACTTAAATTTGTATTATCAAAATCACTAAATATATTTTTTGCAGTCATAAGTGCTTTTTCTGACATAGTAATTTCTTTATTACTTGCAGTTTTAAACCCAACAAAACATTTATTTGAATTTGAATCTCTTATATTTGTATTGTCAATATCTAATTTATCTGTTATTTTTTCTGCTACAGTAATGTCTTTATTATTTGCAGATTTTAACCCAGGTAAACATTTCTTTGATGAAGAATCATAAATATTTTGTTGTTCTATTCCTAAAATTTCCAAACCAGATTGTTTACTAACTTTAATTTCAGTAGAAAACTTTTCTTGCAGCTTCAAATCAGAATCACTTGAATTTGTATTTTTAATATCACTGAATACATTTTTGGCACTTATAAGTGCTTTTTCTTTATTATTTGCAGTTTTAAAGCATTTTTTTTCTTTGCTTTGTGAAGAAGAGCAGTCAACCTGTTGATCTTGATTTTCTAATATATCTAAATAAGAATGTTTATCAACAATTGCTTCACTAGAAATAACTTCATGTTGTTTTGCATCACTAATATGTGTATTTTCAAAATCACTTAATTTATTTTTTGCAGCCATAAGTGCTTTTTCTGACAAAGGTATTTCTTTATTACTTGCAGTTTTAAACCCAATAAAACATTTATTTGGTAAATAATGAAAAATGTCGTCATAATTTTGTTCTTGCATTTGTAATACTCCTAAACGAGAATGTTCATTTACAACTGCGTTAGAAGCAGAAATATTTTCATGCAATTTTGAATTAGAATCTCTCATATTTGTATTTTCAACATCACAGAAAATACTTTTGGCAGCTATAAGGGATTTTTCTGATACAGTAATGTCTTTATTATTGGCAGTTTTGAATCCAGGAAAACATTTCTTTGGTGAAGAATCATAAATATTTTGTGGCTTTTTTCCTAAAATATCCAAACCAGATCGTGTATCAACTTTAATTTCAGTCTTATTTTCTCGCAGCTTCATTTCAGAAGCATTTAAATTTGTATTTTCAATATCACTGAATATATTTTTAGCAGTTGTAAGTGCTTTATCTGATATAGAAATTTCATTATTATTTGCAGTTTTAAAACCAGAAAAAACTTCATGCTGTTTTGAATCACTTGAATTTGTATAGTCAACATCATTGAAAATATTTTTAGCAGCTATAAGTGATTTTTGTGACACTGAATTTTTTTTATTATTTGCAGTTTTAAAACCAGGAAAATATTCCTTTGGTGTCCAATGAGAAGACACATCAATATTTTGTTCTGTTCTTACTAAATTTTCTGAACCAGGATGTTTATCGACATTAATTTCAGTAGAAAATTTTACTTGCAGTTTTGAAATAGAATCACTTGTATTTTTAACATCACTGAAAATATTTTTAGCTGCCATTAATGCTTTTTCTGGTATAGAAATTTCTTTGTTATTTGCAGTTTTAAAACCAGGAAAAATTTTTTTTGGCAATGAATGAGAAGACTCATTGATTTTTTGTTCCTTTTTTATCATAATATCCAAACCAGAATGCTCATTTTGATTAACTTCAGAAGAAAAATTTTCTTGCAGTCTTGAGTTAGAATCACTTGTATTTTCAATGTCACTGAATATATTTTTAGCAACTTTGAGTGCTTTATCTGAAATAGAAATCTCTTTATTGTTTGCAGTTTTAAAACCAGGCAAAAACTTGTTTTGCGAAATTTGTTTCATCAATATCTTTGAATCATGTTTATAGACATTTTTTTTAAAAATGTTTGAACTTGTTAGGTTAGAATTTTCAATATCATTGAATTGAAGTTTTGGTGAAACAGGTATTTCTTTATTGTATGTTGTTTCAAAACCAGTGGTGTGATCTTTAGTAGAAGAAAATTTGGTGTTTTCAGTAATTGTTGAAGATTTTAAATCCAAAGGATTTTCAGTGAAAAACCCTTTGTGTTCATGTTTTTTTGAATCAGTACTCTCAAATGTGTTTTCAAAAAGCTTTTGTGCATTTATGAGAGATGTTTCACTAATTTCTATTGGTTTATTACTAGCGGTGCTAAATCCAATATATTCTTTACCAATGATTTTATGGTTATTATTCTTCATTGAACAAATATGATCTTTTAAATGACATGATTTTAATTTCTCCTTATTCATACAATTGTTATCATTGGTTGCTTTAAATTGTACAATTTCATGATTTATAGGAGACAGATTTATACATTCAGCTTCTGTTTTTTTTACACTATCACTACAAACTTTATATTGCCTAACAGATTTTTCTTTATATCTCTGTGAAACAATAATAGGACTTGATGATATACTTTCATCATCTGAGTCTGAATTCATAGTGTCCTTATTTTCAACATCTTTAGAAAGTGATTTATTTGAATTATTAGAGGAGTCAAAGGTTCTGTCAAAAAATGATTCCCAACTCTGGAGATTGAAAACTTTCCCTTGAATTTCATTCAATTGTTTTTTATCAATTACATAAGTTTCATTTAGTACAGCTAATTCTCCATCCTGTAATGATTCATTCCGATTCTTTGAGATTGTATGTGATTCAGTATCCATAAGTATATTGTTACTGGTTTGATTTTGAAATTTAGATATAATTTTTAAAGAATTATTTGAATGAATCTCCTTATCAAAATTATAAACATCCAAACATTCCTGAGTGTTGGATACATTTTCAGGAAAATTTGGTATTGGTATATCATGATTTTTTTTTTTTGCTTTCAATACATCATATTCTTTCGAAATTTCAATTGGTTTTTCACTAGCAGTCTTAAAAATAGTAGATTCATTGACAATTGATTGATTATTTGATGAAACTTGATTTTTATAACAAATATCATCTCCAGTATAATTGACAGTAACACTTGATGTATTATTAAAATTACTGTCGCTAACACTTGATAGTAAATGTAAATTAATTGAACTTGTAGAAATTTTATCACCCGCTGTATTAAAACTAGAAAAATTGTCTTTTCTTGAAACATTTTTTAGAAGTTTTGTTTCTACACTTTCATTTGCTGTTGATATATTAAAATGCTTAGAATTCAAAATATCTGTATCTAAGTCAATATCTTTAAATATATCTTTAACATGACCTAATGCTTTTTGAGAAATAGAAATTTTTTGATTGCTTGCTGTTCGAAATCCTACAAATGATTCAGTAAATTTTGAAGAAGATATATCTTGGGAGTCATCATTACAGCACTTTCTTTTTCTTATAAGAGTAGGAACCTTAAAAATATTATTTTTATCAAATGCTTTTTCTTCAATGGCACTGAATATTTTGTCTTCATTGTCAAAATTCAATGAGTCAGGTTTATCAATAGAACTACTGGTAGTTTTGCAATTGTTCTCTATTTTAAGACAAGTGTTCTTGGTGAGTGTGATTTCAGAATTGGATTTTTCTTTTTTGTCAATTTCATGTGCTTGAGTCATTTCATTAGAATTCACAAGGTTTAAATATGCATCAGCATTGTCCATTAACTCTGCTAATTGGGTATCACATCCCCACTGTGATTCAAATTTATTTATATTATTTGGTAAATCAAAACTATTGTCTTCAAACATAATATCCTTAATTTGTATATCTGCTTCTGCAGATACGATATAATCATCATTTAACAGATTAAAGGGCACAAATTCATTTACAATTGCTTTTCTTGATGATCTGGAGATTATAGGTTTCTTACACATAATATCATTGCTGGCTGCTTCAAGTTTTTTTCCAGTTTCAATGATATTTTCAACTACTTTAGTGATATTGGGGACAAACTCACTATTTTTTTTATTACTAACAACTTTTTTCTGGATATCTAAGGAGCTGTTTTTTGAATCTTGATCACTTTCCAACTTTCTTTGAGGAATTTTCGCCAAATACTTGTTATATGTGTTTTTTACAGAACTTGTAGAACCCTGGCTAAGAATATCTTCTGCCATTTTGTTTTGAATTACAAACTGCAAAAAATATGTAAAATTTATTAGAAGAAATACACATTATTAATAGTTGTAAAATGTTATGTTTCTTTTGTGAGAAATTCCTTTATTTACATTGAATTTGACATTTGGCTAATGTCACGGTGTAAAATCACATACAAAAAAGGCATTTCATGACGGAAGTGTAAGATTTGACAACTTGGCTGGAGGGTTCCTTTGTATAACACATAAAAATTAAATATTGGCCTGAAAACAAAGAAGGGAAAGTGCATAGTTTCATGTATTCAGAAAACAATGTTCTAATAGCAAAAGTGCAGTGGAAAACCCGAAAGAGATACTGTGT
This sequence comes from Molanna angustata, assembly GCA_963576475.1. Classification (NCBI taxonomy): domain Eukaryota; kingdom Metazoa; phylum Arthropoda; class Insecta; order Trichoptera; family Molannidae; genus Molanna; species Molanna angustata. The sequence continues at coordinate 40,472,751 of OY754965.1, forward strand.
GAAAAGTAAAATGACAATGAAAATGGTAAAGTTAGACAATAGATCGTACCTATTTAGGAAAAAAGTTTCAGCACAGCAAAGAATGTTATCGCAGAGCAATGCTAGTCGCTTGAAAGTAAAATTAATTTAAATATTGTTTATAAACATTCAGAAAAGTTTAATCTATAAAAATTGTTTAAATTTATATTGAATCAAATAGGTATTTAACTATTCATTCTTAACTAATAGGTTATGTAAAACTCGATATACTTTTTAAAATAAAAACTTACGTCTTTCTAAATATTGATCCCCATATAGAAACAAAAGTGAATACGATCAATATCACAGTTCATGTTTATGATGAAGGGGGTTAGGAAGACTATTTCAATCATGCACCCATATTACACTTATCACATAAATTATCACTTATCACAGTAAAAGTTCTAATATCAAGAAAGTTTGTTGTGGTTATTTTTGATAAATAGTGAAAGGCAGCGAAAGGTTCTATCGTTCTATTCAATTTTCAAAACAAATTAAATGACGGCTGACGGCCATAGACAAACGTCAAAAAAGTCACAGATAAACTTATAGGCAATAGATTTTTATTATAATATACTAGATGGAGTACTCCCTGCAAAAAGTGAGTCATGGAATATCGCGCTTTTGACGTTTTGGTTGGCAACATATTTCAGTTTTCCTTACATTTCAACACATCCTAGATAACTGTTCTCTAAATCTTAATGTACAAAGTGGTTTTTTCGATAAAGTCGTTATTCTCTATAGAAAAACGATGTGGTCTGCCCACCAAAACGTTAAAAATCGCCCGAAAAAATGCCTCACTTCGATTCATACAAAATTTGCTAACTACGACATCTATTATATTAATCATAGATTTTTATTATATGGTCGAGGAAAAAATGCCTTACTTCGATTCATTCAAAATTTGCTAACTACGACATCTATTATATTAATCATAGATTTTTATTATATGGTCGAGTTATATGGTCGAGGCGAGGGATGCGTGTAAGGATAGAAAAATGTGGCATTCGGTTTTTTTATTTCCACACAAACTGATTTTGCATACATAGTTAATTATAATGATGCATACATAATTTAATACGATTAACGAAAATTTAACAATAAAATAACTACACAATATCGAATAAACTTTTTTTTTGAATACCTATTAATAATGTTGGATAATTGATCTGTTGGGACCGAGACATCGATGGGTCCCTGCTTCCTGGAGCCACGAAGACTTGCCCTAAAGTGCCAGCGATAGACGTCGCAGTCTTGGAGCCGCAGCCTGCAGTTTCACTCTTAAGCCCAGCCACTCTGAGGACACCTGCCCAGCCGCTGCCGTTCCTGACAATTTTAGTTTCGTTCTGTGATAATTTTGGATGTGATTTTATTTATTGACAATTTTAACCTGTAACGTCCATAATTTACTTTGTTTTAAATTATAAATTATATATTATCATTTTTTTAAAATTATTTTATTTGATGACATAATTTAGCCGTCTAACAAACGACATTAATTTAAAAGTGAACCTTACCTGTACCTACATATGTGTCCAGAGGGAGGGTATCAAGCTGTCAAATTTTTTGGATGTTAACTTTTCTTTTGAATTGCCAGATTTTTTTATCTTGTTGTTGCTATCCGTATTACCTGACGATTTTGACCACGAATTCAAAAATTTAACAGTGAAAATGCGAACAGAGAAGGTCGCATCAATTACATTTGCCAAAATTTTCAAAATGCTCTCACATTTGGGAATATAATAGAAATGTACTTCAAAAAAATGCATTTAGGGATTGTGAACCTTTGAAGAAGAAAAAATATGCACTTACTTAGTGTCGGTCACAACCATGAAGGTAGTCAAAATCGTTTTATATAAGTACCTGATACCGGCCGGTCAGTCGTCACAAGTAAAGGCCTCTGCATACGGGACGGTGCGACGACGTGGACGGGACGGGGGCGGGACGTGGTGTTATGAAACCATGTATGCATACGCAGCGTGACAGCGACGTGGACGTGACGTGCTAGTCGGTGCTAGTGTCACTGCTCAGCTCTCGGGAGCGACTGTAATTGCCATGCATACGCAACGGGGCGTGGTCGGAGCGTGGCGGGACGGGGCGGGGACGTGCAAAACATCGTCGGCGACGATGTTTTTTCCCGCTCCGTCTACGCCATGTCCTCGCCCCGTCGTGCACCCGTGGCGTATGCACATTCGTGTACATTTTATATGAAACGATGTTTAAAAAAAACACGTCCCGTCCCGTCCACACCGTCGCCCCGTCCCGTATGCAGCGGCCTTAACGTGAGCGAGAGAAATCCGACGCCCCTATATGACGTGCGGGTATTTTTGGGTACCTACCCAAAATACCGCTGGAAAATTGCATTAATTTTTGGGGGAATTTTAATTTTACTTTTTTTTATTACTTGGGATAAATATTTTACGAAATGGCAACATTTTGTCTGTCAGCTGACATAAGAAACGAAAAAAAAGGCGCGCTGAGTTTTTGCCGCGTGTTGTAAAATTCTGATTTAAATAGAGGAACGATTTTTTTAGCTTCAAATTTTTTTATTTTTTAAAAAGGGCAAATTTTAAAAGTCTGGCCGTGCCGCCAGCAGTCAATTTTAATACGTAACTTCTCGTCTCAAGCCCGGTGCCCCAGGACCGGCAATAATTTTGATTGTTTTTACTTACCCTACGAAGAGAAGAAAATTCTAACTTGAGCCAAGCCTGGTGCAGCTGGCTGGGTTTAATCCTGAGACTGTTGCCTTGGCTGAACCGTAGAGGCCTTTGCGCGTTTCGGCAAGTCGCCTGCCAGGGTTTCGTCTGACGGATTCCCTCGGTCGGGCTGTGCCACCTAGGTGTCCCCATCGGCTCTAAGCTAACCATCAATTTTCTTCTTTGCATACGTTGGGCTGGACACGGACCTTCCCTGTGGCTGAGGACGTTCACCGACCCGTAGTGTCAACGCGGACTACGCCAGGTAGGCTGTCGATCCACCACCATCGACAGGGGTCCAAGCTGGGAGACCACGTCCTCACGGTGAGTGGCCCTTAATATTCCCTTACCTTGGTCCAGTTAGTTTTACAGTTTATTCGAGGGGAGTGACACCTTGAGACGACGCTTCACGTCGTCCACCTTAACTGCACACGTCTACGCTGAGTACTGTTCGGAGCTGGTCAGCGGCCTTGCCCTCTGAGTCTCCGGACAGCGTGAAGCGTGGGAGTGTCATACTCACCTAATTTAAATTTCAGTTAATTTTCAGAGAAGTACCTACTTTAAGCGAAAAAAAACATTTTCTACGAATTTCATTAATTTGAAAAACCAGTCTCAAAAAACCACAATATTTTCATACCTATCGAAAAAGAATATTACTGTGTTAATAACATTATATACATCCATGGTTAATAATATGAATCACAACCTATTTTTCATAGAAAGTTGCTTGATATAAAAGATTCCAGTGAATCGAAAAAGAGAGTCAATGTGAATTATCAATTAAAATTGACTTTTAATTTTATGAATTCTTAAATTTATTAGTAGGTAGGTAACTAAAGAGAGAAAATATTAGAATTAGATACCAATAGAATTATTTTTATGATTCAGTTTACAGTAAAAATATAAGATAATTATGTTTTTCCAACAGAGAGATTTTGAAAAAATAAAATAAAACACAATCAAACATGTTTTTAATTTATTACGTGAAAATAAAAATGTACAAATTAATTTAGTGTATGAATTTAATTCATATTTTATGTTAAAACTTCAAAATATATTTAATAAATTTCTAAATTTAAAAGTAGGTATTATGTAATTGGTGCTTTTAAGTTATTTTTAACGTAAGTTTTTTTTAAAGGTTTTATTTCGTGTGTAAAATACGTATATTAGAATTAGGCACACAAATAAAAACATTTATTTTATCTTCTTATTTACAGTTATTTTGTGAACCTACTGCATACAATATATAGGTACCTACGTGTAGTTTTAAAAATAATGACTGAATAAATAATAAGTATACCTATATATGTGTATCTATTAAAAGAAAATTCATTGTATTTTTCATTGTAAGATCGCATGAATTCATTAAAAGTTCGTAGTTTGAAATATAAATAAATATTTGGAATTTATGTTACCTAGAATAAATTCACAACGTTTTTGATATTTAGTTCGGATTAATCTGCGCGGTTAATCCGAACGGTTTGCATCCGTGTGAATTCCGCTGTGTATGAACTAGGCCTTATTGTATATTATGCCTCTTACGTAATTATTCTATAGCTAAAGCCATATACTTTACATATTCTGTGTCAAGATCGGAAAATATATATTCATGTTTTTCTGCTAAATCTTTATATGAAATTTGTGATAATAGCTTGAATCCACAACGATCAGCCAAGATTTGTGAGGTGATGGCTGTAAATGCAGTGCCTGTGACTTTCAAACCAACAGCTTTGCACAATGGCACTCTGGAAAAAGAAATAAAACCACAAAATACATATATCAGAATAAATAAAATACCTACTACGCAATAATACAAACATCGCAAGTTTGCTTTAGTTGTTTTTCTTGAGCTTGCATGAGTGCCATACCTACATATTTTCCGTTGTGAAATTGCATGAGTGCCATATTTATTATCAGTTATGAAATCGCACGAGTGCCATACCCATTATCAGTTATTAAATTGCATCAGTGCAGCCATACCTATTATTAGTTATTAAATTGCATCACTGCCATACCTATTATCAGTTATTAAATTGCATCAGTGCCATACCTATTATTAGTTATTAAATTGCATCACTGCCATACCTATTATCAGTTATTAAATTGCATCAGTGCCATACCTATAATTATCAGTTCTTTAATTGCATCAGTGCCATACCTATTATCAGTTAAGAAATTGGCTGTCATGTTGACGATTCTCCCTTTATTCATGTTAGTTTGAAATATATGTACAGACCGAATATAAATGTGCTTATTGCCGAAGATTTACAAGTCATGATTTATGACTTCTTGCTCTCCTGTCTATAATACCAGCGAACTTGCCTTGCATTAAGTAAAAAATATTAGGTATAGTTATCATCCCAGCCCCGACAATACAGAACAGATCATCGTGGCGCCAAAGGATTAGGAGAGCCGACCCTACCTAAAGTGGGATAAGGCAAAGAAAAAGAAGAAGATAGTTATCGCCAAACATCTACTATATCACGTGGGTGTGTAGAACACAAATTCGTTTTTTTTTCGCTAGGTTGGTTTGATCACGTGTGTGCTCAAAGGGTCCCCCTCCATGTTGAAAATTTTCAAGAAGTTTGGCGATAACTTATACATATAGTAGTATTTTTCTTCACATTATCAGAGTAGTTTTGAGATATTTATTGCTCAGCCATGTTTTTAGCATTAAATTCATTACTTTTCTTCCTTTGTTCGTCCGAACAAAAATATCCTCGTCTCATTTACTTAGTTGCTCATAAAAATGATCTAATAAAAAATATGGGGTTCAAAGGGGAACGATCTAAACAAAAATAAACTTTATTGCTGGGCTCTGCAAATTAATGATATTATGAAAAAATATCAGATCTTCGTTGTTTTAATGATCAAATTTTATACCAAGAAGTATATTAAAGATAGGTACTAATAATTGCACTCGATTTTAATCTTCTATATTATAAATTTGAATGTTTGTATGTATCTATGTATGTGTTGAATGCGCTCCTAAACCGTTCATCCAATTGCAATGAAACTTTGGTGAACTGTCGAGAGTATATCAGGGATGGTTTCTGGATCAAAAAATTTTTTCTTCTTCTTCTTCTTCATCCACCTTCATTTTACCTATGAAGGTGGATTATCCTGGGAACCGTTCATCCGATTGCAATGAAACTTTGATGAATTGTCGAGCGTATGCCCGGGATGGTTTCTGGATTAAAAAAAATTCTTCTTCTTCTTCTTCATCGGGTATTAGGTCATTTTACCTATGAAGTGGACTATCTTGGGAACCGTTCATCCGATTGCAATGAAACTTTGGTGAATTGTCGAGCGTATGCCCGGGATGGTTTCTGGATTAAAAAAAATCTTCTTCTTCGGGTATTAGGTCATTTTACCTATGAAGGTAAAATGACCTAATACTCTGGGAGAAGAAGCTTCAACTGTCCTTCCATCTCTTCGCAGGTCTTCCAGGACGGTTTCTGGATTCAAACTTTTTTCTTCTTCTTCTTCTTTATCTATATTTGTTCATTTTACCTATGAAGTTGGAGAATCCTGGAAAAAGGAGATCCAACTGTCCTTTCATCTCTTCGTAGGTCTTCCCAGTATTGTGTCGGGAATTAAACTTTTTCTTAACCTACTTAAGGGACGGGAGGTAATGAAGGGAAGGGAGGTACTGGTGAGTCTGACGGGACGGGAGGCACTGAAGGGACGGGAGGCACTGAAGGGACGGGAGGCACTGAAGGGACGGGAGGCACTGAAGGGACGGGAGGCACTGAAGGGACGGGAGGCACTGAAGGGACGGGAGGCACTGAAGGGACGGGAGGCACTGAAGGGACGGGAGGCACTGAAGGGACGGGAGGCACTGAAGGGACGGGAGGCACTGAAGGGACGGGAGGCACTGAAGGGACGGGAGGCACTGAAGGGACGGGAGGCACTGAAGGGACGGGAGGCACTGAAGGGACGGGAGGCACTGAAGGGACGGGAGGCACTGAAGGGACGGGAGGCACTGAAGGGACGGGAGGCACTGAAGGGACGGGAGGCACTGAAGGGACGGGAGGCACTGAAGGGACGGGAGGCACTGAAGGGACGGGAGGCACTGAAGGGACGGGAGGCACTGAAGGGACGGGAGGCACTGAAGGGACGGGAGGCACTGAAGGGACGGGAGGCAATGAAGGGACGGGAGGCACTGAAGGGACGAGAGGCACTGAAGGGACGAGAGGCACTGAAGGGACGGGAGGCAATGAAGGGACGGGAGGCACTGAAGGGACGAAAGGCACTGAAGGGACGGGAGGTACTGAAGGGTCTGAAGCGACGGGTGGTTATGGACCATTTTTAATTATACAGGCAATACGAAGTTTGCCGGGGGTTCACTAGTATGTCTATAAATTTCTCACCTTGCTTTAAGAATTTCCAATCCAATATTTTGTCCTCGGTATTTTTTATCGACAGATAGTCCATAAGCAGTCATAATGTCGTCTACTCCATATTTATCGAATACTTGAGATATATCACTAACCATCATTACTACACCAAGAATTCTGGCGCAAATTGGTCCCATTTGTAACTGTAACATACAAATATTAATATGAGTGATGGTCAACGTTGTCTACTGCAAATGCAATGCCAATTTAAAATTTTTCGCTAAGAACCTACACTACCTTTGTAACGGAGAATAAAGGCTAGCGTCCATCGGACGCAGCGCATCAGACGGATTTTAGAATTCTTTGTATAGGAAGGAATTCATACAAATGCGTCCACTGATCGACAACGAACGGAGCGCGCGCATCGGATCGTCGGAATGCCGACGCGTTGCTAGGTAAAGCAATAATCCGCTCGGATGTCATTTTTGTATGTGCATTTCCTATCATTTTTTAACATTTTCATCATTTACGTAGTAAGATAGTAGAATTATCTCAATAATATTATAAATTCAAATGTTTGTTACTCAATCACACGAATACGGCTGTAATATTTTGTATGAAATTTCGTATTAAGATATGACGTATAGGTATTATGGTATATCCTATAAAAGACTATGGTCATTTTTTACATTCATTCTTATTTTCATTGAATAAAATCATGTAAAAGCCGAGAATGCGATTACCAAGCCGAAAAATAATCATATTGTATTTGCATTTACTATGGAAAATTGTCAACAAATCCAAATGACAGTTGGGTCGGTAATCTGATTGGTGCGCCTCTGTGGACGCACTATCGCAAACAAATCCGTCTGATGCGCTCCGTCTAATCCGTCACAAAATTCTCATGATTATCCATATCATGGATATAAATATCATATAGAGTTCTATAATACCTTAAGATATTATAGGACTCAATATAATAATTATATCCATGATATGGATACTCAAAAAAGGGCTTTAAAAAACTTCTAATTTCTCTGTTTGACCGAAATTGCCCCCCCCCCTGCATGTATCACTGTTTAAGCAAATCCGAAAACATGTCTTGGCTTGTAAGACCACGGGGGCAAGTCTGGTCCAACCCGTCCAACCGACGAAATCAAAACCCTCGTGATTACCCATATCATGGATATAATTATCATATGGAGTTCTATGACATCTAAAGATATTATCATATTATAGAACTCCATATAATAATAATATCCATGATATGGGTAATCGTGAGGGTTTTAATTTCGCCGGTTGGACCAGACTTACCCCCCCTGTATATATTTTTGTGTTAGGTATAGGTCATTATAATTTTCGGCTTGATAATTTTATCGTGGAAACCAAAAATCCAACGTTACCAAAGTAACACTTTGCAGTAATTCAGGCGTAAAGTATTGCGACAATAGTGGATAAATAAATGTCAATACATTACTTTATCATTGTCGTGTCTATTAGAATGTGTCGTCATGTTGACTCCTACAATGACAGGTTCATTTGTTTCCTTGTCAAGAGCTACTTCACCATCTTCATCTTCTAATAGACACACAAGAGCAATTCGAGATTCTAAACACTTGACCCACATTTCTCTAAACTCTTCCACAGACGATTTGTCCGATATTAAATCTGGAATATTAAAAATAAAAAATATTACATATTTTTTTCACATTTTTTTATAATTTTTTATGAGTCTTCTCACATCGATTGGCGATCATTACCCATGAGTCTTCTCACATCGATTGGCGATCATTACCTATGAGTCTTCTCACATCGATTGGCGATCATTACCTATGAGTCTTCTCACATCGAATGGCGATCATTACCTATATCAAGGATTTTTATTTGTATATTTCCACGGGAAATTATTTATTTAATAGCCAACTATTAAATAATGCTTTTAATCATATGTTATACAGTTTATTTAATAGCCAACTATTAAAGAATGCTTTAATCATATGTTATCCAGTTCATTTAATTTGCTAAATTTCTGTTGGTTATTCTTACATGACCGAGTTTTTCACATAAATATAATATATTTTTTGCTTATTTTGAATGAAACTGTTTTTGTTCAATATGAAATTTATATCTTCGACTAAAGCATCTCCAATTTGAATTACACAAAATAAAATATTTTAACAAAAATAACTGTGATGTACCGACTGAGAATAGTGCTTCCACCTTCCACTCTTTTCTAATATAATCGTTTTTATATGTCCCGTAAGAGCCGGGTACCTAATCGAAAATACATCGGGCAAAATACAAAAGCAAAATAACATCTTAAATAGTTCAGCAATGAGGTTCACCTCTCATTCTGAATTTACTACCTTTTTAGGTGAGACGAGACTGGTGTGTGGAGATATATAGTTTTCGCCAAATATATTAAACCAGGCTTTCGGGTGCGCAAGGCGCAAATTTTTTTTTTTTTTTTTGCTTCGTTGGTATACATGCAAATCGCCCCCCTATTTGGCGACAGCTAAACACATTGTATCTTACTTCCTTTTATAAGGTAATGGACACACGCACACTTGTCGCTGGTTACCCTACACTGTGGGATATTCCGTGTTTGTATGATATTTTATAAGTGTTATTTTGGGTAATAATAAATACATACATGTTCATATTTCCTGTATATTTTTTAAGCATTCGACATACACAAGTGTGAACAAAAAAATATTATACTAAACACAGTTTGGATCCAATTTTTTTTATTATTATGGTGATATTACCTAATTACATTATCAAGACTCTCCTTAAAAATATTATTAAATAACAAGTTAAGGGGGGGGGGCTGCTGCCAACGTACCTACTTTTCAATTTGATATACCATCATTATTTCTTATCAAATCGTTTTGAAAAAAATAATTTAGATAGTTTGGGTATTAATAAACAAAAATATACCTTAACTTTTTGATAATGTTCTGTATAAATTCTTGTAGAAAAATAATGGCATACCCCGATTTTCAACGTTTATCATATGTTTTTAATAAACCATAAGGCGTAGAGTAATATATATTTTTTTTAATTAAAGAAGACAAACATATCTAGAAAAATATGATGTGACGTTGCATTAATGCTTCAGGTTTAGTAAATAAACCTAAAAAACATTTATTTTCCATTCAGCGCCATTGCGTAATAAAAGTTTTTTTGGTTTATTTACTTAACCTGATGCGTTAATGCAAGGTCATATCATATTTTTCCAGGTATTTTGTTCTTCTTTAATTTATAAAAAAAATATTGCTCTATACCTTATATTTTTTTAGAAATTTAAGATAAATGTCTAAAATCGGGGTATGCTTATTATTTTCCTACAAGAATATATACAGAACATAATCAAAAAGTTAAGGTATATTTCTCTTTATTAATATCCAAACTAACTAGGTTATTTTTTTTCAAAATGATTCGTTTTGTAATAATGATGGTATATCAAATTGAAAAAATAGGTACGTTGGCAGCAGTCACCCTCTTAAAAAGAATACATTTAATTGAAAAAAAAACTTATTACCTACCTATTTATAGCAAATCAATACTTGCTGTGTAATTATATAGTTGTAACCTGTGAAATATTTACAAATGTAAAACAAATAAGTACTACATTTATAAATTTGTGTTTTAATTTTCAAAATTTTATTTGTGAGATGAAATAAATAAATAAATAAAATACAAAAAAAATGTTATTTGATGACATTTTTCGTCTTACCAAGAAAATCTTGTTTCCCGTAAATTTGATGAAATATTTTATTGGTTATTGAATTAATAACTAATATTGGAAAAAATGTGGTAGGTATCCAAAGATTATCGAATTATACCTGTCTCACTCTATCATACTCCTCTTGTCAACTTTCGCAGTTTTGACTATATGATGCAGATAGAAAAGTAAAAAATAAAATTAAAAAGTTTACCACTTCCTTTGCACATCGGTTCATCCCTAGCAAAATGATCGCACATAAATTGCACAACTCGTTCGTTCAATTCCGGTGTAACGTCTTGTACTCTGAATGAAGGGATCTTCCCATCTGGCATAGGCCTCCGCCCCTTGAAACGGCCCCAAACACTGGGGAAAGGCACAGATTTATCCCTGGACCACACCATCATGGAATTCTGAAAGAAATGACCAATCCTTTTTGTACATCTTAAAAATGCATTTTATTTCAATGAAATAAATCTTGAAGCAAGGAGGTAAATGGTATACCTACATAGAGGTTTTATAATGATAGGTAGTATAAATATCCCCAAATATCTCGAACCATTTACATGCCAATCGCCCCCCTTCTCGGCGGCGAAATAGTTCGACATATTTGGCGACATCTATAGGTACCTACATGTCGTATTTCTTTAACATTCTTGAATCGTCGCATTCAATCTCTTCTCATATTCCTTACTTTCAAGGTCTCATTTATACATAGATGATCGTACCAGCCCTTCCTGCCTCTCACTCCAAGAATCTAGTGATAAGCAAATGCAAGACCATGACTAAGATCAGGGTGGTCTTGCATTTACAAATATGGTGTAAATCCAAGACCATGACTAAGATCAGGGTGGTCTTGCATTTACAAATATGGTGTAAATCCAAGACCATGACTAAGATCAGGGTGGTCTTGCATTTACAAATATGATGTAAATGCAATGTATTGCGTAAAATATTAGGCCCAAGACCAGGAATCGCGGCAGGTACCTGGAGACCACGAAGCAATGAGGAAATTCATGCATTGACAGGACAACCTTTAATCACCAGCGAAATCAGGTCCAGAAGATTAGCTTGGATTGGACATGTTATTAGATCAGGGGAAGAAAGAGCCACAAAACGTATCTTGCAAAATAACCCGGTGGGCAAGAGACCCCTGGGAAGACCAAGGCAGAGATTGATGGACAATGTTACCCGAGATCTGAACGTGCTGAATGCTTGTGATGACTGGGAGTCCACTGCAGCTGACAGGAAGGCTTGGAAAGCTATTGTTCAGGAGGCTAAAGCTCTACCGGAGTTGTATGGCCATCGGAAGTAAGTAAGTAAGTATATAAATGCAAGACCATGACTAAGATCAGGGTGGTCTTGCATTTACAAATGTGGTGTAAATGCAAGACCAAGACCACCATAACAACATACTTAATCGAGTGATTGCATACTTGATCGTGTCTTGGTCCCCAGTCTTGTTCTTGGTCTTGCAAGTCTTGTACAGTTCCAACTTTAACATATATTTTTTTTAATAAATAAATTATGATTTTTACACGACCGAAATGCCAAAATATTATTTTTAAAGTGTTTACAAGCGACACAATGACTATGTAATATTTTTTAACGCAAAATAATTATCATAATATTAAAATTCTTATCGCATTACATATTCTGGCGGGTAGGTATTATACGGCGACCTTCACATAGAAATTTAAACAATACAAAGTTAATATTTAATTAAGTTGGTGTTTCTTTCGTCAATATGGCGTTTTTAAAATAATGATGGCTCGATCATGTGAACAAAATCCTGAAATAATGAAATGGAAGAAGCTTGAATATGTATGATGATGAAGACGGACGATGCACGAGGGCAGATAAAGTGATGGATGCGTGCCAAGATAGAATAATGTGGCGTTCAGTATTCTCTGCGTATCCCGTAAGGAACATAGTGTAACGTTATGTACGTACATACATTGAAAAGTGACAAATTCTTCAAATTAGAGACTTGTATGATATTTGTATTTATAATAATAGCATTATAAAGACTGATTTTTTTCCTGTAAAAGGATACCACATCAGGTAACAAAGATCGGATACTATGAACCCTGAATATTGGTGGCTTTGGAAGATAACAGCCTTCAATGTGTTGAAAATTGCTATTTTAACACGTCAGTTACAGTATAAAGCGATGATGTAAAAAATAAGTATAAAGCGTATTTTTTTATTTTTTTTTATTTTATTTATAAAACAAAACAGCCATTACATATTTTATATTAATAAAAAAATAGTAAAAACGAAAGTAAGCCAATTACATTATTCCATAGATAAATATAACAGACAATTAAAGCGAAAAAAGAATGTGGTGTAAGTGTAAAATTGTGATATGCGTGTGTTTATATACTACTAACGACTATTTTAAACCAAGCCTTCCATTGACAGATACTTAACTTGGTTGAAACCCCCCGAAAGACACCTTTACAGAAAAAAAATCAGCCTTAATTCTATGACTTTAGTATACCTATGTATCATTTTTTTATGTGCACACTATACAAAATGACGTTAAGTCTAGAATCGCGATCTAGAATCGCGTGTAGGTACCTACCTAAGATAGTAAAACTCAGATGCTTAAATTGGTTAAGTACCTATGATCTTCTTTCATATCAATTGAAATTAAATCTGGTATACTGTGTCCTCCCTTAGCAATTTGCGAATTTAAATAATGACCTTCATTCTTCATAATACTTATGTTTTACCAAAGTATTAGGTACTTCTTTCAAAATCTTTACTTTCGGGTAGGTACCTAATTAATTTTAAATTCAATATAATATAATTCGAGAATCCAAAAAATAGTTTCAATTAAATAAAAAAATAGGAAATAAATACATCCTTATTTTGATATGAAAATATTTTAAAATAATTCCTAATTAATAAATAAATCTACGATATTCAGTGTTATAGTTGATTAATACCTATACGGTAAATAATTAATCCATATTTAATCTTAAATTATTTAGCTAAGTGAAATTATTTTTAATTATAAAAAAATATTTTATTTTTCATTTATGAACATTCATAAAAGACAAATAAAATAATAATTCGATTCACTAATTCGATTTTTGTACGACCGAAAATTTTCGAGTTTAGTTTCTTTTATACCTTGATAATGTAATAGAACGATATATGATAGAATAAAAATGAGGACATAAGGAGGGAATGCAAGATGAAGTAGAGTATTATAAATAAAATGAAAGTGAATTCCTTGAGGTGGTTTGGACATATCGAAAGAATGAATGATTAAAGACTGACCAAAAAAAATATACATGGATGTAAGAGATAGAGTGATTAAAAGGGGCCGCCCCAGAAAGGGATGGCATGACCATGTGAATGATATTTTGAAAGAAGGAAATATAAGAAGCTTGAATAATCGACGAGAATGTATGAGACGATGCATGGATGTAAAGGAAGCTAGGAATGTGTGCAAAAATAGATGAGTATGGTGCTCGGTTCTCTCTGCTTACCCCGTTAGGGATATAGCGTGATGGTATGTATGTATGTACTTGATAATGCCGAGACACCTCGCCAAAAACTTTTGGTCGTAAAAATCTATTCTGTTGAAAAATACAGTTTTCTATTTTTATATTTATTTAAACGTGAATTCCCACTCTGTGAACACAAAAACTTTAGAATTATTATATTTAGGTGTGATACGTACCATAAATATATATTTTTTAAATCCAATATTTAAAACTATTTAACTAAAATAAATAAGTAAAGTTGTACTTATAAATATTTTAGAACTAACCTTATAAAAAACAAATATAATCTGCAAATATAAACGATATCACGTCCGATAGTACTAAATATCTATCACGAGTGGTCATGAATCTAATAGATAAAACATATAATACCTATTCAATTGACTAAGTACAGAGTATATTTCGAGCCAATTACTTTAATGCAATAGTACGAGGAGCTTAAATAAATGGGACGCTTAAAAAATCAATCCATATTAGATATCGTTTTGTACTTACGCCCGTTAATCCCGTACTCAACACAAATATGAGGATTCAGGATTCATTTTTTCTCTTTATTTGAAATAATATACCGATGTTGTTTAATTGAGGCCATAGACATTCTCAATCTACATATTAGTCAGTGAATACGTGTGTTGTGTACATTAATATGGATGTACCTATACGATCTTATTTATGCATCAGATGACAAAATATAAATGAAAGAAAACTTGAAAGATTCGAGATGGGCCAGATTTATAATGGAAGATGAAATTGTTTTCAAAGAATGCATGGAAGAATTATTCAACATTTTAAGGGATAATTAGAAAATACT
The DNA here is from genome assembly GCA_963576475.1 of Molanna angustata. Taxonomy (NCBI): domain Eukaryota; kingdom Metazoa; phylum Arthropoda; class Insecta; order Trichoptera; family Molannidae; genus Molanna; species Molanna angustata. The sequence continues at coordinate 40,487,864 of OY754965.1, forward strand.
TTATCTGTGTACTTACTTAGAACCCAAAGATAAAAAAAAATGTGATGGTAGGCAACAGAATCAATGGTATGCTGAAATTTCTGTCACTTTTTAACTCGCGGTTCATAATTCAAGAAATATTTATGCAATATATATTTTTTAAATATAATAATGTAGGTGCATACATACAAATACAGATTGTAGGTATTATTGTAGGTATTGTAGGTCCCTTCCTATCCTATAGAAGTTTGTACGCCAAATTCTTAATGAATAAGTATTTTTTTTTGTTTTTATTTTGTATTGTAAATATCACTCGCATTATCTAGCCATTATTTTTATTTTGATTGTATAAAAGCATTAGGGAACTTTACTGGTTTTGTATATATAATATTGTTTTTTTTTTGTTTTCTCACAAGCTGTAGATATATAACTGTCTGTTCCCAGAATTAAATAAAATAAAAAATAAAATAAAAATAAATTATACTCGCGGACGTTTTAAGTAGGTGGGTACTATTCGGTATTTTTTTCAGCAAACTAGATATTAAGTAAGATTTTAAATTGTTTGTTGATGTATTAGGGTAGACTGGGGACGATTGAAACAATTTAACTTTAACCGCATGTAGTGGATTATCTTCAGTATTTAAAGAAAATATTTTTATAGTGTTTGAAGGAATATGTATCTAGTTCCTAAATAAAATTGATTCGGTGACTATATCTCGATCAGTTAAGCTACAATAACCACATTAAAAACATAGGGAAATATGTTTCAATTGACCCCAGTATGGGGTCAATTGAAACAGTAAGAGGGGTTGATTGAAACACTCAAGTATTTATTTGAAGCGATCCAGTTTCTTTATTCAGTCTTAATTATTTTCGTTACTATAACAGTTTTTAATGAAATCATAAATAATCGGTACTCGTAACATAAAAAATCGATATTAATGAACAAAAATATCTTTGACCTATATAACTTAAAATATTTGTGTACTATGTAACTAATTCCTGTACATAACTTATATAAATCTTTAACATTTGACAAAGTCAACACTGTTCAAGTGTGATATTAAGCTGGAAATTGAAAATAATGTAAGAAAAAAGAAATATTCAGTTACATACAAAAGTGCTTGTTTCAACCATAACAATGTTTCAACCATAACAATGTTTCAACCATAACAATGTTTCAATCGTAACAACGTTAAATTTACTCGCACTGTGAGCATTTTTCTATTTATACAATTCAATAGTGCAAAATATGCATAAGTAAAAGGAAATATTACTAAAATAACTAGTAAAATAAGTAGATACATATTTGGTTGTTATCGACATACCTGCACGTCATAAATGTCATAATATTGCATGGGTGCAAAAACTTAAAACCACTGGGTAAAACCACATGAAATCTATAAAAAATACCTTAATAATATCTAATCTGCCTACATATGTATGTACTTACCAGTACTTACAAAAATGAACTTCGAACATAGAAAACAATTCTTTAAAGTCTAAAATTTTGTACCTAAATGCCATATCAAATTAAACTAAACAAACGGTAAGCCTAAAAATTTTTTTTCGTAATTATTTTTTATCCTACCTACTACAAACTATAAAAAAGTAAACGAATCACAAATATTTTTATCAGAAAAACATGCTTTTCACGTTTTGCGAGAGTGATGGCTAGTAAGTGCTGCTCATTCGTGGTAATTGAGTTCGCACATAGGTAGGTATAATAAATATTAATAATAATCATTCATTACATATAGAAAAGAAAAAATACAGGAAACAAAATATCACGACAGTAAAAATACAAAAATATTTTTGAAATTCTCCCCGAATATAAGGATACCTTGTGCTTCGAGGAGGAGTTCAGAAAATAAAAATCCGAAAAGGGGGAAAAAAGAATTACAATAAAAAAATGTTGGTAATTTTAGTCTAATATTTTTTACTCAAATGTTTTGTTTAGGTACATCACTTAATTTGCGAGCATATATGTACTTTTCTCACAAATTATGCTACAAAAAACATTGGTGGACGGTTGAAACACAGGGACGATTGAAACGGTTCAATCGTCCCCAAGCAAGTTGTTTCAAACGTACCCATGTCACGTTACCTACTTCAAAGTCAAAAATATGTGTTTTAAATCAATAATTACGATGAAGAAATGTAATAAAAATACTCTCAAATAACTATATTAAACAATAGAATAAAACTTTTGGTCAAGACACAATAGTAAACAAGGCTAAAAAGGAAATTAAAATCTAAATAATTCTCACTTTTGGGCGCGAATTTCGATAAGTCGTCCTAGTCACGTCTGTGTTGATATGCTGTTCAAGGGCAATTGATGGCAGATTCAAACGTACTAGACAAAGCTACAAGTGCCGCGTCACATGTGTAGGAACCGTGGTTTTCGAAATATTTGAGGTGTTTCAACCATGACATGTTTCAAACGTCCCCAGGCTACCCTACCTATGGATTCATTTTTTCCTCATGAAATTACTTTGGTACCTTTATATTAAATAAATATTTATCTAAGGCTTAGCTGTTTCAACAAAAGTATCGGTAATAGTCATAGGTTTTTATAATAATATACTAGATGTCGTAGTTAGCAAATTTTGTGTGAATCGAAGTGAGTCATTTATCCGAGGGAATTTTCGACGTTTTGGTTCCAAACCACATCGTTTATCTCAAGAAAATAACGACTAATGTGAATTGTTTTCGGATTTATTTGGCTAAAAAACATTTTTATTGTTAAGGTTTAGAGAACATCTAGGATGTGTGAAATGTAAGGAAAACTGAAATATGTTGCCAACCAAAACGTCAAACACGCGATAATCCATGACTCACTTTAGGCATGGAGTACCCCATATAGTATATTATAATAAAAATTTATGGTAACAGTATAGTTAAAATAATTATTTTGGTTTCATAAAATTGAGTCGTTTGATGGCATTAGATTTCAAAAGTATTGAACAATTTTATGAAATCAAAGTATTTTTACTATACTTTTACTTTAATCTTTGTTCGAGAAACACAGCCTGAGTAAGTACTTGTTCTTTCAATATTTTCGGTCTTGTAAGAGAAAACGTGTATTATGAATAAAAAAATAGCTTAAGAACCTGTTAAATCACTTACAAATAAAAATACTATTATCATTAATTATTATTAGACTTCTTCACACTGCTACTAAGTAAATATATTAGGTACTAATAAAAAAAAACTCTTCAATATGATACCAAATTATGTCCTATTCGAAAAACGAGCCGCCCCTTCTATTTTAAACTACTTACAGAAAAATCTATAAAGTTCTTAGTTAAATCATATAATTAACAATGAAATGTATATAAATACTAATTTATGTCACATTTTACATTGCAATATAAACTTTATTTTTCTTACAATGGATAAACAATATTGAGTTATGTCACTTTATGATTTTCATCATTATCAACGATGTTAAACCGACACTTTAATATACACAGATGTAATACAATAAAAATAACTAATTTATTGAACGACACATCTAAATCTAATACGACACATTGGATATACCTGTTACGTATTAATCAATAAAATAGAATAATTTATTATTATCTTTCTGGTGAAGATGACACAGTCAGTTTAATTCAAAAACACTTGAATATTAATCAAATATATAAATTAAGTATATACATTTCCAACAAAATGAAATGTTTACATTATTCTAAATGAACTTCGACTGAAATAGTTTCAACTCGTGGTTTACAACGTAGGCTCAAATTAGTATCAAGCATAATATTATACCTATATTAGCTATGTACATATGTAGATTTTACAGACGATTGGCGGATGTGTGATAGAGGGAGTGCCTGCTTATAAAATAATACTAATATCATTATTGACATAATATTAAAAAAATAATTGTGATTAAAAAGAAGTGGATGGAAAAAGGAAGACGGGCTTAAGATTTGGGGTTAAATACACATTCAAATAAAGTTGATATTTTTTCTAGTGATAGTTTTTTTTATTTGCTGGAAAGTGCTGAATTATTTTATTATTTGCTGGAAAGTGTTAAATTATAAAAACTCATACATATAAATATATAATACAAACAATATTTTTTTACTGTACATATGTTGAATTATTTTACTAGCAAGTATTTATTTATTAAGTTTAAGAGTAAGACTGTCCAGACGATGGAACGAATTTGTTCCTAAACTATACACATAATATAATATCTAACTCTCTAGTACAAAGAATTATTTATTTTAAATTGATTGTTTTTTTGTATTTAAATGCATTAAAAAGAAGTAGCAACAACATATCTGACTGCTGATCCGATTGTCCCGGTGAATTCCCAAAAATTCCCAAAAAAAATTCAATTGTGTTTTCAGTCTGGATCTGTGAGACGATTAATATCGTAAGTCAGCAGAATGTGGCAACTTGTTATTGGGTGCGTGTTAAATAAATATTTGACATAGTACATACCTGTTAGTTACCCGAGAAGCACTATGAAATAAATAAATATGAATATAAAATAAAAATTACCATAGGTACGTATTAATTTTTCATTTTTAGTTATATCTACTCTTTTTGTCTGATACATTTTTTTAAAATAGATATTTTCGGCCTAGAGGGGGAGTTTTGTGCACACCCAAAAAACCCAAAGTCGTCTAATGCGCACCAAAAATAATACATTTTTCAAGGCCATTGTCGTCTCGTCTGGCGATGTGACCAAAGAACATATTCCAAACAGATGATGGAGGAGAGCCGGTCATCTATGTTCAACTCTCTGAGGATTGAGTTGTTCATTCGTCTCGAGGTCCTGGTGATTCGAAGCATGTGTAACCAACACCACATTTTAAAGGCAACTTTTCATTGCCTTTCAAAAAACAATGTAATAATAATTATTATTATTATACAATATTTAATATTTTCAATATTTTTACAGGTGTCTTGGACTCGTGGTAAGAATGAGTGAGCAACTGCCTACCAGAAGACTCCTTCACCATAGACCATAGAGACCCAAGCTGAAATGGATGGACTGTGTCCAGGTCACTCGCTTTAATCAATCGCAGCTCTCATTCAAAGTGGACCTTCAACATATACGAACCAGTCGCTTCTCGAACTCCTTTGTTAATACAGCAGCCCGACTGTGGAACGATCTTCCGAATTCTGTGTTTCCACCTTTGTACAACCCGGGTCTTTTTAAAATCCGAATTAATAAACTCTTTTCTATATTGCAAACCCCTCCCAACCCTGCATACAATTCTCGCGTATCCTGACTTGAAACATTGTCGATATGTTAAGAGAACAAAGTTCTCTTGAACAAATCGACAATTGGAATACCAACTTAGAGGCTTCGCAGAATATATATTCCCATACATGGATTTACTCAGAATTCAGAGTTGAACATTTATGTGAGTTTATAGTTTGAAGCTTAATCTCCAAACATACATACAGAACCATCATGCTATTTTCATATTCCGGGTAGGAATAGAGAACTGACCTCCATACTGTCCTATCTTGACATACATACCAACATGTTGTGTTAAAATTTTCAATAATTTGGATTAATGGGTTTATAGTTTGGTACTTATTCTTCAACTATACATAGGTACTATCGCTATCGACAGTTGGATCTCGTGTGTTACATGCAACTAGTTTTAGCATGCAAAAAGTCCACTACGCCATACAAAATGTACCTTCGTACACGCATCTTGGCTTGATACTGTCGATTCATTCAGAGAATTGAATTCTCATGAACGAATCGATAGTTGGATAACCAAACTAGATGACTTTGTTGATCCAATATAGAATATATTATTTTTTACTGCCATTTTTTTAACAACTCAATAGAGACGAAGTAAGAATATTAAAGAAAAACCAGGAACTAAAGGCACCTACAGGGCTTACAATCGGCCATCGGCTGTGATCACAAATTATGCCTTCTTTCCCTTCCCTTATTCTAGTTCCCTTATCAATGCAATTTTTGAAAATTATATATATTTTTATTTGAGAACTAAAAATTAATATAATGATGATTCTATTTTGATACCAAAAAGAGGGGCATTTCTAACTATTTTTTGTAACCAGATTAACTTTATTTGAATATTTTACGTCGTAGTTTATATCGCAAACAAGCTGTATAAAAATGAAAATATAAACGATGTTTTTATTTTCAACAGTAAAATATTTTTCCAGGGGTGTCCGGATAAAAAACTTTATTTCACCCAAATATCCGGGGTTAAATGGCTGCCCTAGATAGACATATTTTTTTTAAATATGAAACAAGTACTATTAAGAATGTACCGATTGGCAATAAACTGTCTTTGTTTACTCTATGCTGACGACTTAAAGATTTTCTTGTCTATCAGAGCTATGGAGGATTGTTTGAAGCTCCAGTGTGATATTGATAACTTGTCAAAGTGGTCAATCACTAATAAATTGTTGTTCAATATTAAAAAATGTGTCGTCATGAGCTACAGTCGCTCGACAAACCCTATATTATTCAACTATTTGATGGACGGTACCACGCTAGCACGAAAAGTCACATTTAAGGACTTGGGGGTGATGTATGATGCTAAGTTGACCTTCGCTGACCACATCACCAACCTGACATCCAAATGTGGACAGTTGCTAGGCCTGACTTTTCGCCTGGGAAAATATTTTACAAATGCGGAGGCGCTAAAGAGTATATTCAACTGTATGGTGCGTACCAAGCTGGAATTTGGTAGTGTTGTTTGGGCACCATGCCGGAAGAAATACTCCGAAATGCTGGAACAGATCCAGAAAAAGTTTTTAAGGTACCTTTACATGCGTACGCATGGAGTGTACCCAACTTACATGCATCACCCTGATCTCCTTGAGGCCTGTGCCTATCAGAGTCTCGAAAAAAGGCGAGATAATTCGTTACTTCTGGTGGGTTACAAGGTTGTAAATTATATCATTGACTGCCCAATTTTGCTTGAGCACCTAGACCTTTACGCTCCCCCGAACTACATGAGAGGTAGAGGACACCACTTATTTAATTTACCTGCCGCTCGTACAGACGTGGTTGCTCGTAACACTCTCGTACGAATGTCTGTTCTATTAAATGATTTACCTGTTGAAGCTGACGTCTTCTTCTGGGGCGTTCAGCGATTTAAAAAATATATTAAATAAAATAACGAACAGGTGTCGCACTGTAACTGGCGTAAAGCTGTCGTGCGAGAAAGAAAAAAAAAAAAAAAAAAAAACCCTTCAGAGTAGGTACAATAAGATAAATGTAATATTATAAATGACAGTTTAAAAGACAAAGAAACGTGGAAGAAGATAAATAGATCTATGGATGCTAAAGATGCCATGGGTGCTTGTCAGAATAGGAATGGATGGCGTTCAATTCGGTTTACTTACCTCACGAAAACTCGTAGTTATTGGTTTATTGAGTTATAGTCATAATATGTCATATTTATAAATTTTACAATAAAAATACAGTAACTGAGAAGACCCGTGAAAAACTCTCATATACTTATAACTTATTATACTTAACTTGAATTATTAAATGGGGGGCAAGTCTGGTCCGACCGGCGAAATCAAAACCCTCGTGATATAATTATCATATGGAGTTCTATGACATCTAAAGATATTATAGAACTCCATATGATAATTATATCCATGATATGGGTAATCACTAGGGTTAGATTTCGCCGGTCGAACCAGACTTGCCCCCCTGACTTGCCCAATAAAATCGTAGTCTGTATTAAGTAGTTGTAGTAAAAACTTGGTATTTTATGTCAATAAATATAGAAGGTAGGTATAAGTTTACTTAATACAAGCATAATATCTTATATTATATATGTAATATATTATTATATATACGAATAGTTATTTGATTGTAAATTTATGAATTCATTTATTATCTTTATCAATATTTTTTTATATTACAGGTCACTGTTACTTACTGGAATTTAATAATATTATAAAACGACTCTTTGAATAAATAACTATCATAAACATAATGTACTTCTGAAAAAATGAGGTCTTCAAACATTTTTTTTTTAATATTTACTATTCGCACCGTATATCAATTTAAAAGATTGATGTTATGATAATATTTATTAGGTATGTATTACATAAGTTTGTTGAGCTGATATGTATATATATATTACCTACACCACTGATAAACATAATTTGTTTACAACACGTTCTACACATCAAAACATCATTTAATATTTTTGATTCAATATTAGTTTGTTAACCTTCTCGTAAATCGAAGCCGAAAAAAAAACTGTGTCCCAACTGAAAATCGAACCCAGGAATCGTTAACAACTGAACCTCGAAAGTACCTACCATTAAAAATTTTCAATTAATAATATTTTTTGACAAATTTTTAACATAATATTAATATAGACGAAGTTGGAATATTATAGGGGAACCAAAAAAAGTTATAGAATATCTCCTGACAGGGAGAAAATCCAATTTTTGCGCATGTGCAACATTGCTGAGTTTTGCTGGTAATAAAAAAATTTGTGTTATACTATATTTTGAAATGTGTATAACATGATTTTGGTTTTTGAAAGAAAAATACCGAGGGAACCTTAAGAAGAAAGAGGTGTATGAAGAATACGGTATAGCTAGAGGCAATGTATAACGATTGACCGTACTCCGAAAAAAATATAATATTTTTAACTGAAAGAAGACGAAGTAGAGGTAGATCTAGGTTGAGGTGTTGGACGATGTGATGTCAGAATAATGTTTCGTGTGTCCTGTGATTGCCAGATAACCGAAAATACATCGGGCCAAACAACATCTCGCATTGTTCAGCAATGAGGTTCACCACTCATTCTGAATGTTGCCTTTTTAGTTGAGACGAGACTGGTGGGCGGAGATACACGCACCTCTCAGGCTTCCTTATATAATGTAATGCACACCCAAACATCTGGCGCTGGTTACCCACTTTGAGGAAAATGCCGTGATGGTATGTATAATGAATACATATATTTTGAATTCTCAATAAGCAGTATTATATACAAAGAAAATATAAATAGAAAAACATCCCTAATTGAGCCTCTGAGTGCGAATATTATAAAATAAATATATATTAACCATACCTGCTTTTGGGTCATTGTTAGAGATGAGCAAACTCATTCAATTATTAGTATTAATAATATTTCTTGGTCTTACTTTTGTATTCGCTGGGACAACATGATATGTATTAAATAATGGTGGGTAAATAAATATTATACCTAATTCACATGACACGGATAAAAAATTGGGGTAACAGAATATTTCACAAGATATAGGTATGTATCCCCCAATAAGACAGGCTAATTATCCCACTTTTTACAGAACTATATTTTATCCCGTTAGAATGTTTATCTGCAAACGTAGATCTAGTTATATTAAGTTTAATAACATTATTTGCATTTCAATTAATAATCATTTGTATTGTATGAATATTCTTAATGTGTCAAAAATTGAACATTTTTAATAACTGCCTCCAAGTGGGGCGTAGTTGATAATCGAATATAATAGGTAATTTAATTTTTCGTAGGGATAAATGAATTTTAAAAATGTATAGTATTTTTCAAACATGAAGTTCATGAGGCTCAGATCAAATCAAAAACATAATTACACCAAATCAAATATAATTAAACTTTACATTTATTTCTCAATAATTATTATTAATCAATAACTCCATACATAATGTACTATCTATTTCACACAACTGTTCAAATGAACACCTCGGCACAGGACTTCCTAGTGAGGTTTTCATCGTACCCTAGCAATTACAATACTTATCAATAAATATCATACATACACACACATATATGTATGTACACACGCACTTAACTTCTAGCTCTAGTATGTAATTGTATTTGTAACTTCCTCACTGTATTGTTAATAATAAATAAATAATTTGTTACGTAAGGTGCAGTTTTCTTATTATTACGGTCACGGTCCAGTGTTTTTAGCAAGACAGGTTTTGCACTTCCCTAGTACATAATTACCGCGGCATAGGTCACAACCTTGAATATGATAGCTTCACATTATTAAATTGAATACTTATAAAACGTCAAGTTCTACTGACCAATAGACAATGTCATGATCCTTCTAGCTACGCACTACGCACACACAGCGCGTTGGTCAACAATATTTTCACTATAGAGACGATGGCACGAGCATTTAAAAACGAGTGGCTTGTGGCCAACACTAAACTCTCCACTACATCCTAAATATACATTTTTTTCTTGGATGTTGACAATCCCTAAATCCATTTTTATGAAGTACATTTCTATTAGATTCCTTAAAAAATATTAATTTCCCTGAGGACCAAAGTTTTCATAATACACCATAGGTAATTTATTTATTTATGTAACTCATACTTGTGTAACTTACGTGTGTGATTGAATGAGAGCTCATAAAATTTTGTGTGCATCCGTAATTGGACGTCCAGCACTCATAATAATAACCCATATTATTTTCTTTTTATGAAAATTGTAAGCTGGGTGTCTGTCGATGTACCCTTTTTAATAATAAAAATAAAAATAAAATAAAATAAGTACATACAAAACTCATAGAATGCACTCTGTACATGATCCCTGTTGAGAAATTGGTGTAAAAAATTTGCTTTGAAAATAGACAATTATTTATTTAATATTGCTTCTCGGGCTACTGACAGGTACTATGTCAAATATTTATTTAACACGGACCCAATAACAAGTTTCCACATGCTGGAGACTTACGAGATTAATCGTCTCAAAGATCCAGACTGAAAACACAATTAAAAACTGTGTCTCCACCGGGAATCGAGCCCGGGAACTTTAGATCAGCAGTCAGATACCAAACCAACTGAGCCACGAAGGCCGACATTATGTATGAGACAATGAATAAATGTTGATGAGATGATGGATAAGATTATGGATTAAATTGTGTCAAAATTCTCTCTACCTACCCCATGAGGAAGATGGCTTCATAGTATAGTTGTCGCCAAATACCTTGAACTTTTAGCCGAGAAGAGGGGAGATTTGCATGTAAACCAACGAAGCAAAAATACACAAAAGGCGAAATTATTTGTAGATGAATACTATTACATTCAAAGTAGTGGAGAGTAAAAAATACAGTTTTCTATAGAAACACATACAATATCAATATGAAGTTGATAACTATTTTCTATTAGGTACCTATACATTTTTCATATACCTAAATATGTAATTTTTTTTTTTTAAATGAATATGTCCTTGTTAAACAAGTACATATACATCTTCCTACGTTCCCTAAAATAAGCATAAATGCTTGTGCTATAGGTGAACGAAATCGGTCGAGGCAGGATTCGAACTCTTGACCACTGGATTACTAGCCCAGTGCGCTAACCGCTCTGCCATCCACCCATCTAAATAATATCAGACTAAATATTTTTTTGTCTTTAAAGGTTGACAATCCCTGAATGCACTTTTGAAGAGTGTGTTTCTATTGTATTATAAAATCAAAGTAAAATAATCTCGATTTTCAGACCGTGAGAGCATCTTTAAAGTTTTAACAGATGAAATCATAGAGAAAAAATTATCCGTTGTCTATGGAAGGACTAACCAGCTCTATGTTAATGTACTTCACACATAATGGTATCAGTATGAAGTTCATCGGCCTTTTATTTTGGGCTGTACAAAGGACACAAATTTTCATATTTGTATACGGCATAAGGATTACGGCATACACACAAAAACATCACGACGAAACTCAAAGTATGCACTCTCAGCTCTCTACATGATACCCGTCCAGAAATTGATGTAGCAAAATACGCTGAAAAATTGTGAAATCATGACTCTCCACTATTCAATAGTAGTGGAGAGTAAAAACAATCACCTTGTTCTAATTAGTGATGAACAAATGAAAATGTCTAAGTCTTTTTAAGACTTCAAGACTAATATCTCATCACTCAAGGTACCTACCAAATTGGTTTTCTAGACAGAATTGTGCAATTTAGTCTCTTTTATTTTTCAACTGCTCCATTTGTGATTCAGAAATAATTCAAATATTAATGATTTATGGATAATCATTTATGGATCTTTATACGTATTTTTTTTTATCTTTAACATACATACATTTGAATGCAATATTATGTCATTTTAATAGAGTTACGATAATTTATTTACTTAAGTGTCCATTAAAAGTATTTTGGCTGTGTTTACATTATTCATATCAATGTATTTTGTTATTTTTTATACAAAAATGTTTACTTAAAATACGTAGGTACGAGTACTTATCAATTAAATAACATCAGGATTATCGCGTATCGTGTGATATTACTACCATCGTTTCAAAAAACATATTTCTTGAATAGAGTTGGAATATTTTTATTTTGGAGACAATATATATAAAAAAGAATTCTGAAAAGTAATAAAAGAAAGATTTTGTTGTAGGTACCTAATATACGAATATTAATAAAAAACAAAATGTAATTCAATGTTGAGAATTCTGTAGGAACTACTTTGGTATTTTGTTGGGAATAAAAATTTTACCATACGAAATGTCGTGGGCTCAGTTTCAGAACAATCATTATTTTAATTAATCAAAATCACACTGAAGGGTTAGTACAAAATAGTATAAATATCACCAAATATCTTGAACCAGACTTCAGGCATAACTTTTTGACTTTTTGTGTCTTTTTGCTTCGTTGGTAGGTACATATTATATGTGCAATTCGCCACCCTTCTCGACGAAAAGGCTCAAGAAATTTTGCGACAACTATATATTATATTATTTTGATTCAGCTAAGGAACGTTTTTTTTATTGAAAGAAAACACAGATATAAACTTTATTGTCACTTTTTATTATATTCTAATCATTAATTAACAAAATAAATAATTAAAAATTAAGAAACAATCACAATAATTAAATTTATTCCTTTAAACGATAACAAGCAACTGATAAAAAATATACTGACATGGAAATGTCACCTAAGGTTAAATTGTATATTATAAAACAATGATTTAATAATGTCCAAATATTTAATAAGATACAGTTGTTTTATTTTTTCAAGAGTAATATAGAATCTCCTCGCAATCTCATATTAGTATCTATAAAAACTCCAATAGATAACAGTACTCCAATAATAGTAAAATTTTATAAGTATATCATATTATAAATATCTATATAAATAGTTAAGATAACATGTATCTATAATATTATTCTAGAAAAATGTTTGGTCCATATTTTTAAATAAAACGTTTTCATAAAATCATTGTGTTAAACAATTTGAGTGTGTTTTTATTATGCTGTATTATAAATTTAAAATTAAATGTGTTTTTGATAATATTACATGATATGGCATAAAAATGCCGCTTATGATTTCTTTCCAAAACTTTTTAAATAAAAATATAAATATCGTTATTACTAAGAAAGTAAATTTATGGCGTAATGATAACTAATTCACAATAATTATATATGTATGCCAATTATGAGGACTAATGTCAACCAGCAGGGCTACCCATGAAGTTGATTTAAATAAAATTAAGATCAGCTTCAGACTTTAGCAATCTTTGAGGTTAAATTAATTGAATAATAATCTTAATTTATACAACAATTAATGACAATTTCATACTAAACGTTGATATTAACATTTTTATGGTTAAATGTAGAGAAAGATTAAGATTGGATTATGTTCGAGTACTGATTGATACATTTTTAAGATTAAGACAAGATAAGAACGTATTAAGAACGTGTCATGAGTAGCCCGCCAGTTCCGAAACGAACTCTTCTTCAGGATGACTCTTCCTGAGTATCCCGAAGAAGAGAGCATTGTTCTCGAAACCGGTCAAAATTAGATATCTTACGAGGAGTGGCGTAAACAAATATTTGGTCAAAGAAATGAAACTTATTCATCATAAACCCTCTCAAAAATGATCTTAATTTATTTGTTTCGCGAATATGTGTATAAATTATTTCTAATTTAGTATTTGTTTTTTATTCCTACAAAAAATAATCTATACGAATTACATTAGGTAGAATATTTTCCTGCATATAAGCAACTTGTTTAAATGTTATCATTCTTCGCTATCAATATTATATATTTACTAACTCTATAGAATGACATGCAAATATGTATGCGTCATAAATAAAATTGAATCACATTGAAGATCTTTTTTACTACATCATTTTCTTCAACTTGTCTGTCTGACAGTACTGGAATTTCGCAATTTAAATAGAGCTGTAAAATTCGGAATTTGTGTATTCTCGATGACAATACGATGCATGTTAATACTGTTTCCAACTTAATCGTGATATTTAGATAAAATTGAACTAACTACATTGTATTTCATACAAAGTAAACAAAAATTTGTGTTTGATGTAACAATCATATTTTACTATTTTTACATGTTATCAATGTAAAAATAATTATAATCATGAACATATACATTTCTGAACATGATTAAACTCTCAACTTAATCATAGTTAAGGAAAATTTATTGAGTGCTGGTGAAAAATCGATTACAAATTTAATACATGAATAAAACTTAAAAAAAGGGTGTCCTCTTTTCAATTTTTGTCTTTTTTTATTTATTTGTTAACAGCAAAAAATCCCAAATAAAAAAAATTGTAAGTAGTTGAATCCATCTTACCATCAATGGATGATAAGCGTAATAGCCCTGGGTGAGCCGTGGATGAATCCAGAAAAAAATACACTTTTAACCTTTTAAAACTAGAATCATAGTAAAAAAAACTTTTCTGAAACAAATTGTGTAGCATTATTACTATACAACATTTAAATTTTTAATTTACTCCCTCAAACATATATAAATACCTACCTATTTCTATGAAATATGATCATATACCTACAATTTATCTTTAATGACACATATGTAATTATGCATTTCCATTAGCCTAGAACAACCCACTTCAATACATTTATTGTAATACAAATTCAAATATTTGGACGTTTTGATAAGTAGTTCCAGGACTAGGCATGGACGATTGGAAATTAATAAGTCCAGGCGCAAAATCTGATAAGAAGCGCCATAACAGCAATGAAAAATAAAATTGTCCCAAATGTCCCGTCCCGGCTCTGTCGATAAAACAAAACAGTAAATATTCAAGTTATTATTAAAGCCATATATATCATGTACTCAGTTTCGATGGTTTGGCATGGAAAATGGTAAATTTCTGACAAATACTTATATGAAACTTTTCCAATTTCCTCAAAACCGCATCTCTTTGCCAGAACTTGAGATTCTATTGCTGTGAAAACTGTTGCAGTCAACTTCAATCCAACAGCTTTACATAGAGGAATTCTGAAATTAAAACAGAATTATATTAGTAAATAAAAACATGGATAGTCAAAAAATAGATGGATGGCGCAAAGTAGTTCCCAATTGGTGAGACAAGAATTGACATCGGCCCAGAACCGAAGTGTGTACAGCCTGAGGACAAGGAGAGCTGACCTCAACAGTCTTCATAGACGATAAGTTGGAAAGAGGCCAGGAAGAAGAAGTAGAAGATATTAGTTAACTAGTTGCATGTAACACATGAGATCCAACTGTCGATAGCGATAGTATGTATAGTTGAAGAATAAGTACCAGACTATAAACCCATAAATACAAATTATTTAATATTTTAAGATATTTGGTTTTCTATACAACACATGTAGGTATGTATGTCAAGATAGGACAGTATGGTGGTCAGTCCTTTTTTCTTACCCGGAATATGAAAACAGCATGATGGTATGTATGTATATTTGGAGATGAAGTATAAAATTATTGAGTCTTCTTAGATATTGTGTATAGGCGACTGCCATACAAATTGTATGAAGCAATGTCGTCACTAAATTCAATTTTTATAAAAATTGAAAAAATTTTAAGATTTGCTACTACAATGTTCACATTTTTTATAGAAAATTAAATTATCTAGTTGGGGTATTTCGGCTTTTTTCGATATTTTTAAAAGATTTGGAAATATAGGCAGTTAAACTCATAAATTTATCATAAAAAAATAATTATTCTTAATAAAAAATGTTTGATTAACCCTGGAATTTTTCTGAAAAAACTATTTTGTATTTGTCTGTGTTTATAACAATTTTCAGCGTTCTAGCTTTTATGGTTTCTGAGATATATTGAAAAATAATCCAAAATTTCAATAGTTGATAACCCCTGACTGAAAAAAAAATCTCAACTCTGAGTATAAAAGTTTTATTGGCCTATAACTGTTCATATATTTTGAAATTTTGGGCTCTGTAAATTGAGCGGATCAAAATTATAAGGGGGGGGGGGGGGACACAGACACACACACACACACAAAACTCACATAAAATGTTCTACTCCGAATTCTGAGTAAATCCACGTATGGGAACATATATGCTGCGAAGCCTCTAAGTTGGTGTTATTAGCTTGCAAAAAGTCCACTACGCCATACAAAATGTTCCTTCATACACGCATCTTGGATTTTAACTGCCTCTTCCTTCAATAGAATTTCATTCTCTTGAACGAATCGACAGTTGGATAAACTAGTTGCATGTAACACATGAGATCCAACTGTCGATAGCGACAGTATGTATAGTTGATGAATAAGTACCAAACTATAAACCCATAAATACAAATTATTTAATATTTTAAGATATTTGGTTTTCTATACAACACATGTAGGTATGTATCTCAAGATAGGACAGTATGGAGGTCAGTCCTTTTTTCTACCCAGAACATGAAAACAGCATGATGGTATGTATGTATGTTTGGAGGTTTAAGTATCAAACTACAGTTAAACTTATAAATTTATCATAAAAAAATAATTTTTCTTAGTAAAAATGTTTGAGAAACCCTGGAATTTTTTTGAAAAAACTTATTTGATATTTTGTATTTGTCTATGTTTGTACCAATTTTCAGCGTTCTAGCTTTTATGGTTTCTGATATATATTGAAAAATAAACCAAAAATTCAAAAGTTGATAACCCCTGACCGAAACAAAAATTCAAAATTCTTAGTATAAAAGTTTTGTAGGCCTATAACTGTTTATATATTCTGAAATTTTGGGCTCTATAAATTGAGCGGATCAAAAGTTATATGGGACGGACGGACACACAGACACACCCTCACACAGACACACACACACATACCCTCACCCTGACACACACACACACACACACACACCCTCACACACACACACACACACACCCTCACACACACACACAGACATACGAAATTTTCTACTCCGAATTCTGAGTAAATCCGTATATGGAATATATATGCTGCGAAGCCTCTAAGTTGGTGTTTTTTGACTTCAAAGTTGGAAAAGCCGTGAAAAAAGTAGACCTCTGCATACAATTCTCGCGTATCCTGGCTTGAAACATTGTCGATATGTTAAGAGAACAAAGTTCTCCTGAACAAATCGACAGTTGGAAAACAAAAATATTGATGTAGAGGTAGTTACTTTTGTTTTGAATACTATTGAGATTGATGATTCGCCAATTATTTAATGATTCGTCAGTATGAAGGAAGCATCTGGTCTTGCCGCTTTTTGCCGCCTAGGTATTGAATACATAAAGGAAAAGTTATTTTAAGATATTGTGTGCTACCTTAATTTTTTGTCTAAATTGGAATGTTTTCTAGTTTTTTTGTTGTTTTTTATATAATTCATAGTGTTAAAATTTGCTTTTTTTTCACTTATCAATATTAGGTATTTTTGTTTATACCGGTGTAAGAAAATGTTTTTATTTTTTACATGTAAATAAAATATATTCATTTATTCATCTTTCTGTACATAATTTTAACAAATATATTTTACACTGACGGGCTTATTGCCATTAGGCAATTTCTTATTGGGTATTAGGCAATACATTTATGTAATGCTTTTAAGAGTCCTATTTACAGGTAAAATCGGTACCTACATACATATTAAAAACACGAACAAAATGTATGAATGTTTTTTTTTAGTATCTAAACATTCTTCTAATTTTGTTTTCCTCAATTTATCTGAATTGCGATGCGTTCAATCTATTCAAACCCCCTTTGAGTGTGAACACCCTTTTCAAAGTTTTCTTCACATATTTTTTCACAAGCATACATTAAATTACTCAATTATAAAGAAGTTCTTAAAAGAAAATTTAATCGAAAATATTTATCAAAATAGAAATTTAAGGATACCGATTAAAATTATAAAATTCTGTTACAACTTTTATTCTCAAGATAATAATTTAATTCAATTTATTATTTTTTCCTTCATTTTAATTTAGTTGACAGTAAAATCATGTTAAGAGATTTATATTATTATGATATCAACTGTTTTTACATTGAAAACAGTAAAATATTATTGTTGCATCTACCTATCCGATATAAAATTAAAATTTAATAAACGAACAGCCGGAAACGCATAGCTTTATTTACTTTTTTATTAAACACAAAAAAATCGTTTGATTTAATCAAAATACCAAATGAATAAAGGAGTAAACATTCATTTTGCAATGCATTGTCATCGGGAATACAGAAATTCTAAAAAAATCAGAGCTCTAACTGGTCTGAAAGTTAATTTAAAATCGATTGCAAAATTCCAGTACAAACAGACAAGTGAAATTAAAAAAAGAGTATAAAAAATGTTTTTATAATATTTTTCTGTCTGTTTTTATAATATTTTTCTGTCTTATTTTTTTTATGTTTTTATATTTTTATTACGGTCTTACATCATACAGGTACCTATATTTTTAATGATGAAATATGTTTTTACCTTGCATTCAGAATATGTGCTCCAATTCCCTGTCCTCGATACTCTCTGGAGATCGTCAGGCCCAACCCTCCGAGGTACTCTGAGACCCCATAACGAGCAAAGGCATCTACCTCTGTAGTAATGTGCATCACAGAGTTCATCACCCGCTCAAACAAGCTTCCTGGTATTAGCTGAAAAAAAAAAGATTCCGAGGTAGTATAAACCAAAGCAGCAAAAATAAAGAATTCTGCACCTAACTTATACAATTCAAATCAATAGTTGAAATATAAATTTATTCGATTTCCCAAAATAAAAATTTTAGCATGTGACTTTAATAATAATGATAATGAACACTTTCTTGCACCCTGCGCAAGTGGTGAGTTTATTGCCGTATGTCCATTTCTTCCATCTAACCAGTGTTTCCAGCCCAGAGAACCAGTATTTGCGTGAGAAATGAATTTAAATAAATTTCTCCTCTGCTGGGAATCGAACCCAGAACATTATTTTCTTTTTTCTTTTCTTTAAAAAAATTATATGTCCTTGTTAAACAAGAACATATACATCTTCCTACATTTCCTGAATTAAGTATAAATGCTTGTGCACGAATGCTTGGTGAACGAAATCGGTCGAGGCAGAATGTGAACTCGCGACCACTGGATTACTAGCCCAACACGCTAATCACTCTGCCATCGATCCATCTATTAGCTTCAGACTCAGGATTCTTTTCCCGGTGAAATCAGAATTTTGGTCAACATTTGTTATTGGGGGAATGTATAAACTTGTTGAGTGTTATACATATAGTATATTTTACCTACCAAATAAAACTTTTTCAACAATTTCAAATGAAAACAAAATGACATCAATATAAGAGTCTTGCAAAATGTTAAATATGTATTATATTCACGTGAATGGAATAGACCAATCGTCAAAACTTGAAATAAATTACTGCATAATTATTTACTCTTTGATAGAACTCCATTACAAATAAATGCAACTTATAGCACTAGGTATATTTTGATTCTATTTTTTTACTAACTCAAAGTCGATAGCTATTTCGTATTAGGTACTAGCGCTATATATAAATAAATTAATGCAAAGATAATATGAAATTCAAATTCATTCTTTTAGATGTCGTTGAGTACGTACAGTGCATTTACAAATCCTGGAATTCCATAAAAATAGCAGATAACGCATATGTAAGTATTGAACATACATAAATACTTTATCATATTTATAGAAATATTACTAAATTGAATCACTGGATATTATGACATAATTAAAATATAGTCATAGTTATATTATAAATATTGCTAAAAACCACAGGGGATTTCAGAAAAAAAGTACCTACTACTAGGAAAATGATTTTATTATACAGAAATTTTTCAGGCCACAAAAACCATATAGATAAAGAAGTATGTACCTGTTGTTATTTTCATTATTCGAGATTTTATTTATTTCTTAACACTTTATTTGGGCAAGTGCCGAGTCAAATGGCCAATGGCAATTTCTTTCAACAATATAGGTAGTGTTTTTTTTACTTTTACTTACTAGTAAATTTTATTTGTTAATTAGGTACCTAAATTTTATGATCTTAAAACAATACAAATCGAATCAAAATAATAAATGAACGCATAGTGTGGTGCCACATTAGTTAATTTACTCGAAAAAAAAAGTAATAAATATTTTACTCGAAAATATAAATTTAATTCTTGATCGTGTGAATTAAAACTATACTTATATTTATTTTATTTAAATTGAATTAGGTAATTGGAATTGTTTTTTCTTTCTCATTGGATATATTTATTAATTCACCGTTATTCTGGGAAATCTAATTTACAATCTATACATATATAAAAATAGATGCTGGTATAAATGTCTGTGATTGGTGCAGTCTTAAACCGTTCATCCTATTCCGTCGAAACTTTCAATTAATTTGTTTATTTAACATCTCACAAAGGAATTCATTAATAATTATTATATACTTGTTATTCGTTTAATGAACCCATTCAACAAATGGCGTGCAACTTCCAACATGTCATTCCCATTTAACTTTAATAAAAACTGGACAGAAGGGAATGAAGGGACATACACGCACGCAAATACTTGTGAAAATGCAACGCGGGTCGGGTACAAATAAATAAAATTAAATTAAATTAAAGAAATTAAATTTTATTAAAAAATTTACATCCATCTTGTGGTCTTTGGTTGAAACGGCACAGATATTGACGCCGACAATCGCTGGATCTTTCTTTTGACATCCATCGGTTGAAGGTCGACCATCTTCTTCGTCGTCCAGCAAACAGACCAGAGATAGTCTGTCTTCTAATGCCTTGAACCACATGCCTCTAATGGACTGCATCGTTTCTGGATCATCGTACATATCTAAAATAATACATTTATGAATTTATTTCTAAATCATCGATCATGAAAACTAGTGAAATATTTGGAACGGGACAGTAATTTGTCGTGAATATGGCAAAATATGTAAGAAACAACAAAATGCAGTTGTTGAAAAGAGATTTTAAAAAGAACGTGTAGTAAAACTTTGTGTGTATAGGTATAAAATGAAGAACATAAATTAAAGCAAGATAAGAGTGAAATGTGGCCAAATATTATGGCAATTACCTACGAAAGAATGAAAATGAAACTATGAAAAAAACATTGATTCCAAAAACTTTTTTTGAGAATGATAGGTGTATGTCCTTGAAAAAGAACATCTTTAATATTTTTACCCCTCACTACCCCAAGGGAATATAATGGGGAGTTATGGATTCGCAATTTTTAATGATATTTTTATATTGCAGGTTATCAACTAGTATCATGCTGAGATTGAATTCTGAACGTTTCATCACAATACATCTATATATGTTTGTGTGCTGTGTACTATTGTAATTTATTGAATATTTATTGATTGATCAAAATAAAATACAACCTAGATGAAAATGTTGATTTATTCAGAGTAATTATACATTTATTCATTTAGACATATTTAATAAAGACTTTTGTATGTAACACAAAATATTTATGTCAAATATTTTGTGTTACATACAAAAGTCTTTATTAAATATGTCTAAATGAATAAATGTATAATTACTCTGAATAAATCAACAGGTTATGGGCCCAGTCACGTAGGACTGTAGCTTTTAAACAAATATTTGCTTTGTACTTCCACGTACTCCAATTGGATTTTCCTTCTAAAAACCCAATGTTTATCATTCTTGTAGAATCCATTCTTTTGTTCAATCAAGCACTTTAATGGATGAAAAACTCAATACAAAGTCTAAATTGGTCTAAAAGCTACAGTCCTACGTGACTGGGCCCATAACCTGTTGATTTATTTAGAGTAATTATACATTTATTCAAGAAACAATACTTATGTCAAATATTTTGTGTTACATACAAAAGTCTTTATTAAATATGTCTAAATGAATAAATGTATAATTACTCTAAATAAATCAACAGGTTATGGGCCCAGTCACGTAGGACTGTAGCTTTTAGACCAATTTAGACTTTGTATTGAGTTTTTCATCCATTAAAGTGCTTGATTGAACAAAAGAATGGATTCTACAAGAATGATAAACATTGGGTTTTTAGAAGGAAAATCCAATTGGAGTACGTGGAAGTACAAAGCAAATATTTGTTTACGTGGTATTCCTGGAGCTCTGGATGTTGTGGAAGGTAGGTTGATGCAACCTATAGAGCCTGCGAAAGACTGCACAACTAAAGAACATGAGGAATATAGAAACGCTTTGAACGCATTTCTTAAGGCTGACAGTAATGCCTTAATTGTTTTAACAACAAATATGACTGAAGAAACTTTACAAAAAATAATGCGTTTTACGAATTCAAGAGATGTTTGGATTGAACTGCACAAATTATTTGATGGTGTTTCTGAAGATAAAGTGTATGATCTATGTTTGCAATTTTTTGGATTTAAGAAAAGTCCTAGTGATGACATTGCAACTCATATTTCAAAATTGAAAAATATATGGAATGATCTAGAAAAAGAGATGATTAAAGATGATGAGAATGATTCAAAGATGTCTAATTTATTCTTAATATGCAAAATACTAGGTACATTACCAGAAGAATATTTTTCATTCAAATCCAGTTGGATGCTTATGTCAAAAAATGACAGAACTGTTGATAATTTGACGAATCAGTTATGTGCTTATGAAAAGTCTTTGTTAAGTAAAGGAGTTGAAACAGCAACTCAAAAGGCACTTATATTAGATTCAACGAGGCAAAATAACCATCAACAGAAGAAGAAAATTATAATATGCAACTATTGCAAAAAACCTAACCATATAATAAAGAAATGTCGTAAATGGATAGAAGACGGAAGACCACAGAAACCAAGAAAAATTGATACATTAGATGTTGGTTCATCGAATAAAAATTCAACTAATATGTCTCTTCTTTCTATTGTGATGTCCTCTGAGAGTGATAATGACAGTTGGTTTGTGGATAATGGAGCAACAAATCATATCACAAATAATGACAAATTATTTAGGACATTTGAACCATTTACAACGACGCATACAGTAACTACAGCCAATGGTGAAACTATAGAGGCTCTTGGCAAAGGTGTAATAGACTTCGAAGCATCCGTAAATGGAAAATGGCACAAAATCTCTTTTACAGATGTGTGGTATGTGCCAAAAATTCAAAAGAATTTATTTTCAGTCCTTAAAGCTCAGGATAAAAACCCGAAAAGTATATTTATGTCAAAAACACAAATGTGCACTTTTAAAATTGGACGAGATGTCAAGTTAGTAGGTGTACGAGATCGTTTTGGAGGTTTATTTAAATTAGTCATGAGAAGTGTGAAATCTAGTTCGCCTGCTGAAGTAAATATAACTGAAATAAATAAACAAAATTTACTTCAACTGTATCATGAGAGATTTGGACACCAGAACAAACGACATGTAAAAACGATGATATTGAAAAATTTGAATATCGATGTGGAAATGGATTCTGAATGCTGTGAAGGTTGTATTTATGGCAAAGCTCACAGACGTCCCTTTGGTACTAGGAATAGAGCCACAAATCCGGGAGAGCTTATTCATACGGACGTATGTGGTCCATTTCAGAGCTCAGTGTCTGGCTACCGTTATTATGTACTCTTCAAAGATGACTATACCAGATTTCGTAGTATTTATTTTATGAAAGAAAAATCTGAAGTTTCTTATAAGTTAAGTCAATTTATAGCTGAAACTAAGACTGCTGGATATACTATTAAAGAGCTCTTAAGTGACAATGGAGGAGAGTTTGATAATAAAGAAGTAAAAGAAATTCTTAATAAGGAAGGCATAATTCATCGATTCACTATGCCTTACACTCCACAACAAAATGGTGTAAGTGAAAGAGAGAACCGCACCATTGTTGAGACAGCTAGGGCTATGATGCATGCACATGAAAACATTCCTCAAAAACTATGGGCTGAAATGATAAATTCAGCATCGTATATTTTAAACCGAACAGGATCATCCAGTGTTTCTGGGATATCTCCCTATGAACTGTGGTATAAGAAGAAACCTGGTATAAAGCATCTTCGTATCATAGGGTCCACCTGCTATGTTCATGTTCCAAAGCAAAGAAGGAAGAAATTGGACCGGAAAGCAGTGAAAGGAATTCTAATTGGATACGATTTCGATGAAGGTTATCGTGTTTGGTGTGAAGAGAACGATAAGTTAATAAGGTCAAGAGATGTTATTTTTGAAGAAAAAATATTACATCAATATAAAATGACATTGACTCCTTTAAATTTTGATCTTTCTTCTAAAGAACTCGAAGATTCAAGAATCGAAACCGAGGACAAGTCTGAGATGGACACTCAGAGTGAAAAAGATTTTTATGGTTTTGATGAAGAATCACAAGAAGAAATTGAAGAGTCACAGGAAGAAATTGAAGATGAAACAGAACTCATCAGAATACCCACTGATGGTATAACTGTCCGACAGCTTCGTGATCGTTCAACACTCATACAGCCTAAAAGATATCTGGATTATGCAATGTTATCTAACACATTTGAAGAACCAGAATCTTATTACGAGGCCATTAATTCTGATCAAATGAAGAACTGGAAAGTAGCAATGGATCAAGAAATGGCAGCACATGAAGAAAATAAAACTTGGGCTTTAGAAAATCTGCCTCCTGGGAAAAAGGCAATTCCTTGTAAATGGGTATATAAAGTGAAAAAGAACGTAGATGAATCAATTGACAAATTTAAAGCCAGGCTAGTGATTAAAGGTTTTTCTCAAAAGAAGGGTATTGATTATGACCAAACCTTTAGTCCTGTAGCTAGAACTTCTACTATTCGTACATTACTAAGTGTCGCAGCTAAAGAAAATATGAAGTTAGTTCAAATTGATGTATCAACAGCTTTTCTTTATGGTGATTTAAAAGAAACCATATTTATGAAACAGCCTGATGGATATGATGATGGTTCTGGCAAAGTATGTCGACTTCAAAAAAGCCTGTATGGACTTAAACAGGCTCCTCGTTGCTGGAATGAAAAATTCAGCAATTTTTTAATCAAACTGGGATTCAAAAAGAGTGAAGCCGATCCATGTCTCTTTGTGAGACAAAAAGGTTCTAGTAGAATTTTCTTTGTCCTTTATGTAGATGATGGATTGATATCTGCTGACAGTGAATATGAACTTCAGGAATTGATTAAGGACCTGAAAAAGGAGTTCAAAATCACCTCAAAGCCAGCATCATATTTCTTGGGATTAGAAATAGAAAGAGAAGAAGATGGTTCTATTCGAGTATGTCAGTCTCACTACACCAAGAATATTCTAGAACGATTTGGTATGGACAACTGCAGAGCTGTTGTTACCCCAATAATTAAGGACAATAGTACAGAGAAGAGTTCCCTCAACACCAAGTTTCCTTATAGACAAGCGGTTGGAGCTTTGATGTATCTCATGTGTGGGACAAGACCTGATATTGCGTATGCTGTTGGAGTAGTATCCCGAAGTCTTGAAAAACCCACAGATTGTGATGTGATCAAAGTCAAGAGAATTTTTCGTTATTTAAAAGGCACTACTGACTATGCAATTATATACAAAAATAATATCAATAAGAGTGTCTTAGACTGTTATAGCGATGCTGATCATGGAGGCGACCCTGATACAGGACGTTCAACCTCTGGTGTACTTTGTATTTATTCCGGAGCACCTATTACGTGGTTAAGTCAACAACAAAAATCGGTCGCAATATCTACTACAGAAGCTGAAATCGTAGCAGCCAGTGAAGCAGCACGTGAAATAATCTGGATCAAGAGGCTTTTAGTAGAACTTGATCAATTAAAAGTAACTAAGCCTAATCTACAAGTTGATAATGAAGCAGCAATTCGTCTTGCACAAAATCCAGAATTTCATCGAAGAACAAAACATATTCCATTGAGACATTTCTTTGTTCGAGAATTGGTAGCAGCTAATGAAATTACTATTTCAAGAGTAGACACTGAAAAACAACTTGCAGATTTATTAACAAAACCACTATTTGCTGTTAGGCTAAAACAATTATGCAACAGTATGGGTGTATCCTAGTTATTAAATATGGGAGAGTGTTGAAGTACCTACATTAATATTTAAAACTAAGTAGTATGTACACAGGTACCTTACATAGCAAGTTCCTACGTTATTATGTAATGTCTGATTTTGTGTATTCAAAATCAGAGTGAATCTTACTTTCCTTTGTTTTCTATCTCTTATGAAAAATAATTCAAGAAACAATACTTATGTCAAATATTTTGTGTTACATACAAAAGTCTTTATTAAATATGTCTAAATGAATAAATGTATAATTACTCTAAATAAATCAACAGAAAAGTGATACATGTAAATTATTTTGATAAACATATCAATAAGATATTGATATATATATATTTAGTTTGGTTCAGAACCATTTCAATGATTACTTCGAAGAAGAATTATAAAGTAATTAAGTTTATTTTGACAGATGTCGTCCAATTTGATTTTATTAAATTATTTATTTATTATTTCGCATTTTCTAAGCAAGGGTGAATAACTAAATAAATATTATATAAATAATTTAAAATAGGGAACAATAAAAAGTTGTCGATTGCCATTCTAGATAGACCTCCTCTAGTAAAAACAACTTTGACTGTAACTTGTATATAATAGACATATTAATATTATAAAATTATATTTGCCATTTGCTCCACCATTCAAAAAATATATCTCTGGATTAGAGAGATATCCCACAACTATGTACGGCGTGTTTATTATACTTTATCGATTATAGACTAAAGTATCTACTCATCTAAAGTAATAAAGCAATCAATATGTTAGTGTATGTGTGTGTGTGTGTGTGTGTGTGTGTGTGTGTGTGTGTGTGTGTGTGTGTGTGTGTGTGTGTTTGTCTCACGCCTTTTGAAAAACCAAGAGCATCTAAAAATCTAATTTATGTGCGAACGTGTACCAGTATACCTGATGCAGTGTCACACTAAAAATAATGCGATTAAAATGCTGAATTTTAAAGATATTTCAATAATTATTTTTTTCATACAAAATTTTCCAAGTCATATCTGTCAAAAAAGTGTACATTTTGCACGCAAATATCTGTTAGTTTAAAAGTTAGAAGTACGTATTTACACGAAAAAAATATATTTTCAAGTATAACTTAGCTTTTAAGTGAAAAACATGGTGAATATTTTGTCTAATTATAATGTTTAACTTATTTTTAAAGTAAGCGTTTTGTACAAATGTACATATAACCCCGCCATTTTAATATCTTTTCATACGATATTTAATTTTCCTACCGAATGAATATGTTCTTTAAAATAATATACCTTTGTAATAAATGTGATTATGAAATAATAAAATGAAACACAAGACATTACAGCAAGTTTTAAGACATATATTGTAAAAGTCTGTTAATTATTAGTAAAGATATAGGCGTAATAAAATTGCATAATTTGTTTAAAATATTTGATTTTTCTGACAATTTTCATTTTTATGGCATCGAACAAACCAATGTAGGTACCTACATATTCAAAAAATGTCGGTTACTATGGTAACGGACACATTCTGATATTCAAATAAAATTTGTTATAAATCGAATTCGAATTAATTTAGAACATCATTGTAGGTAGGTACCTACATACCTAATACTTACTACTTAAAAACCAAGAATTTACTGATTTTGTATAGGAAAATTATTAAACTATTTTAGGTTAACTACAATACACATTCAATATACCTACAAACTATTTCCTATAGTGAAATTCTTCTTTTTTCTATGTAGACCTTTGGGTGATTTTTTCTACAAACTATTTCTTGGGGTTTAAATCTTCTTCCTCTTATTTTGTGAAGTCATTTGGGACAGTTCATAAATAAACTATTTCCTATAGTCTAATTTTTCTTTTTCTTAATTTATGTAGACCTTGGGTGAGTTTTTATACAAACTATTTCCTATAGTCTAATTCGTCTTCTTCTTCCTTTATTTAGACCTTTTGGTTAGTTTTTAAACAAACTATTTTTAAACAAACTATCCTTTAGTCTAATTCTTCGTTTTCTTATTTTATGTAGATGTTGGGTGAATTTTATATAAAATATTTCCTATAGTTCAATTCATCTTCTTCTTCTTTTATGAAGACATTTTGGTCAGTTTTTTATATAATACATTTCCTAATGTGTAATTCTTCTATTTCATCTTCTATGTAGACCATTGGGTCAGTTTTTATTACAAACTATTTGTTATAGTTTTATACTTCTACTTCTTTTTTATTTAGTCTTTTGGATTAGTTTTATGTCTAATAGTCTATTGTAACGAAATATTATAAACAACATGCATACTTGATGAAAATACATAAAAACGAATGGGATGTGACCAACATTAGAATCTTCTCATTACTTTTGTTCAATCAAATTTACACCATTTATTATATCATCATATATTGCTTAATTTTCAATAACTACACATTTCATTTTGATGACAATATATAAAAAATCGGGGTTGTGGCCATTGCTGGATCTTCACAACGTTTATATTCATATTAAAAACTATTTAACATAGCTTAAGTCTTCTTCTTCTGTAATGTAGACTTATGTGTCAGTTTTAAGTCTATCAGTTTTATTGTGCAAAACTATAATAAACTATATGCACACTTGACGAAAAATATAAAAACGAATGGGATGGGACCAACAATAAAATATTTTCAGTACTTTTGTTTAATCAATTTTTAAACCATTTCCCATCATCCAAAATTACTAAATATTTAAAACACATTATTTGCGTTCGATGACAATATATAAAAATAGGGGTTGTGGCCAAATCCAAACTCTTTACGACGTTGTCTTTTTATAATAAGTCATATTTAAAATCATTTCCCATAGTCCATGCGTGCAGAAATTGTATGTGCTTATATATAAAAGCAAATGGATTGTGGCCATCACTTTAAGATTTTACACCGCTTAAACTCAATTAAATTTCAAACTACTTTTCATACTACGGTTAAAAAATATTATGTGTGACAATATTATGTAGGTATATAAACGATTGCTTATTCCTTCACTAATTTACATTCTTGGCCAACGGCGGGACATAAAAGCTAGTTCATAATAAATTATGCATTTGGTTCTAGAAAAACTTTACGATATCGTTAGTTGTAGGTACTTACTAACTGCCTTGCATAGAGGCTCATCTCTCACGAAGTTCTCACAGAGCAGATCCACTACCTTGGGGAACATATCCCTTGGGACATCTTTGATGATGAACGAAGGTGCCTGCTTTCCAGCCTCTCGGGGCTTCCCACGAAACCTCGCCCACACCGTGTCCAGAGGAACATTGCTGGGACGGACGTATACCATCACCCTTCTATAGAAATATGTATTTAAATTAAATTAATTAATTGTATGTCATAATCATTATTGAAATACTTATATTCGCACAAAAATGTTACAATTATATTTTTATTGACAATATCATCTCAATAGAGGCGAAGTTGGGATATTATAGAAGAACCAAGAACTCAGGCACCTACAGGGCATACGACCTGTCATCGGCTAGTTTACGTGATCAATTTATGCGCTTGCGCAGCGTTCACCAATTACGCATTTATTGAGTTCCCTAACGCGACGTCCCACGTAGGCGATTCAAAGCGAATGTGAAGCGGCGCGAAAATAACAAACAGTCGGTAACTATGGAAGTGTCCTACGTTACCGACCGCGAGTTGGTTTCGATGCGGCGCGGCGCGATGCGAAGCGAAAGCGATCAGTTGGTTTGATATTTTCGTTCCAATTGATAGCGGCGCCATTGTTTTTTGACATGTCAGAAAAATCAATTTTAATTTCTGTCCATGAACGTCCCATATTATGTAACAAAAGAATTTATTATCGAACCGCGAATTTTAGGATTTGGCAAAAATAAATGGGACTACAAGTAAACACATTTATTTATTATTGCTATTTTACAATAGGATGATGTTCAAAACACACAAAGTTTTCTCTCGCTTGCACGAATGTCAAATTTTGATATGTTTCCCGGAAAGATGTAAATTCAGTCTCATTTATTAATTCTAGATCACGTAATTCTTCATACAAATTGTGATATTCCCCATAAATATGCTTTTCTAAGTACACAATATTAGTTTCACTTCTCTGCCGTACATACTTCTTGAGTATTTTATATACGTACATCCATGACAGTAGCTGGCGGCAGAGGGAACGATTCGCGCACACGTAGGACAGAACCGCCGCGTCGCACCATATCGCATTGAATTCGCTTGTATCCGCACCGCATCGCTTCGCAATCGCGTTCGCTTTGAATCGCCTACGTAGGACGTAGCGTTATCAATGTAATTTTTAAAAGTTCTATATATTTGAATAATGTGTAAACATTTCACCTGAATAATAAGAAATTATACTATTTCCATCTATGAGGTAACTCATATGCAGGCTCAAAGCGCACTACAATTTTAGATGATTTCTTTTTCGAAAGATAGATATAAAAAAACAACTAAATGCTGCGCAGCGAGAAATTTATATTTTCAAAATTTAATTTTTGATCAAATAATTCATATTATAAAATCTCGTGAAAAGTAAGAAAACATCCGCAACATGAAGAAGTTTTCTTATTTTAATAGTTATTTTAGAGAACGCTACTACCATTTTCGTTTAAATAATTGTTCGACATCTAAATTGAATGATAAAAAAGTATTGGGAGACTCAATATTTGATAGATTATAACTGGAGGACTTTGGCATCACTGGAGGACTGGAAATGTCTTAGAACCAACAGTCTTAGAACCAACAGAGGAGATCCTTGTGAAAACCAGGCTACTCAACCATTATGGATTGTAAAGTCAAAATTATTGGTTTGAATAACCACGCTCTGTACTACATTCAAATAGAAAAAAATAATTCTTCATAAGGTGATTCGGACTATATATCTACATATATGAACAACTACTAGAATTGGACTTAAAATCCAAAATAATATCTTTTGCTGATGATTACTGCGGCTAATTCATGGGATGAAGCTACCGAAACAGCTAGTTTTGAAATAAATATTGTAAAGTCATGGTTCGATCGATATCTGTTGTCTCTCAACGCAACTAAGACTAGCGTTGTTCCTTTCGCAATAACTAGGAAACTTATTCCGGAGGAAATATTAATTAAAATACATTCAAGTAACTGTCCCGGATCTGATAAATGTATTGCTCTGCCTAATGAAAAAAACATAAAATATTTGGGTATTAATGTTGACAGAGAAAATAAGTGGAAAGAGCAAATAAGTAATAGGTACGATTGGTAAAATGAGGAAATTATTTTATGTATTCTATCGATTGAGGACTTTCTTGGACATTGCTGCGATGAAAAATATATATTTTGCACTTGCTCAATCTGTCATGCAATATGGGATTATAGCGTGGGGTGGTGCTTATAAAACTAACCTCGAACCCCTTTATATCATCCAGCGGAGTATCTTAAAAATAATTTTAAATAAACCCAGAGACTACCCTACGACTAGCCTCTTTACCGAGGCAAATGTCCCATCACTGCATGCTATATATAAGAGAAATGCATTGAAGCAGATCTACAGGGAGTATTTCGTCGATAGAGTACATGCTTCGGATTGTATAAGAGCCACTCATCGATTTAATGTGATACTAAATATACCAAAAAAAAGAACAGCCTACGCACAAAACCACTATACGTATCTTGGCGTTAAGTGGTTTAACGAACTGTTGCCTGAGCAGAGACATACGGATATTATCGATCTAAAGAAATTTTATGTAGATATAAAGAGGGTTTGTGTATAAAAACTGGTTTTATTTATTCATTGTTGTTATATATGTAGATATTATGCACTTATTTTATTAATCGTAATTGATATTTAAATGTTGTTTTTTTTTATATAGCAATTGATATTTAAATCGTAATTGATATTTAAATGTTGTTTTTTTAACCTATGTCTATTTTTAAGTATGTTTTTTGTTACCTATGATTATTTTGTTACTTTGTTTTTGTTCTATATTATGTAAATAGTTGCAACTCCCTTCAAAACACGAGTATATCTCTTTTTGAAGGAAGTCATATTATAAAGTGTTTTAATTTCTTTTTTGCTATGTATTTTTTTTATGTAAAATATGTCTTTTTGTAATAAATAAAAAAAAAAAAAAAAAAAAATATTCAATATTTAGGTAATTTTGTTTCCCATATTTACTAGTGAATGAGAATCATTGTCATACATTACAATAATGAAACATATTGAGTATACTGAAATCTTATAACATTAAACGTCTCACAAAAACCCGCTGAAAACTCAGTGAAAGACAATGAGCCCCGCCATCCTGGACCTGTGGATGGAGTCAAACTACTTAATTACTAATTAAGCGATTAAAGAGAGACCTATATATGTTTAAAATCCATGCATTAATTATCATCTCAAACAGCTGGTCTAGGAAAAAACCCAATGTACATTCTTTTATTTTGATCGGCATCACAACCGATTTCAAATTATAGAGCAAGAGCAAGATACTGCTAGACTAATGTCATACTATAAAGGCTGTTTTTTTTCAGTTTAAGGATATCACAGCAGGTAACAACGATTGGATAATATGAACTCTGAGTACTGGTAGCTTTCGGAGATAATAGCCTTCAAAGGGTTCAGTTTTCCTAAGAAGCGTATAAAGTATTAAAGCGTGATTTTTTACCCGTTTGTGCTATACACATTGCCAATTTACAAGCAAATGACAGGCGTAGTAAACACTACTGTCAGCCGTAATCGTTCAACTTTGAACTTCAAATATGTCTATCGAGGTTTTTCCACCAACCAAATTGAGTGTAAATGGAAAACATGATTTCTAAACTTTTTCCGTAGAAAATATTAAAAAATCACGCTTTATACTATAGTTGACGATTAACATCGTAAGTCTCCAGAATGTGGCAATTTGTTATTGGATGCGTGTTTAAGCAATATTTGATATAGTTCCTGATAATTGCACGAGAAGTAATGTAAAATAAAATAAATAAATTGACGTGTTCAAATAGCAATTTTCAACACTTTGATGGCTGTTATCTCCAAAAGCCAACAGAACTCAGGGTTCATAATATAATATCACCCGATCATTCTTACCTGCTGTGGTATCCTTACACATAAAAAATAGCCTTTTTACTATGACGTAAATCTGGCAGTCGCTGCCTCTTGATCTATTATTGTAGTTTATAAAAACATTAAATGGAATGTTCGAAAAATGTACTTCTTTAATTTTCTTATTTAATTAGAAATTAACGACAAGTTATTTAATAAAAATATATAATTTAACTGTCAAATAATATGAATCTGTTATACGATAGATATTAAAAGTCTCCAAAATGTTGTGGTAACTTGTTTTTGTGAGCGTGTTAAGTTAATATTTGACATAGTACCTGTTCGTTGCTCGAGAAGCAAAAAAAATAAATATAAAATTATATATGTTCTTATTTATCAAACTCAAAAATACCAGGCTACCAGTCATGTTAATAATTTATAAAAATTAAAAAGAAATGTCACATATATTTTTGATAAAGCTCGTAAATTGTTGAACAGTTGTAATAAATATTATTAAAGAATACAGATACCTATATGTATTTGATTAAGAAATCCCAAAAACTCACCAGTTTCTCAACAAAAGTGAAAGCGAAAGATAATGCAGTTTCCCGGACACTGGAGTAAGAGACTGGAGTAAGATATAAGGGAAACACTCCCTATTATCTATCGTCTCTAGTATTTATAACTTCTCATCCACATTTCTCTTCCCCACATAGGGTGACAAAACTTTACTTTCATACTTTAATTATTCAGACTCAAAAATAGGTGACTTCGTTTACACTCGTTTAAAAATCAATAAATAGGTAGGTACGACTTGTACATCGTCATTTTTTGATTATAAACTACATAAAAATATACTTGAAGGAGATGTATGCAGTGTATGATCTTCTACAATTCCCAAAGGATGAAATAGAAAAAAACAATATCTATATTAGTTTCCAGCAAGTAACTTGAGAATTTACTTCATGGAGAAGGACGCTTTGCACATATTCAAATCAAGCAAATAGACCAAATTTTAAAACTACGTGGTTTCATTCTACAATGGAATATTTGTATAATTACCAACATGACTTTTCTGTTGATGTCTTACATAGATTTGATAATTTCTAACAGAAATGTATTTCTTCTTCATTATAGCATTGTAATACTTGGTGGGTCTTATTAGCTGCCTACAAGATCTGTCACCATCCTCTCCAATCTAGAGCAGAAGTCACTCAATCCAGCCAGCGACTACAAAGAAGATTTCCTGCTTGTCTTCTTCCCACAGGATTAACATGCATCACTCTCTTTGACACCCATCAAAGCCATCTTGGTAATATCGATAAAAGAATAGCTGATGAAAATTGCATATTCGCTGTGTACGAGTATTTAATTTTACAGAAACTTTTTTTAACTTCTTACTAACAGGTTCATTAATCCAGAGATATCAAAAATGACATTCAGAATTTTAGTTAATTTATTAATTTTGTCGATAGACAATAATTATTAGTGGCAACTTCATTATAACAAGAAAGAAAAACACGTTTGTTTCCGTTTTACTTATATTTTAATAATAGACACTGGTCGATGATGATGGTCTTCAACAGACCGATATCGGTCAGAGGCTCTAGATATCAGTGAAACTGAAGCAAGTGCTTTTATTTCTGTCAACACACAGCAGTCAATACGAAAATGGTGATGTAATAGGTAGTAGGTACATATAGTTCAATGATATAAACATATAATAACGAATTCGAAAAACACAAATACACATATTTTTATCATGGCTACGTAGGGGACAACAGCAATAAGAATTTAGGTCCATTATACTCTTCCGAAGAAGCGCACTGCGTAACGTTTACTACGGCTTGCAATCTGCTCAGGAAAATATTAATTCGGGTTTTAAAAAGACCCTTATTGCTGTATATAGTATGGGAATTCTTCAAGGCGACTTAGGTATTAAACGAAAACATGAAAAATATATCAATCCAAAAACAATGTTCAACAAACAAATTTTCCTTTACAAAATCGGCAGTAAAGATTTTCTTCATATGAATTCAGTATTTTTTCTCGGTGCTGTAATAATTAATCTTTATTATTTAGAATATGTGCAGTAAATATAATTTGGTTACCCTAATTTGACAACGTGATATAAATGCTATAGGAAATATTTGATCTCGGTATTTAATAAATACCCATACTTAATTATTCATACCTACTAAATATTATATAGATGTGTACCGATATGGATATATAGGAACATTCGGAACTATAATACATAAAATATTAATTTTATATTGTTGTGTATTCACTCTTGTAAACTATGTCATGTAATAAATTATGTACAATACATAATTTTAGTCAAATCTAATTTTAAATGTAGTTTGTATAATTTAGACAAGTCGTTGGCAGGAAGAGTTATTAAAGGTGTTAGATTCACTGGGTTCGAATGTATCGTGTAAAATATTATGTGCAATTCCTCATTGAAATAATATAGTTTGTATAATAAAGAAAATAAGTCGTTGGTAGAACGAGCTATATAGGTGCTGGATTAGCTGGGTTCGAATCCTGCCTCGAACGATTTCATCTTTCGCTTCGGAACCTTTTATTAACGCCTGCCTAATATAAATTTTCTTATGAACACGCCGCCGGTTCGTTAAATGAATTCCAAATAGAACATTTTTAATCAGTTCGTTTGTGAGATGTCAAATAAATAAAATTCAGAAACCTTCCAGGGTATTCATCCAACAACTCACTAAAGTTTCATCGCAATCGGATAAATAGTACAGAAGCGCTTACAGGACATACATTCAAACAAACAAACATTTTTTTATAATAATATTTACTTATAGGTAGGAGGTAGTATTTAGAAGACGATAAATTTTAAACTATACAAATTGCAGCAAACAGGCATTTAATTTCCACTGGATGATAAAACCACAAAACGATAATCTAATAAAACTTCTATACCAATAACGTTTGGGAATTTTTATGAAATAAAGGTAAGACATACCCAAAGGAAGATTTTTGTGGAATTTGACCTACATACATATCGGAGAAATTCTGAGAGAATGGCTTCCGTAATGGAATTCCATCACACGCGGTTAGTTCAGGGGTTTATGGAGGTTTAACGAAGAGCATATAATATATAGTATTATACCTTCATGAGAACATACA
Source organism: Molanna angustata (assembly GCA_963576475.1). Classification (NCBI taxonomy): domain Eukaryota; kingdom Metazoa; phylum Arthropoda; class Insecta; order Trichoptera; family Molannidae; genus Molanna; species Molanna angustata. Next base: position 40,524,201 of record OY754965.1, read on the forward strand.
TATATAATACACATCTTCTCATTGTTCTCGAGTTTTCATTTTCATTAGATGCATATATCAAAGTTAATTTAAAATACCTTACCAAAATTGAATCATTGTAAAATTATTTATTAATAAATTATTGTCGGCTTTATAATAAGAAATATCCAACTAAAATACCTAACCAAAGTCTAGTCGACTTTTTACTAAGAACCATATGATTATTTGCTGTAAAACTACCTATAGAAGTTTGAATTACATACATATACGTTTATTTGTTTCATTGACGGCTAAAATAGCCTTTTACAATAATTCATTCACTCATTCATACCATCACGGCATATCCCACAATGTGGGGTAACCAGCGAAAGGTGTGCGGGTGTGCATTGCCTTATAAAAGGGAGCACAACATATCTGTGTATACCCACACACCAGTCTCGTCTCACCTAAAAAGGCACTATATTCAGAATGGGTGGTGAACCTCATTGCTGAACTATGTGAGATGTTATTGTTGCCTGTTGTATTTTCGATTACCCGGCTCTTACGGGACACTCGAAGACAATAATAGAAAAGAGTGGAAGCACTATTCTAGGCTGGTGCCTCACAGAAAAATAAAATACAACACGTACTCGATACAAACCACAATAAAAACAGAAAATATACAATAAAATAAAAACAAAATAAAGATAGTTACAATAGATTAAAACTAACATACATAAGAATTTTTTAAATCAGTCCCCTCCGTCCCCTTCAGTCTCCATAATGTACTTTGGGAAGTGGTTTGAAATTAGATTGAATATAAGCAGAGTAAAGAGTGTAGTGTTGGCCCCAACCCATTTGTTTTTTTGTTTACTTTCATCAGAAGCACGTAAAAAAGCATGTATATAAAAAATCAGAAAGATCGGACAATGGGCATTTATTATACTGATGAAAAAAGCTGTTATAAATGGAATTCCAATATCCAATATGAAGAATTTAATTGAAATCCCAATCTTTTACTTCTTCCCATTCTTCATAATATAAGAAAGTATAATTATAATATCCATTGTCCTTGGCGCGTTTTCATATTTCAGTACTCCAAACCTTTATTACATAGCCGAGATTATCAATACTAGATTTTATGTATAATTAGCTGACCCGGCAAACGTTGTTTTGCCATATAAATTATTTCTAGTGAATAATTTGGTAATTAAATAAAAATAATTATTTATTATATTACTTATTGTAAGTATGTGGGGATGGAGTCTTTGACTGAAAGAGGAATGGAGCGCTGTGGACGATGACGGCCTATAAAAATAACAAAACACCAACCATTCATTTTCTTAATTCAATGTACCTATTTCATTAACTTTACTCACATATTTAAAGTTTGATCTCTTAAAAGTTTAATGCAAATTAAAAAAACTGGTACATATTTTTTATGTTAAATTATGACAAAAAAAAACAATATCAATCTCGAAGAGCAGTGTACGATATTTTTGTCAGTCTGTCTTTAGCCAACACAAACTGGATAGTTTACCCATGCTACGTATAATTGTCTGTGTGAAAAACATAATGGTGTGCCCAAATCTAAGCCACAAACAGACATCGTTTGGCCTTTTGACTTATTGATTGCCATTCCGAATGCCAATATATTTGGAAATTGAACGCGTTTTAATTCAATTAACACTTCTGAGGTAATAATCATTAGGATTTGTGACAGCAATACATTTTCACTTCGGAACTTGCCATTCAAAATTCTGACTTCGACAATGTTTCTCATCAATTTTTTAATGACTTATCGCGTGTCATAGCACAGCCATGGTGGTTTCAAATTCCGAAGTAATATAACCGGACTCCCAACTTTCAGGTGTAGATGATACGATGGCATGCCTGGCAAATCCAATAAGTTCAAATCTCTGTTGGATAATTTACAGCTTCGTTGACATCACAAACTGTATCGATCGATTTGTATGATATCAAGTCGCCTGGCAACAACTATTGTATCTTGAAATTTAAATTGTTGACTTCCACATTTTTTGTTGCCAAAATGACTCTTTCTGCCAACCACTCATGATTCATGTATTATGTGTGTACAACGGGAAATATGCTATCGATGAGAAGAAGAAGAAGAAGATGAGAGTATTTTGCGAATTAATGATTGTGCAGAAATCGGTCGGCAATTTTATGTATCCAGTATTTCCATGAATAGCAACTTTTCCATCGCCGATATTTTTTTTTTTTTTATAAAAAATGAATATGTCCTTGTTAAACAAGTACATATACATCTTCCTACGTTCCCTAAACTAAGCATAAATGCTTGTCCTATAGGTGAACGAGATCGGTCGAGGCAGGATTCGAACTCGCGACCACTGGATTACTAACCCAGCGCGCTAACCGCTCTGCCATCCACCCATCCACAATTGTTTTGAGAATATATCAGCGGATGGATCTTGAAGCATTTGGACGCGCATGTTTAATTTTAGCTGTACTTTTTCAACATTACGCCACAGTGGCGATGATTTCAAAAAAGCGTTGATCCATTGCCTACTGTCAGACATGTAGGCTAAGGTTGATCATATTAGCGTACGTTGAACGTGGAAAGACGGGAATCGTTTGTCTGAAATCACCTAAAAGGAGTAACAGAGAGCCGCCGAATAGTTTGTCGTTATTTTTTATATCATTCAGTGTCCTTTTCAACGGCTCAAGCGAATGTTTGTGTGCCATAGTTCATTCATCCCAGATGATCATATTGCATTGTTTCAGCACTGTGGCCATGGACGATTGTTTTTTTTTATGTTGCTCACTGCATCTGTATTATTTTGAAAATTCAGTGGCCGCTTAAATGCTGAATGAGCTGTTCTGCCTCCATCCAATAAAGTTGCTGCAATGCCAGATGATGCAACGGCTAATGCGATGCCATTATTTGATATATTTCAGCTAGAATTAGCGAAATGAGAAATGATCTGCCAGTTCCACCTGCAGGTGCATCCAAAAAAAAGAATCCACCTTTTCCTACCAAAACTGCCTGCATAATGCGGTCGTAAATGATTCTTTGTTCATCAGTCAGTAGTGAAACATTATAATTCAGAATACGCACGTTGATCAGTAGACGGACATGGAATTTCCGCAGAAATTATACTATCGATTTCCTCGATTAATCAATTGCCATCTTGCAACCCTATTGCGCATCTGTGGATAAAAGTAAAAGTAGTAATATCGCTATTTAAAAATAGGGGGTTTTGGTTAAAGTGTGTAAATTTAGGGTTATAAGTAGGTATTTTTAAATGCCAAATTATAAAAAAAAAAATTAAAAAAAATTGTCAAAAAACTAAAAACAAAAATCTGGAGAGGGCCACCCTTATCACCTAGGGGTATAAAAAATAGCCTACGACCTATTCTCAGACCTACCAAATCATAAAAAAATCATAAAAATCGGTCAAGCCGTTTCGGAGGAGTTCGATAACAAACACTGTGACACGAGATTTTTATATATTAGATTTACCAGTGGTTTATAACGGGACGATACAATTTACAAACAGGAAAAAAAATTACTTAAAAAAAAAATTTCAACTCACGGTTATATTTTACTATTTATTTTTCACATAGTCTATTTAAAATAGAGCTGAAAAATATTTTATATAAAAATTGCTGATCAAATTCCGCTCATCCAGACAAAAGCTCTATCTAAATTGAATTTTGCTGTTCCATAAAACAAAATACAATGTTATCATCATTTTATTTTGAAGATATGACAATATTTAAAAAATTTTAAATGACACTGACCGATAATCGGTCAATCAAAGACTAAGTAATTCATTTAGGAAATTCGTTTATATTCAACGCACGCTAATAATAATCATAACCTATTATATTTTCAGTATTATATAATTATTTAGATACAAACTTTATAATATGTAGGTATCTAGCACCAAATCACAAATTCAATTTGTGATAAGTACGACTAGTGGTTGTTTATTGGATAAAATATAACATGTCAACTATGTTTATAAGAAATGCTTAACTTTCCCGAAAATCAACACATCATATTCTTTGAAAAGCATGAACGTTTTGTCCCAACATCCCAACAAGGAGAAAACAGAAACTAAGGCCAAATCTGTCAAATAATTTGTTTGATCTTTAACTTGATCAAAAACATGAAATTTGACGAATATATTATTTGATCGTTTATAGGAGCCTATGAAAAACATTTTTCAATCACAAAATACTATTTCAAACTCCGTGCCATTTCTTCGCGACGCCGCAGTGAGTTTTATTTTTGTTTTATCTGTTGGCTGCACTGTTTTTCACTAAACGTCAAATGGTTGATATTTTGGTGAAGTTATTTTGAGATTTTTTTCTTTTTTGGAAAAATGTATGCAGATGTTGACGTTTTTATCAGTAACTATACTTTAGTAGATCCCGAAATATATGAATTGTGGATTGAAGGGCGATCTTGTAAGTATTTGTAGTAAATTATTTTAAATAGGTTATGTTTTCTTTAATACTCCAAATTTGCTATCGTTTTACTTGTGTTTCTTATTATTTTTCAATAATTATTCAAAAATAAGTCACTTCGTTATTTCTGCATTGTTTGTTTTCAAAATATGGAAATTTTTATTTGATTAATATTTTTTTTATGCAATTTTGAGTCCTTGGGCCTTAACATACCTACAAGTGATAATAGATCAAATTTTTTGACATATTCATTATAACCATTAACATTACATTTCATATTGAAAATATTTTTTTTGTAATTCAAATCGAGTTATATTATATTGATAATGCTCAAAACAGAGTATTATATTCCATGTTATAGATTTCCATACACTTCGGAGAAATCGTTGAGAATTTATGTTATTAAAAATAAGACATTAGACGGGAAGAAAGATGCTACTGCTTACATTCATAGTTCACCAATCAAGCGAAAATCTTTCCAAATCTGTTGAACTTTTAATTGTATCTTACTCAACATTTATTATCGATACTTAAGAGTTGGTGGTATCTAAATATGCAATCTATATTTTCTAGTTTATTTATGTTTTTTTTTGTTTTAGCAAGTGAAGCTGTAGCTACATTAGAAAAAAGAGGTGTCGTAAAACAAACTGGTGCACCTCTAGACTTAGTGGCTAGCGATGTACTGGATCATTATAGGTATGTCCTATCCAATAACTTAATGACACTCTTATATATTACATTTATTGATGAGGTGATTTAGAAAATGATCTTATGAAAATTAAACAACAGTACATATCCTAACACTGTCAGCACATGTCTATCAAAATTATTCCAAAATACAAAAAACAAATTTTCATAAAGATCCTTATATTGGGCCAAAAGATTTCAACATCCTTGATCCTTCTAGTAAAAATGTATTCTATGCTCATTATAAACAGTTTAAATTGTATAGAGGAGTAGGACAAACATTTTTTGCTTTAAAACTAACATATTCAACAATAACTAATATTTTTTTAACATCTCAATAGAGACGAAGTTGAAATATTATAGGAGAACCAGGAACTCAACAGGTCTTAAGCCCTGTAGGTGCTTTGAGTTCCTGGTTCTCCTGTAATATTTCTACTTTGTCTCTATTGAGATGGTAAAAAATTGATAAAAAATATTATTGACTCCCGATAGGGAAGAAAACCCAATGTTTGCATACATGCAACATTTAAAAAATATTCAATTTAATAACTGATATTATATTACTGGTTTCTGGTCGCTGGCCACCCACTTTGTGAAATATACCATGGTTGTATGTGTTTCTTTTAATAAAAATAATGAATATTTTCTTTAAACAAGAATATATACATCCTCAGACGTAAACTAATCTATAATGCTTGCACAAAGTGGTTAACGAAATCAGTCTAGGTAAGATTAGTAATCTCAAGTCCACTTAATTACTAATCCAATAATTAACTCTAGTATGTATCAATTACCAAATGCATCATTTCAATAGTAATTTGATGTAACACTTAGTAATCAAATTGTGTACAATAGAAGTTTTTAACTTTTACTTCTACACTAACTTCTTATTAAGTTTATCTATATATTATTTATTTTAATAGACCTAATGTGTTGATCTTATAATGTTAACAAATAAAATGTAATTTTATTTTTTCAGAACTTTCTCACTTTTGGAGAGATTGTTGATGGTACCAACAAAACTATCTGAACAGTTTTCATTTCAACTTGACCCACAGACAAAACAATTACTTATTGAAAAGTAAGTCTACCGTTTCATTAGACATTTTTGTTCCAGAAAAGTTCAAATACTTCTTGTTACATATTTTTTTTAATGCATCATATTAAAATTGTGTAAAAAAAAATATACAAAATATTACATATTACCTTACCTTCCTTACGTAATAAGAAATAAGGGTTCATTATTATTCCAGGTATTACTCTTTAGATGATGTAGTTGCCCGTGAGGTATTGGGCAAGAAACTTAGTTGGAGACAACGTCGAGAAGTAGAAGAGGCGGCTGAAAGGTTTGGAGTACCAGCTCGTGCTGCTCGTAGACAAACACATAACTTAAAAAGAATCTACAAGGCTGTGGAGGATTTACAAGGAAACTTAGAAAACAACATAAAGCAACACTTTTTGCTTTCTCATGCTTTAGCCAAGTTAGTATTGAAAAAAAATTGACCAAAAAAACTATTCTTGAGCACTTATGTCTTTAATAAGATTCCTTAAACGCAAAACTGAAATTTTTGATGGATTCTGCGCAAAATTTTATTCAACTTACCTCGGCTAAATAATTACACTTCAACTCTAAAGCGGCAGTCCATAGTGGATTAAACTAATCATCGACTATTAAGCCAGTTCCAGATCATAAGCTAAGCTAAGTTAGTTAATTTGAGGTAATTTTTCATACTACTCACATAGTTTGCGGTCTGCACACTTGTATTAAAAAGACCTCAGCTATGCGAGCTAAACTAAACTAACTTAGCTTAGATTTTGGTCTGCAACCGGCTTTAGGGGAGTGGCATGAAATATGCTTGAAGTTCCTTGTTTTGTCCGATGAGCAGCCGCTCCGGAGACGAATAGAGCTACAAGCTCTGAAAATTTCCCAATGGAGTGAGGTTGGAGATGCGAAATTCTGATAAGTTAGTCATCAACGGATTTGACAATTTTTTTCAGCACAATACCACCTCACACTTCTGTGTTTATTTCACATTTTATTAATATTTGTAGACCATTTTCTTTTGAATAATATCCATTAATTTATCAGTATCAACTGTCTTAAAAAAATGACAATGAAGAAATGAAGAGTTTGAGCTCGGAATGTTTAGTTGATATTTGATCTGTTGTATCTTGGTGCAAGTGCACTCTTAAATAAATTCGTGCTAACATAAATTTTTTTCCAAAATTTTAATTGTTATTAATTTTATTTTTGCATGTATTTTGTGTATTCATTTTGTTTTTGAAATAGCTGACTACATACCAATTAAAATTATCAATAAATATAATTTATGTGATTACGTTTTGTAGAAAATATGCCGCTGTGGTTTTTATTGGATGTATGAGGTTTGAAACTTCAAAAAAGAAACTCCAATATCTCGACTTTGGAGACTTCTTTCATTGTGCGCAGGTATATAATTATTTTATTTGTATCCATTCAAAAGTTTTTCCTTCTAATTGTATATGTAAATTAATTTGGTTTTCACAAGTATATTTGAAATGTCTTTTTATCCTCATAATATTCAATTGTCTTATTTGTCCTCAGATAATAAAGTCTAACTGGGCTTACTGCTCAGGCCCTGAATATTACGACACTGAAATGGATAGAGAATTTTTACTTGATCTCCGTGAACTGCGGGTTCTGCTAGACAAAGAAAAGGAACATAAACAGTAAATATATTATTTAAACTAAATACAAAAAAATGAGTTTACTTATTTAAATAATGTAGATAATATTTTATTGACTTATTTTGTAATGAACCTTATTTTTCATGTAATGTTTTAGTTCACAAACTCTGTGTAATAAGTTTTTTTTTTGTTGTTTAATATGAAGATCATTTTTGAGATCAAAAAACAATATAATTTTAAGTTTCAATTTGTTTTTTATCGATACTGGCTAGTATCAGTCATTTTCTATCTATCTTCAAAGTTTTGAACAAGTGTATAATGGAATATAATGATCAAGGAGGTGGATTTGCAATTTTCATAAGCGGTGTATAGTAATTGTGATTTTTGTTTCAGTCTTATATGCATGAGATTAAAACCCAAAGTTTTAGAAAAAACTTATCAGGAGTTGGAACTTAATTTCAGGTAAAAAAATATGTATTTTTAATATTCAAAAGCATCAAATATCCAAAAATTATAAATAATAGATACAAAAGAGAAAGGCAATCGTGGTTTCACTGGAATCATGAATCCAGGCCCACGAGCACAGGCGACCAGAGTACCAGCCAGAACAGGCGGGCCACATGGGCTTGCGACCATGTATGCGGGATTAAGGGGCCCCTTTATGACTCAAGTCACGCTCACCACTCACTCACCAATCTCCGACTGATACTCCACTCCCCTGCGCAACCAAATCCAATAGGATGCGGATAGTGCTGCTTTTACCACCCTATCCAAAAGTTCTTTTATTTTACCTCTTGGGAGACCCAGGTCTTTAAAGTAGGAATATAAAGATTTTGCGGGCAGGCCTCTTGCCCCCACCTCTACAGTATATATGCTTGTGCTAAAGCCATTTTGAACTGTTCTATCTACCAGTTCCTTATACTTGTTTAGTTTGTATTAGTGGTCTTTTGGAATATTTGTGTCCCATGGAAGTCAGCTCCACATAAATAACTCTTTTCAATGAAAGAGAGTAAATTATCAAGTCAGACCTAAGAGACGAGGTGCAGATCTCCTTTGGAAGGTTATATCTCTCTGTTCTCGTATCCCAATTATTGATATTAATTTCTTTGTTGTAGGTCTAACTTTTTGTCCCGGTTTTACAAATGTTACAATCGACTGTTTCCATGTGGTTAATCCTTTGATTGCTCTTGCCATCGCAAGGCTGGAAGCCTCTCTCACAATTTCAAGCACCTTATCGTGTCTGTATGAGAACCTTCCCTCCTGTAGGGCTACCCTGCAGCCCGCCAAGATATGCCTAGCCATGCATGCAGATGCCCCACAGAGGTGGCAACTGTCATTTCTATCTATATTCCATCGTTGAGTTTAGATAGAACTTCAGCATCTCAGATGACCATCCATGAATTACCTGTTTCCATCCCAGTGCTGGATGAATACAAAATTGCCCCAAGGATAACCAATCGTTTTGAACTTGCAAGTTCAACGCATGAAGTTCGTATTTATTGTTTGCATCTTGTGCAACAAAGTCTTTCATTTGCTCTTTTTCTGTCTTGTTCCTCCCCAGACCCGATCGGTTTTTACTACAACCCGCGATGAATTTATTATGGAAATCAAACCCTACTTTTCAGATTACCTATTTCTTTTTCTTCTCGAGTAATCTCTACTATGGTTTGGTCCTTAGAGTAAAACACTTAAACACTTCCTTGCTACCTGCGAAAGTGGCAAGTTTATTGCCATATGGCAATTTCTTCCAACTTACCAGTGTTTCCAGCCCAGAAAAGCAAGAATAGTGTGAGAAATGAATTTAAATAAATTTCTCCATTGCTGGGGATTGAACGCAGGATGCCCGCATAAAATCCAAATGGCTTACCAACTGTGGCATGACAGTCAACGTTTTCATTAATCAATATAAGTAACAAACATATATTCATACTTTTAATTTCTAATAATATTTTTTCACTGTTTCTCATAGATCTTATACAAGAGGACTTACTGGATTGGCTTGCAACCTACACAGAGCTAGGGAACTAAGATCTTATTTTATTGACGTTGTAGAAAAGTGAGAATTTCATTATTTAACCAATAACTTATTGCATGCTCTCTTTTTATTCAATGGATAAAAATCTTCATTTAAAAGTTTTGACTTGAAAATTTATCTATAATTGTTTTTTTTTTACTTGTGCATTCAATTGCCCCAATACCACTATTACTAAAACTACACTTATAAATTAAATTTAAAAAAGATATGTATGTTCATTCACATTTTTTCTGCTAGTGTGCTCTTTCTAACAAATAATTTCACTATGTAATTTAAAATATTTTGCATGTATGTTTTTCTCTGTCATTACTTTCGCTTCTGGTTGAATTCTTGTTTTTAAGAGCTATCATGCTTATGGAGATCAAAATTTTGAAATAATGTTTCTTGTCACTTCTAATAATAAGATAGTGTAGTTCTCTCAATATTAGACTATGGGACTCGGTATATGGTAGGTCTTTGTTAAAAAAAAACAATGCGTACAAAATGCATGTGCCCGATTTTGCTTCTATATACATAGATTAGCACACATATCACCTTATGTTAATCAACACGGGATTCTGAACATGTGGAACAGAAGGAGGCTGCACTTACATAGTGTGACAAAAAAGCAATCTCCTTCCTATCTGTATGACAGATTACAGTGGTCACGTGAATTTCACGTCCACTCAACTCATTAGCATTTGATTTATTGTAGGTTATGTAGTCTGTTCTTTCTATGTTTTGTGATGTCCCAGAGCATTGCTGAAAAACAGACCACTCCATAATAATTTAATTGACAGCAGTCCATTATTGTTCCGACATAATTTTTAATTCTTCAAAAAGAACATTGAAATTTTACAAGAATAGTGGCTTCAAATAATCATTATTATTCAAATATTTATTTAATTGCATATACACAAACATTGGATCTTTTTCCCTATCGGGAGACACATGATATGTTTACTGACAAATTTTTTAACATCTCAATAGAGACAAAGTTGTGATATTATAGAAGAACCAGGAACTCAAGGAACATCCAGGGCTTACGACCTGTCATCGGCTGGTTTATGTGATCGCTTTATGCGCGTCCGCAAAGTTCACCAATTATGCCTTCTTATTGAGTTCCCTTATCATAAATAAACCAATTTCTCAATAGATGGCGTTACAAAAAAGGTTTCTTCGTTATTTCATAGATGGCAATAGTAATAATGTATTATTTTCAGGTGAATTGTTACACAGTATTCAAATATATATAGCTTTCAAAAATTACATTGATAAGGGAACTCAATAAGAAGGTGAACGTTGCGCAAGCACATAAAGTGATCACGTAAACCAGCCGATGACAGGTCATAAGCTCTGTAGGTGCCTTGAGTTCCTGGTTCTTCTATAATATCCCAACTTCGTCTCTATTGAGATGTTAAAAAGTTTATCAATAAAAATAACATTATTTTGTTCCTAAAATTTTACTTACATACAGAATCCATTTTATGTTTTCAATACTTTTGTTTATATGTCTATCACATTTTTTTTTTATTCAACAGATGCATAGAACCTTTAAAAACTGGTGGTTGGTCAAAACCTGAGGTAGTGCATTTCCTTGCAGCCTATGAGCAGTGTGCGCTACAAATGGACGTTCTCAGGTATTTCATTGAAATACAATGACATTAAACATGTTTGTTATCGATTAACTCTTTATTTATCTTTAATACATTCTGAAATCCTGACAAATGGAATTTGACATATATAGACATCAGAATATACAACTAATTATCATCAACTAATGGAATGGCAAGGATTACTCAATGAGGCTAGGGCTGTGTTCAGATACAACGCTCGACATTGGGCATCAGATGTACCTGACATGTGATGAAACGCTTCATCAGATGTCAGGTACAGATTGAAACGCTTTCAAGAGGCGTTTCAATCTTAACGCTGCAACGGGCGTTTTAAATGTCAAATGTCATTTATCATACATGTCTCTTTTTAGGTTATATTTTCATCGAATGACAACAATTGGGCAGTGGAGTAAATAATGATCTCTGACCTTTTATTGGAAATTATTGAATTATATTTTTGTAAATTAACCTCTTTGTGAATGCATATTGTCATCATAAATAATGTCACAAATAGATTTTCATATAATATACTTGATGTCGCTGTTAGCAAATTTTGTAAAAATGGAAGTGAGGATTTTTTCCGCAGGACTTTTGACAATAGAGAATAACGACTAATGTGAAATGTTTTCGGTTTTATTTGTCGAAAAAAACACTTTGTTCACTAAGATTTAGAGAACAGTTATCTATGAAGTGTTGAAATGTATGGAAAACTGCAATATGTTGCCAACCAAGACGTCAAACACGCAATATACTATGACTCACTTATTGCACGGAGTACTCCATCTAGTATACTATATGAAAACCTATGATGTCAACTGACATAATAGATACCACAGAGACAAATAGAAGTCATCATTCCAAAGATAAAATAGAAGTCAACAGATCGAACTATCAGAGTGCTTTTCACCCGACAACTTTACCGAGCATTTGGTGCGTACACTCAACGTTCAATGATCTGAAAGCCACAGAGTGTCTTTCGAGCGTCTGTTTCCGGTCATTATGAACGGATTAGAGCGTCACTAAGTGCACTCGGCGTTCGTTGTGAACGCAGTTCAGGACTTGTACTGGGCTGTAGCGCCACCAAGTATTTAAATATCAGGTCCATGTTCCATTTAATCAAGTCTTTTACAGTGTAATTTATATTTTACTATCCAATACCCGGTAGACTCACCTTATATAAAAATTTACTAAAGGTATCGGCAAATATCTTGATAAATTTTGGTGGAGAAGTTGGTTTGCGTAACCAACGACTAAACAAAAAACCCGAATTTGTTCTGCACAGCCCACATGATTTTTCAAGATCTTTTCCAGTACACTACTACTTAATATATTTTTTAAAAATAAATTAAGCAATTCATATTTTTCCTTTACAGAGAGCAAGACTTGAAAACGGCTTTGGAACGCTTCATGAAGGTCACAACAAGTTGTTTGTTGAAAATGTATCATGTTCCTTGATCCTGCTCACAAATCTATAACAAGCCCAAATCTAGGGTCAATAACAACAACACAACGTCATAACAAAATATTTTTTGTGAACTAATTGAATGTTCAAACCGCTACTCAATTTCAACTTGTACAAACATTTATCGTGTATCTATTAGATATTTAAAATGCCTAAAATGTAAGCCATATTATATTATTGTGTTAGAAAAATGTGTTTTGTTTCCATTAAGGGACAGTCAGCAAAGAAGTAGTGTAACTCACAAAATTATCACACTTAGTTAATGACTATTTCAAAATAATATTTGTTTAAATAAATTTAATTCAATAAACTTAGTTATACTTTAGTCAATTTTATGTTCAGTTACTCACAATAAGTATATAAAACACAAGTTCCGATTGTTTTCTAACCTTAATTTTATAATTCTGCATAGTTTTTGTTTACACTTCTTCTCTGCTGCCTCATATTATATGAATTATGTAGAACTTTACAAATGTTGCAAATATTGTGTATAGTATATGTAAAATTTTAGCGATGTTTTGTGGATGTTCGTAATGATTGTTGCAAACTTAAGTGATAATAATTTTGTTATAATTATGTGCAATACATACATGTCATTAATATATAAGTAAATTGATTACATTCATATATTATATACATAAATGTTCAAGATTTGAAAACTAATAACTTTGGATTATACTTAGCTGAACTATAAATAAAAATTTGTACGCTTTTTAATTGTCATATTAAAAAAATAGTGTGTAGATAGTACAATTTTGATTTAATTAATATACAAGGTATATTTATCAGCAAATATCTTGACTTTCGTAAGAGAGGGAGACGGTTTGCATAGATAAAGTTTCCAGCATATAACATGAGAATTTTCATTGTGAAGGGGTGCAGTTTGCACACTATATCAACCAATAACCCAATTTTGCATTCTGCGTATCCCACATGTTTTTCGATAACTCTATCATTAAACTTAACTTTTAATTTTGCTTGGTTTCTCAGGACCTAAAAAAATGGATATCGGAGAAAGTTATTACACATTTTCTAATAGTCAAGGATAGGAATATTAAGAAATCATTTGCTTTATTTAATTATTTATTTGATGTTTATATACTATTTTTTATAATTATTATGTACTTATCTTTATTGCTTCCACCAATTAATTTTTTTTTTATGTCAAAGACAGTAATGTTTCTTACTTTGTGAATTGTGATCATGCGTATTAAATAAACCTTTATATTATAATAAACCTTTTATCATAAATAAATACTTAAAATAATATCAACAACATTCTTTAATGTTTAACCTCTATAAGAGCACCACTGTAACTGTATGAAAACAGAAAAACATAAGAATAACTTGGTTAATAAAAATATATACAAATTCCAATAGTTGTTCAAAACTGAAAATATATATTTTTAGTTTTGAACGGAGAAGTTACCTTGAATAAAATACAATATTTTTTAAATAATGAATATTATGTCATTGTAGCAAGTACAAATACATCCTCATACATTCTCATTGGTTAGTAAAAAAAGTTTACAAAATCCAATGGTTGTTCAAAACTGAATAATATTTTAGATATATTTTCAGTTTTGAATAGGGGGGCAAGTCTTATCAACCGGCGGAATCAAAACCACCATTGTTTACCCATATCATGGATATAATTATCTTGTGGAGTTCCATGATATCTTAAGATATTATAGAACTCCATATGATAATTATATCCATGATATGGGTAAACATGGGTGGTTTTGATTCCGCTGGTTGACCAGGCTTGCCCCCCAAAAAAGTTATATTGAATAACAAAACAGAATATATATAAAAAAAATACACAAATTCCAATGGGTGTTCAAATCTGATAAAATATATATTTTTTATTCAATGTCATTTTTTAGCTCCAAATTTTGATTTAGTAATATTTACATTTAAAAAATGTTAGAACTTGCTTCTTTAGGGGTTAATAATGCACAAAAAATAAATGAAAATAAAATGTGGCTACGGTGGCTATCAATTTTAAATAGTTATGATTGTTTTATCAGGAATGTAGCTAGGTTAGTATTAATATGTTGGTATGACTACCTCATGAACTCTATTTTAAGAAGTTACTATTTAATAAATATAATATATTTGGCTTTAAATCATTCTAATAATGACCAAATTGATATTTATACATTTTAAGAAAGCATTGTGTAAATCTTAAAGTAGACATTTTGTAATAGTAATTTTATGTTCCTGTATTTACTTATAGTTAGGTTTCGACAAATAAAAGAATGCGGATGACAGTTTTATAATGCATTGTTTGCAAATGTGTATGTATATGGTTCCAAAGATCAGGGACAAAGTGACAAAGTGCAATTTTTTTGTTGATGCAAATTAGAGCATTATCCTGCACTAAATTAGAGCATTATCCTGCACTAAATTAGAGCATTATCCTGCACTAAAATTGGTTTGTGCACAGATGATGTCACCAGCATTCTTTCACTTGGAAATTAAAATTATTAAATTGTCTGGATCTAAAAAATAAGTGTATATAAAATATATATTAATGTAATAAAGTTGTGTTTTTTTTTCAAAGTCTACAACATCCTAAAAACTAATCCTATTTAACAGTTTTTCCAAGATGATCCCAATTTTATCAGCAGTGATATTTTGTGCCCATATAGTTTTTATAAAATGTAATTAAAAAAAGAACTGAAGATTAGTCCTCATCTATAAAACTGGGTTTGGTTTACAGACCATGAAATTAGAATATTGATATTTTTCTAGTGTAAGTATGAGTATACCTTCAAAATATTTTTTTTTCATCTTCTAATTAACAAAAAAATATATTTTGAAGATGTAACTGTTATAAAATTTGGTATACAAATTTTAATTTGTTCATTCGTCTATATTATAAATCTTAATGGTTGTATGTACGTTATGATCTTCTAAACCAGAGATTATTAAACTAATTTCTTTTACCGCCCCCTTTGAAAATCAATTATTTTTCAGCGCCCCCAATTTTTTATACACTCCTTCATTCATACCATAACGGCATATCCCACAATGTGGGGTAACCAGCGAAAGGTGTGCGGGTGTGCATTGCCTTATAAAAGGGAGCACAACATATCTGTGTATACCCACACACCAGTCTCGTCTCACCTAAAAAGGCACTATATTCAGAATGGGTGTTATACACTCTTAAAATTTAAAAACCACAATTTCATTAATTTAGTTATAGTGTGCTAAGTTAGTCGGTTCTAAACTTACATTCTAAACTAGAATTTTTTACGGGTGAGAGCAATTAAAACGCTACTTTATAATATTTAGAATATAATATTTTAATCAAATTAAAAGAAACAATATAGATTGGTAAACAATTTTAGTTTGAAAACTAATCTAATCAGATGGATGAATTTGATGATTTTTAACAAGTTTATTGATATCAGGTTTGATTTTACAGGATAGAAATATAAACTAGTTATTCGATATTGAGTAGTAGGTAGGTTTTGATTTTCGTGAAATTTAAAAAATAAAGTAAGTGAAATTACAAATCAACTATCGCCCCCCTACACCACGCCAACGCCCCCCATTTTTTTCTAGGTCTCCAACGCCCACAAGGGGGCGTTATCGCCCACTTTGAGAAAGACTGTTCTAAACCATTGATCCAATTGCAATGAAACTTTAGGGAATTGTCGAACGTTTACACAAAATGGCTACTGGATTGAAATCATAGATTTTCATTATAATGTACTAGATGTCGTAGTTAGGAAATTTTGTATGAATCAAAGTGAGGCTTTTTTCCACGGGAATTTCGACAACTTGGTTGGCAGACCACATTATTTCTATAGAGAATAACGACTAATGTGAATTGTTTTCGGATTTATTTGTCGAAAAAAACACTTTTTTTCATTAAGATTTAGAGAACAAGTATCTAGGAAGTGTTGAAATGTAAGGAAAACTGCAACATTTCGCCAACCAAAATGTCAAACGCGCGATATACCATGACCACTTATTGCACGGAGTACTCCATCTAGTATATTATATGAAAATCTATGATTTAAACATTTTTCATTTTCTTCTTCATCGAGTATTTGATCATTTGACCTATGAAAGTGGACTATTTTACATTAAAATGTTGTTATTTCAAAATTTGAATGTAGAACTTCGGGGTAGGTAGATATCCAGGACTTATTATTGATAATTTTTACAATGGTTTATGAAAATAATTTGAAAATAGAATCATACTAAGAAAAATAATCGTGGCACAGTTGGTAAGCCGTTTGGTTTCTGTTGTGTGGACATCCTCGGTGTGATCGCCAGCAGAGGAGAAATTTATTTGAATAGAAACACTGGTTAGTAGGAAGAAAGTGCCGTATGGCAAAAAACTCATCTTTTGCACAGAGTGGAAGGAATTGCTTATTATTATTATTATTAAAAATTGAAAAACAAAACATAGTCATCTAAGAAAATTCTGACATTCTTTTTGGGGTTTTGGTTCTTCTTCTATATCGAGTATTAGCCCTTGAGGTGAGTTTTCACGAAAACGTCGCTATATAAATGATTTGACCTATGAAGTTGGTAGAGAAAAAGGCCCATCCATCTCTTCGCAGATGTTCCGGGTAGCCTTCTCTTGTTGGTATTTCTGTCTTTACAGTTTTGACATTTCCACTGTCATGAGTTCAACATGGACTCTCCAAAAGCGAACACTGAACAAAATTTTGATTTTAATATCTCATAAAGGAATTTATGGAAAATGATCGATATAGGGATACAAACATAAATGTCATGTGACTTTTTATCTGGAAGGATGGAGGTGACGGGAGGAACTGAAGGGAAGTAGGAGGCACTGGAGGGACGGAAGGTACTAAAAGAACATATGGTACTGAAGGAATGGAAGAGATGGGAGGAACTGAAGGAAGATAGAAGCATAGATTTTCATATAATATACTAGATTTCGCAGTTAGCAAAATTTGTATGAATCGAAGTGAGGAATTTTCCGCGGGACTTTTGACAACAAGGTGGGCAGACCACATTGTTTTTTTTATAGAGAATAACAAACTTTGTTAAGATTTAGAGGACAGTTATCTAGGAAGTGTTAAAATGTATGGAAAACTGCAATATGTTGCCAACCAAGACGTCAAACATGCAATATGTCATGACTCGCTCATTGCACAGAGTACTCCATCTAGTATATATTATATGAAAATCTATAGGTAGAAGGTGCTGAAGGTACCATATTTAATTATACAGGCAATACGAAGATGGCCGGGTTTCGCTAGTATTTTCATAAAAAAATGTAATAAATCATTTCAATTAATGTTTCCTTTTGTAAGTAATTATATATTATTAAAATACATATTTAAAAAATATCCCAGTAAATGAACAGCTCGCAGTCTTTTGAATTTCCCTCCATTGCAGGCACTTGTTGCAGTATTTTCCTTCCTTTATCAAAATACCTACAACAAAATTACGAGTCCTACTACAAATTGTGAAAGCAGATGATTTTGGAGATATTTTGTTAAAGATGCATTTTTAATTAAATTTGACTCATAGTTACATACAGTTTTTATAATTTATTTTACATAATTCAATTATTAAAATAATGAATTCTGTTTTACCGACATATCTCAAGGAGACCAAGGTCTCAAGGTGACCTTCTATGAAACTTAAATGAATTGTTTGACGTTTTTGTAACCTATAAAGTTGTCGGAACTATTATTTTTTACTTATTTCTTATTTCTCCTTCTAATATAGGAGTAATTTCTATGTGCATCCCGCACTTGTTAGTGTGATGAACGTGTAATTTTACATCACTCATATTCCTGAAAATTTGTAAGATTTTATAAGTGAGATCTCGAGCCGGCGGGTATGTTCATTAGTGGTGGTGTTTTATGTTTATTTCAGCTTGAATATTCGTAATTACACCGAAAAATACGTGCTTTGCTGTGTGAATGTTTATTTATACCCTGAAATTTGTGTCCGTGATACAGTCAAGGTTGATTTTGTGTAATCACGGTCAATTTATATAAATACATAAACCTTAATATAGTCATTCATTTTTACTTTAAATCGTTAATCTGAGATTGTGCAATAAGTGGTGTGATTTACTTTTTGTGAATAAAAAATAAATAAAATTTACATATTTTTTGTAAATTGCATAAATTAGTGTACAGCCCTAGCAGTCTTAAGTACGTATGTGTCTATATTATTTTTTAATTAAAATATTAGTATTATTATCATAATCGTATCATAATTAATTTAGAAATGTTAATTGATTATTTTGCAATTCTTCCATTTCATAATTTGTAATTAATCAATAATTTTTATTTAAATTTTACAATATGCACCAAATAACACAAAAATCTGATATATTTTAGCACCTAAAAATAATTTAAAAAAGCTATTTACCCATGAATTTGAGTAAATATATATTTTTAATTGATTACCACAAAACATTAATAATATTTTACTTCTCTTCTATAAGTATTTATTTCCTGCAATTTAAAACAAGAATTTATTTTTGAATTTCTTATAAATCAACCATAAAATATATAGGAAGTAAGGAGATAAAATTTTTATCCAGTCAACTTTAATCTTTCTCAGAATGAATTCTAAAAATTTTATAAAATCCTTTTGGAAATGATAGTCACTGAAATTATTTTCATTGAGATAATAATACTTTATCTGTATAAAAATGAACTTGACAGTGATGTGGTTCAAGTTCATCTGAAATTGATGAATGTTATCTATTCACTACTCACATTTACGTTTGCAAGTTTACAATTTATTTTTGGCAGAAAATTGATTCATCAGTCTAACTACATATTTCTACTTATTGTTTGTTAGATATTTTTTCAACTACTCTATGAGCTATACATTTGAACGGAATCATACTACTGTATAACTGAAAATCTAGTTCTTTAGTAAAAAAATATCTTATATTAATTCTATAAATAGTTAATGTTTTTCTGTGTTCAAGACGATTGTATTGAAATTTAATAGCGGATCCAACGGACATTGTAACTGAACTCCTAAACTACTGTTTATGAGTTCAGTGACAAGCACACGTACAGAAGAATTATATATTATTAAATATTAATGAAACTCCTGTTTCACATTTTGTGTATTTCAAAAGTTATACTGTTTGCATAATACCAGGTGTACATTTTTTAAAGTTGTTTTTTTATATTATTTATATCCACTATTACAATTTTTTATTTTAATTGTGTATCTAAACCATTCAGGACCTATTCAAATACACACAAAAAAAAAACATTATCGGTCCTTCCATTTAGGAGGAATTCAGCGACATACATACACACTTACTGAAGAATTATATAAAGTTATATAGTTTATTGATCGTTGTTGATTAAAAAGTGTCAACTTAAGTAAGGTGGACAAACTATATTATGAAATGTCTTTTATAAGTATCATTTATCATATATATATTAAATTTATAAAGTTATCTAATGTATTCTTATCTTAATAATTAAACTTTATTGTGATTCGCTTTAAATAACTATAACAAATAATATTTTGATAAAATTATTTTATCTGATTGTTAGTTTGCTTGTAAACAATCTGTAAATTTATATATATTAACATAATCTTTTTTAAATATAATTATTTTTACCAAACTATTTTCGATAAAAAATAATCAAAGGGAAACGAAAAATAAAAACAGCAGATGAATTATTAGATAGTCATTTATTTTATTGATTTTCTATTTGTTTTCAGTTTGAAAAATGTCCCGAGAACGTGCGAGTCGGCGATTTTATCGCGTGGACTCAAGCCATGAACTTCGAGCTTATTTGGATCGAGGCCAGGCAGCCAATCAGGAGAATCGATGGACTTTTGAGGTAGCATGGGAGGCAGCTAACAAAGGTTATTTATCTTTCTTGTATCCTATTAAAACATGGGTGTTTTGGACAGTTTAAAATTTACCGTGTAAATTATTTTTTTTTATTTTATTGATAACGTTCAAAAATTCAAAAAATGTAATGTATGAAAGTATTATTTATTATTATTTATTATTAGGAGTGGGTCCAACACGCCCCTGCACTGCGACCATAGTTTGATCTATTGTGCCTCCCTTAGGGGGGTGTCACTTCAACAGCAATCCGGTTTCTTGAATTAAGTCCCATATTTTGCAGATTGAAATGCCTCCCAGATCTTGGGGTCTTAGTATAAAGGCTCCCAGGTGTCTGTGTCTGGATTCCATTAGGGCTGGACACTCGCAGATCACATGAGAGGCTGTTTTTTCCTCTTGTTGACACTTTCTACAGTTTGGTTCATCAGCGATCCCCATTATGTAATGGTGTCTTTTTAGATGACAATGCCCAGTAAATAGACCAGTCATCGTTCTTAGTTGCTCTCTGCTGAGACTCAGTAGCTTTCTTGTCCTCTTTTTGGAGGGCCCTTCTATGAATTCTTTCGCCTGCCGTTGTCCACAACTAGCTTCCCAGAACTCTCTGTGTTTGACTGTTATCCAGTCGTTGACCGATCTTTTGATCGTTGCTGCAGACAAGCCAACCGCTGGTTCAGGTCCTATGAAAGGCATCCCTGATCCTTTCTTTGCCAGCTTATCTGCTCTTTCATTTCCTTCTATACCTTTATGTCCAGGTACCCACACCAAATGTATTTTGTTGTTTTCCCCTAGCCTATTAAGGTACTTTAGACAGTCCCATACCAGTTTTGAAGTGACCTGGTATGATTCTAGCGCCTTAAGGGCTGCTTGGCTGTCTGATAAAATATAAATGTTCCTATTTCTATAGTACCTATTCATATTCTCACATGCACATTCAATAATTGCGTACATTTCTGCCTGGAATACAGTAGAGTATTGTCCAAGACTACATGAAAAATTCATCTTGGTTCCCCAACAATGCCCCCCCGCACCAGTGCCTGTGCTGGTCTTTGATCCATCTGTATACCAGATCAATCCCTGCTTCTTTGGTTTATATACCTTTTTCCCATCCCATTCTTCGTACGTGGGGTACATGAAAGTAAGTATAAGAAAATTTATTTATTTATTTATTCATACATACATACTTAACAAATAATATTCTTAACTGCAATGCCCCAGTAGGTAAAAAACCTGTGCGGGGGCTAAAGCATTTTGAAATAATGATACTTTTAACAGTGAATGCCAACTAACAAAACATACACAAAAATTAGAATTCCAAATATAAACAGCATACAATAACAATATGAGAAATAATATTAAAAATAAATACATAAATAAGTGCACTTACAATCAACGAATGCCTATTTATAATTAAAACAGAACATATTAAACAAAAAAGAAAACAAAAATTAAATTTAAAGACAGCTTAGAACAATAATGGTATGAAAAAAAGAAAACCACAAATGAAAACACGTTAGTCCACCAACGCCATACAATCCCTGAGTTCTTTACATCATATGTGTGGCAAATATTCGTTATGAAGAATGCTCTCCGTCAAATAAGTATGTAAAATTAAGAACTGCAATTTTCTTTTTAATATAATATGGTTGTTTTTTGTGCTTTTGAAATAGTCAATGAGTTTTGAATGAATGTATGCTTCATTAAGGGAGCATATAAACCTAAATACCCCAATTTCAAATAAAAATTTCAGTGTGTTTCTAAAAAAAATACCATAAGTATTTTCAACATTTGTCTAGTGAATTTTTGTCACACAATTATGAAATTCAGCATTAATTCCCTCCAAAATTATTAATAATATCTTTAATTTTTTCAATGTTTGAAACTGTCACTTCATGATAGAACTCCATAATCAACTCAAATTTTACGTTCTACTTAAATTTTTCGCAAACGCGACTCCCATTCACCGGTATCGCTCTATGCTGAGCATCGTCAGAATGGTGAACAATAATGATGAAGACCATCTATATATAGATTCACAAAGAGGATAACAATAATAGAGAAGGAAGGGGGCAATTCTAAGAAAAATTAAATACCCGAAAGACATTAAGGTAAATATGTATGTAGGTACAATAAAAATACAATTGAAGTGAAGGAATGAATATATATAAATATTGTATTAAAAGGACAGCAATTATATTGAATAATGGCCAACAGAAAAACCCGACATTAACTATTCTAATGGTAGTAATAATGGAGAAGTATTAAAATCTATTTGTTCATTAATCAAAGGAATGTTGCTGTTACATTTTACTCTATTTATTTCTAATATTTCAAGTTTGTCTAATTTTTTACCTTTTCTTAAACTATGTATGAGATTGATCCCGGTTTGTGAGTTAAACGAATGCTCACTCTCAAGTAAATGTGTCGCAAAGTTCTAGAACGTAAAATTAAATATAATTTTTTTCATAATTTTAGTTGATTAAAAATATCCTTTTTTCAGCATTTTATTTAAAATACTCGATAACTATGTGTTCTAGAGAAATAAATCCTATATATGCTTAAAGAGTGCATAAAATCAAAATGAATGAATTTTTTTTATTTCAAGTAAGGTTTGTTCTTAAAATGTAAAAAAATCAACAAATTTTAGATTTCCTATAATTTAAATCACGTATAAACCCTTTTTAACCCATGCAATAACATAAAACTTCATAGTGCATTTGGCGGTTTTAATATACAAGGTGTCTCAAAAGAAAGTTTATATTTGTATTCAGAGCGTTATGTGGAGATGTTAGAGGACTTCTTGGTGCCTGAACTGCAAAACTTTCCTGGCTATAACCAAAGAACATGGTTCCAGCAGGACGGAGCAACGTCACACACGTCCAATACATCTCTGCCACGAGTTCGTGAAATTTTCCCAGGCAAATTGATATCCAGGAGAGGTGACATAAATTGGCATCCACGCAGTCCTGATTTAACCCCTATGGACTTTTTCTTATGGGGTTATCTTAAATCTAAAGTTTATGCCAGTAAACTGACTTCCCTGGCACATTTTAAAGAAAATATCTGTCACGAAATGGTAGCCATCACTGAGTCCACCTGCCGAGCCGTCATAAGTAATTTTACTGTTCGATTAAATGAGTGCTGCGAACGCGAAGGTCTACATTTGGACGATATTATTTTTAAGAAATAAATTCCCAAATTGTGTACTTTAATAATTAATAAACATTTTTTCAATACACGGCTCATTTTTTTTTTAATCAATCCACTAAATATAAACTTTATTTTGAGACACACTGTATCATGTTTTCAGTCACTAGATGTAGCATTATATGCTCTCATAAAAGGTTGTTAATTTTGTACAAAGATCAAAACTTGTATGTATGTATAAATCATAATATGAGTTTCCAGTTGGTCGATGCTTCCCCCCCACTCTGTTCCCTACCTTTCTTTGTTCCAATTCTGTTTTCAAAATTGTTTAAATGTAATAAAGTTGTTAACATCTTGTAATACATATATGTATTTTAGAATACTATAATTGGCAATACCAAAATTATCATTGTGTATTTGTATAAATTTTGTCTTTTTTACTGTTGTATTCTATAAAAAGTACCTAGTTTATATTTTATATTTTATTGCTTCTCGAGCAATATGTACTATGTCAAATATTATTTATCATGCACCCAATAACCAGTTGCCACATTCTGGAGACTTAAGATATTTATCGTCTCACAGATCCAGACTGAAAGGCCGACATGGTTATCAGTTATTGCAATTTTATATTTAAAAACGTAGTGAGTGTTGGTCACAAACCACTTGTTATGATAACATGTAGTGTGATGTTTTCATAGTAAATGTATTAAATTGCAGTTGGTATTTTGTAACTTGATATTCTTTCTAAACAAAAACCTTGGAGACAATTATTCTTTATGAGACAATTCATTTATCTTTTTCACGGTTTCTAACTTTGATTATATATGTGCATTCATAGTCTTATTATATAGA
Source organism: Molanna angustata (assembly GCA_963576475.1). NCBI lineage: Eukaryota > Metazoa > Arthropoda > Insecta > Trichoptera > Molannidae > Molanna > Molanna angustata. Next base: position 40,548,905 of record OY754965.1, read on the forward strand.
ACACTCTATCTCCTGTTATCCTTGAAGACATAAATTGAAACACGCTGTATGAAATACATAAATAAATGTTATATTACAATTTATGACAATTGTTAGTGATTTAATTAAATACAACAACTGAATGTATAATGTAAGGAATGTAAACACTCTGAGAGAGTGCAAGATGTATAAGGATATTGTTATCAAATTAATCAATAATCATGTATAAGACGATAGATAATGTGAAAAATATTTGCAAGCTTATATGTATTTTTATTTTATTTTTTTATTAAAAAAAGAAATGATTACAATTATATTTTCCCACCTAACTGCAATGCAGTTTTTTGGCAGGGAAGATTCTCTCTTTCACATGGTACCTACTTATATCAACACACAAAAAATAAAAGATCAGAAACTAAATGAAAAATACCAGAAAATGTAGGTAATGTGGTGTGTTCGGTTAACATCGCCCTCTTGGTAATTTATATGGGTCCATTTTTGAGCAATTAGCTATCTATTTATTCACTGATTTATATGAAAACTTAACATACTACCATAGTGTTGTCTTTTCGTAATGTACTTAGATGGTTTAAGTCAAGTTTCTTATTGAATTACTTTTTTTCTTTTTTCAGGATCTTTGTGTTTTAATAAATCTTTTTTCCTTCCCTATTAGAAAAAATCCAGCTCTAATATAGTAAAGTATAGTATGCCTGAATCACATATTACTTATCATAATGTATTATATTTTTTGCAGTTGGAGGAATTTATACAGTAATTCGATCAAAGGCTTATATGTCAACTGAAGAAATGGGGGATCAGTATTGTTTATTAGGTATGTAAATATATTATTTAATATTCTTATTTTTACCTTACGTATATCAAACAGTAATGAATCATATGAATTCATATGAATAGCAAGATGAAAAATGACAATTTTACTGTCTCACAAATTATAAATCATCATTGTGTAGCCTTGAGATTCGGCATCCTTCAATATTTCTCTTTTCCCCTGAATTTTGTTAAGTTGATTTTAGTTACATTTTGACGCTATTGTAAAACTTTGACCTTTAAGGCTGGGTTGTTTCAACAAAAGTATTGGTAATTGTATAGTTAAAATACTTTGATTTCATGAAATTATTTAAAATTGAGTCGTTTGACGGCACAAGATTTCAATGAAACAACCAAAATAATTGAACAAATTTATGAAATCAAAGTAAGTTAAGTATACTTTTTCTTTAATCTTTGTTGGAGAAACACAGCCCAAGTAAATATTTTAATCAGTGTCAAAATGCCGATGATATTCATTTGTTAATATATTTCTGTATTCATTTACTTTAGGACCTTACAAAGAATATTGTGCAAGAACTGAAGTTGAAGAAGCAGAGTTTCCCGAGAATAGTCCTTTAAGTACCGCTGTTAACGCCATGAGATCCCAAGGATATAAGGTGAATTTTATAATTTCTAAATCAGTAGATATTATAACTATATACTTGTATTAAATGTACAACATGTTTAAAAAATATTGACTTGAAAAACCTTAAATATTTTTTTCTAGCTCCACACAGGTACTTGGTTGGTGGATGGCAACCCTCAAATAGTATTGTTTGACATTGGCTCGGGAGCGTGGAGGTTAGACGAATACAAGCAGCAATTGTGGGATACTTGCAACCTTGGTATACCACACCTAGACATTGAAGCTAACGATGCAGTAATTCTCGGATATATGGTTGCTCAATTTATACAGGAGGTAACTACTTTATAATATTTCAATTTTTGCACAACTTCTTAGTGGATTTTTGTGGTCGCATCACAACTGACAATTAGCTGTTGGAAATTTGATCACATAATGCATCTATGAAGCTTAATTTTCTATAACACCAAAGTTTATGGCCGTAAATACCAGTAAAGGATGTTTTTTTTAGATTGTTTTTCATTCAAGCCATTCGCGGCGTGAAACACCCTTTACATGTTTACGAACCTAAACACTCGGACCACCATGGTTACGAGAGGCAATAACTATAAGACCAGTTGGACACAGTTTTGCAAAGCTTTCAAAGTCCTTTATCTGTCTTAGTGTTCGGCTGTATAATTAATTGCCTAACAGCCAATTTCATAAAAAGCAGCAAAAGGACCCTTTAGTTAAAGGTTCTTTAAAAATTTAAAGTCGCCTTTAAGTCGTTGCGTTTCGTAAGTAATAATGCCGCATACTTTAGCAAAAGGCAGAAATGTCACCAAAATACCTGAAAGTTGGCAGTATTGTTATTAAAACCTATGGAATCATATCTAATTGCATAGATATATTTCCGTTTATTACCATATAATCTGCCATACTACCGTATATAAGTACTCATCTTCTGATGAGCTAGAAGATGCAAACATCATTCTAAAAATTGTTTTGATAATAATTAAACTGAATGTTTAGAAAGAAATATTATCATGTATGTAAAATGAATGCGACTGTAAAATCACAGATTATTATTATAGCATACAACTGACAACTTTAACATTGCACACTCTGGTGGTAAAAAAATGAACTGTTCGAAAAGGAGACTTAAGTGACTAAAGCGGCCTACAGATGACAAACTTGGTTGACAACAATGTTTGTCAACCTTGTTGACAACAATGTTGAATAACGAAGGGGAGTTTGACAACCAAGTTGATCAACATCATTTCCGATGATGTGATGAAAAATAATGAGGGAAGATTTTTTACTGTGCGTAGTCTTAAATGAGTTGTGTGAAGAAGAGGTACATTTTACTAAAAAGAGGAAAATTTGGACAAAGGATTGTTATCAAAATCGCACCCAGTTTTCTCATTCCAGTTTAATGAGCGAATTACGTGTCACTGCACCTCAACATAAGTAATATAAAATTAATAAATTCTTATTTATTTATTTAAATACACTGTGCAAGTTTAAACTTCTACATAGGTACTTTATTGTTCCGTCGCATTCAAAAAATTGAAACATACTGAGATGTTGATCAACTTGGTTGTCAACCGCCCCACGCACGCTAAACATCGTCACCAACATCAAGCTCCGCCCACTAAATATCAAACCGATTTAATATTATCTCAGCATTGTTGTCAACATGAAATATCAACCGCCAACATGCCCACAGATGTTCAACATTGTCGTCAACATGGCATATTGATGACAAGGTTGTCAACCAAGTTGGTCGTGTGTAGGCCCCTTAAAGTACCAAGGTTTTGGATTAAAGTGTTCTTTAAGTTTCATTTTGTTGTTATGAAATGCATTTTTTTAAGTCGACCTTAAGTCTCCTTTAATTTTTATGAAACCGGCTGTAAATGTTCTACTCCGAATTCTGAGTAAATCCATATTTGCTGCGAAGCCTCTAAGTTAGTGTTTTTTGACATCAAAGTTAGAAAAACCGTGAAAAATATGGACCCTGCATTCAAATCTCGCGTATCTTGGCTTGATACTTTGTCGATATGTTAAGAGAATAAAATTCTCTTGAACAAATCGACAGTTGGAAAATCGTATTTAGGTGGATTGAAAAATAGGCATTGATATTAGAAATTTACCATAAATTATATCAGATTTCGTTACTTTGATAAAATATTGTGACTAAGTTTAGTTTGTCGATCGACAATTCTTGATAGAACTCCATTGTACGTTGATATGTTATAAAAATACTTGGTTAAAGTTCTATTATATTTATTGGATTATTGACGCGTTTCGTGCAAAGCACATCGTCAGAATAATGCTCTACAAGACTGAGACTAGTGGTTATATACAAAATTTATTTATTTATTTAAACACTTTATTGTACATTACTTAATAGCTAGTACAAATGGCGGACTTATTGCCTACTGGCAATTTCTTCCAGACAACCATCTGTGACAGTTATGAGACAAAATGGTACATGTACAAAAAAGAAAATATATATAAAACCATAAACATATTACATTTAAACACAATAAAGTAAGAAGAAAATAAATATGTACATCAATGAAAATTAAACAAATCATAGATAAGACCTGTTACAACACTATGGGAGGGAAGGGAAAAAAAGGAGAGGAGATATGACTAACTACAAGAATAGGGAAATAAATGGGAAGTATGTAGGTTAAGAAATGGAAAGTATGAGCGCGCGTTTTAATCTAGTTTTGAAGGTACCTAACGTTGGTGCAGTTCTAATGTCAAGGGCCAAGTTGTTCCATAACCGGGCAGCATGGACAGTAAATGATGATGAATAGAAAGCCGTGGCATGTGATGGGATGGCGAGGGTTCTCTCTTCTCTAGATCGAAGCGGGAGTCCATGAGAGGCCAGAGGTTGAAATCTTTCGGTAAGATATGATGGAGCATTAGGGTTGTTCAAAATGTTAAACAGAAGACAAAGAGTGTGTTGATCTCGGCGCAGACGGATAGGAAGCCATTTGAGTTCCTTGCGAAAAAATTATATGTGATCGTATTTGTGAAGATTATATATGAAACGTATGCAGACGTTTTGTAATCGATCTAATTTGTTTAGAAGTTCCTGAGTAAGATCCAAATAGCAAATATCTGCATAATCGAGAATGGGGAGAAGGAGAGTTTGTGCGAGCTTTATTTTGATGTTGGTAGGAAGAAATTTTTGAAGTTTTTTGATGGAATGAATACTATAGAAAAGTTTTCTACTGACTTCACTGACTTGTTCAGTCCAGGAAAGATGTTGATTGAAGAGAACTCCTAGGTTTTTCACTGTTTTGGATATGGGTATTGCTGTGCCATTGAGTACAGGAAGGGGAATAGTGTTTGAGGTAAGTTTAGCCAGAGGATTTGTACTCCCTATGATAATGGCGTGAGATTTGATAGGGTTAAGAAGAATACCATTTTCAGTGGCCCATTTGCTTATGTAGTCGAGATCAGAATTCAGTTAGTATGGCATTATTTATGTCATTAGCTAAAAAATCTGTGTAAAGTTGAAGATCATCAGCATAGATATGATAGGAGCACCGAAGGCCTCTCACAATTGGATTGATGAATATTGAGAAGAGTAGAGGAGAGAGAATACCGCCTTGAGGAACTCCGGTTTCCAAACTAATCCAGTCGGACATTTGTTCGGAAGATATTCTGCAACGTTGTTTACGACCACGAAGATAGCTCGAGAACCAGTCGACAACGGATGAGGAGATATTAAGAAATTTCATGCGGGCTAGTAGTATGTCAAAGTCGACAGAGTTAATGGCGCTGCTAAAGTCCAGAAGTGAAAGTAAAATTAGTTTGGACTCATCCATTGCCTTCCTTATGTCATCTGTGACTTTGACTAAGACAGTGGTTGTACTATGGCCGGCACGGAAACCAGACTGTTTCGGATGTTGCAGTGAATTTGAAAGTACAAAAGAGTTGAGTTGGTTATGAACAATTTTTTCAATTACCTTTGAAAGAATAGGGAGGATTGAAATTGGTCGAAAGTCTTTTGCAGTTGTTGGATTAGCTATCTTTGGAAGAGGAGTAACAAATGCCTTTATTTACATGACAGGTGTATAAAAATGTTGGTTTTTGAACGGTTGAAAAGAAGTTATATAATGCAAATAAATCTAGATAGATTCATTTGCATTATATAACTTCTTTTCAACCGTTCAAAAACCAACATTTTTATACACCTGTCATGTAAATTTTGTATATAACCACTAGTCTCAGTCTTGTAGAGCATTATTCTGACGATGTGCTTTGCACTAAACGCGTCAATAATCCAATAAATATAATAGAACTTTAACCAAGTATTTTTATATTTTTATAACATATCAAATATTGTGAATCATCATTTCAGTTTAGACAAGCAGCTGAATCATGGTGTGATGTTCCTCCAAGAGTTGTGGCTCACTTTCACGAGTGGCAAGCTGGAGTTGGTCTCATTGCTCTCAGGTACTCACTGTTAATAACAATAATCAATATCTAATTTCAATGAGATCGTTCAAACTAACTTACCATTTTGTATCTATACATCATAGATATAAAAAAAATACTCTGCACAATGCATTACAGAATAATTACATTTTTGGATTAGGATTCATTATTATTATTTGCATGGGTAGTTTTTTATTTGAAATTAAACTTAAATAATACTGAGAACAATAAATGGTAACTTCACACAAACATAAAAATTACATTAGTTTTATTAATGCTAGCAATTTGAATTAAAATGGAAACAAAATAGATACACCTCTGTAGTGTATTTTATGAAATCAATAAAAAATAATTATTGTTTTGAAGTATCAGACAGACAGGGGACTATGTATGGGTATTCTGTCAACCACAGTGGACATCTCCCTATTCTAGACCAATACATTACAGAATATTTATAATTTTGGACGGGAGAATCTTTTTTTCTATTTTAATTTATATAATGTCTTTTTCATTACAGAACTCGTCATGTTGATGTGGCGACAGTGTTTACAACACATGCAACATTGCTAGGTAGATATTTGTGTGCTGGCAACACAGACTTCTACAATAATTTGGATAAGGTGCATACTTATGTGAATATATATAATTTTTATTTTTGTTTTCCTATCCATTTAGCTAGAGGTGCTAAATTTTGGTTTCCTTTGAACAGAACAGGTTTTTGTGATATTATTTATGAATTATGGGTTGTATAAGAGTATTGTTTTTGCTGTGTTTTAGTTTAAAGTTGATGAAGAAGCAGGAAAGAGGCAGATTTATCATCGCTATTGTATGGAGCGAGCAGCGACACATATGGCTCATATTTTCACAACAGTTTCTGATATCACAGGTATACAAATCTTATATTTAAATAGCTTCAGAAACAAGTAGCATTACTTTTTTCAAAACAATGAACATGTCCTTGTAATAAGTACATATATGTACACCCTCACACATTCCCTAAACTAAACAAATATACTTGTGTTATAGGTGAAAAAAATCAGTTGTGGCAGGATTCGAACTCGCAACCTCTGGATTACTAATCCAGCGCGATAACCTCTTTGCCACCACCCATCTAACTAAAGGCCCCCATTCACGATCATGCCATCCTTCCAAATGGCTTGCTATCACTCCAAAATGCGCTCGTGAATGTCAAAACCCGTGCAGCCCAATTGGCCTGACACACCAAAATGGAATTCCAAACGATCGAAACTTCATAGTGCCACGACAAACAGCGCGGCGCATCTTGTCGGTACGGCATGCTCGTGAGTATGAAAACCAGCGTTACATTGCGCCATCTCATTGCGCCGAGCTGTTTGACACTCTTGTGAATGCGAAAATACAACATTTTCTCTTTGGTTTTTTTCTTTTTATATATAAAAAAACCGCTATAGCAGTTGTACAAAACTCATCATCAGTATTATAACTCATTTTTACCTGAAAATTAAAAAAAAATAGAAATTATTAATGAGAAAGCGCCGACAGATTGTGTATACTAATTTTGATGGCTCAATGGCGCGCCCGTGAGTGTGATAAAAATTTTACAATGCTCCAAATGGAGCCGGTCCAAATGGAGCGACGCCGAATGACACGATCGTGAATGGGCTGCTTAACAGTTATATAATTGTGGATTCACTCAAATTCCTTTTGACATATATTTTTTTACTATTATATTTTCCTTCCTTTATTATTAGAATAAACCAGAATGGCATGTAATAAACCTTTGGATTTAATATTTGCCGTACATATTTATGGACTCCATGTAGTGAAGCAAAAATCAATGTTTTTGTACCTCAACTCAATCAAAATTTCCTATGTAAGTATAAAAATTGTCACTCTTTTTTCTTATTTTCTTTATTAGGGTATGAAGCTGAACATCTTTTAAAAAGGAAACCTGATATAATCACACCAAATGGATTGAATGTCAAAAAATTCAGTGCATTGCATGAATTTCAAAATCTTCATGCAATGTCAAAGGAAAAAATACATGAATTCATAAGAGGTCACTTTTATGGGTAAATAATATGTTTGCAGATTATTTGTTTAATTTAAATTGTTAACGAGATATTGCAACATTCTTTTAATATACATAAAACAATATTTATAAACAATGTCAATATTTTGCTGTAAATATCCATCTATTTGTATAAAATTGTTTTTATTAATACTTATTGGATAGCAAAATCATAATAAATAATATTTTCACTAATGAAAAGAAAATAGAAGATATAATTGTATCATACCTTCGTGAAATAAGATTTCCATATTAATTATGCATTTTACTTTATATGTAAATCATTGACACTAGCAATATATGAGCACCTACATATACATTAATACCACAAGTTCTACTATTTATCTATTTGACATATGCAGAAAGACCAGTAAGCAACACATTGCTGGATCCAGCAATTTTGAATTTTTAACATAACTAAAATATTTTCATAAATACGAAATTGCCTTTTATATTTCGGGATTAGAGAACAAAAACAAATATTAATCATGGAAAATCACTTTATTGTTTTTCCTCCATATTTCCCATGAAGATCTATACACTTTTGCATGCGTTTGAACCAATTGTCGAAGCACTTTTTCCACTCTGATTGAGGTATCTCCAAAACATGCATTCTGAATGCAGCAACCGCTTCTTCAGGTGTCGAAAAACGTTGACCTCTCAGTTTGTTTTTTACGTGCGGGAATAAAAAGAAGTCATTTGGTGAAAGGTCAGGACTATATGGCGGATGACTCATCAAATCGATGTTTTGGGTGCTCAAAAATGCAGTTGTTTGAGCCGATGTGTGAGAGCTCGCATTGTCGTGGTGTAGAGTGATCCATCTTCGGCGGTTGGTTTTCCTGATTTCTTGGAGGACAACTGGCAAACAAATTGTTGTGTACCACTCGGAATTGACTGTTCTGCGTTGTTCTAGTGGTACGGTTGCGACATGTCCAGTTTTTCCGAAAAAACATGCGACCATTTGCTTGGAAGTGCTTCGTGGGCGAACAACTTTTGTTGGATTTGGCTCATCTTGAAACACCCATACAGTCGACTGCTGTTTACTTTCGGGCTCATATGCGTAAATCCACGATTCATCACCTGTCACGATGTCATAGACGTATTTTGAAGCACCGCGATCGTATTTTTCGAGCATTTCTTTCGACCAATCGACACGAGCCTTTTTTTGAGCGATTGACAAATTGTGTGGGATCCAACGCGAACAAATTTTTTTGACAGTTAAATGTTCATGCAATATTGAGTGTATGCTGGTCCCACTAATGACTAAGGTTGTCTCTATCTCACGATAGGTCACATGACGATCTTGCAATATCAGTTCGCGCACAGCATCAATGTTTTTCGGAACAACAACTGATTTTGGACGACCTTCACGAAATTCGTCTTGGAGTGAACTCCGACCACGATTGAATTCACCATACCATCGATAAACACTGGTCCTTGATGGGGTTTCATCGCCAAAAGTTGAATTAAGTTCATTCATGCACTGCTGCTGAGTTAATCCATGTCGAAAGTTGTAAAAAATAATCGCACGAAAATGTTCACGATTTAATTCCATTCTTGGGGGCAGATGAATCTTTTAATTTACTGTAAACAACAAAAAAACGCTCGTATGTCAAAACGTTCTGAGTACATATAACCTCAAAAACTTCTAACTTTACGATAGAGCTGTCAGTTGACAGATTGCAACACCAGGGTTGCCAAATCCCGAAATATAAAAGGCAACCCTCGTATACAACTTAAAAAATAGTATGAATAAGTCATATCTCTCCTTCAGTTACAGTTTTGTTGTGTAAAATTATTATATTGAATAATATTTTTGTACCTATATTTTATCATAATATGTTGTTTTATCTCTATTCGTCTAAGATATCACTACATTTATTCTAATCTTATACATATTCAACCAAATCCATGTCTTACTGGCATACATCAAGATTGAAACAAATGTAGTATTGGGTACAGTGGCCTTAAAATTATTCTCCTGCCTTCCATTTTGCTGTAACATACTTCCTAAATATTTTCATTATTTTCTTTCTTAATATGTAGCTGCATATAGGGTCGTATTACAGGAGTTATTTAAGAAAAAAAAACACGAAAAAAGTAAGGTCCCGTACTGCGAGAATACTGATTACAAAACCTCAACTTTGTCTTAAATTTTTCTCAAATAACTCCCGTTATACGATCCATAGTATTTTACCGATGTTTAATTGTTTAATATTTATCTACATTTTGTATGATTTTTGAAAATCAAATCATTCAATTACATTCTAAGAAATGTAACTTTAGTAAGATTGTGATATCTCATGTGTATTGTTCACTGTTGTTTGCAGACATTTTGATTTTGATTTGGACAAAACATTATACTTCTTTATTGCCGGTCGCTATGAATTTGGTAACAAAGGAGCTGATATATTTATTGAAGCCCTTGCTAGGCTCAATCATTACCTGAAGGTTTGTTATTTGCCACTTTTACTCACAAAGCTCAGAATAGATAACAAATTTTTAAGTAATTGAAAACTATGAACGATTTCATATGTATCTTCATGTGAATGTTTGGAATTTTTGTCTTCAAACTTAAATGGTCATCGACTTACATTACAGCCGTACGCTGAAAGTTATTTATTTTGATTTTAACTTCTCTTTGCATTGCAGCGACAAATTGACCGTGTCTGACAATATCAATGCTAAATGAAGAATATTGAAACACATATTGCATATATTCAATAAACTTTTATCCATTATACTTATGTTATGTATATAATACAATTCCTCCACTTTGAAAGTTGGCATACCTTATTGGTACATACATATTTATTTTATCAACCTTCAAAAAATTATTGTAAACTTTATTTGTTTTTTTGTTGATATGTTTTAGTCAACTCATCCTGACGTTACGGTGGTAGCATTTTTGATCTTCCCAACAAAGACTAATAATTTCAATGTAGAATCACTGAGAGGTCACGCTGTAACAAAAGCTTTGAGAGATACAATCCATGACATACAATTGAAAGTTGCCAAGAGAATGTATGACACATGTCTGAGGTATGCCATTTTTATGCACCTACAAATATTATTTGTAATACTGTGAGTTTTTCTTATTATTTTTTGTAACAATGCATTATTTAGTTGGTTTCTTGTAATTTGCATAATAAAACTTACTTGAATACTCAAGAAACTAGAATTAAATTATTAGTCATAATTATGTTGTGTTTCCCTGTGTAGGTATGTATAATATTTTGTTGTCATACAGTTTGACAATTTTTTTTACGTCAATATATCAAATGAAGCCCTAATAGGCATGGTGACTAATTTTGAGAAACTATCTCACGATCTTTTTACGTGTCCACTGTTTCCAAATATATATACATTTCTACATAAAATAAAGCTTTAGTAGCAAAAATCGCTATTTCAAAATCAAATTTGACATTTACGCCAAAAAACGCTTGTAGTGTCATGGCATCTGCAAAAGTCTTTGTTCGCGAAGAAATTTCCGATCATCAAAATATCCATTCTACGTAAATTGAAACTATTTGCTTTGATGAATCCTTGTTTCATTGCTATTTTATTGTTTCATTTTAGTTTTAACTAAAAATCACGATAAAATAATAAATATATAGATAACACCAAAATAAACACAGGCCAGACTGACAGTGAATACGTACATTGTATTGAAGACAATTAGAAGAATTGACAATTCACAAATCACTCTTCTAAGGGTGGGTTGCCTAATATTAAAAAAAAAAGAATTGTCAATTGACAGGACTATACCGTGACGTCATGCGCTCTGATTGGTGTTTCTCATAAAATGGCGGACTAACATATTTTGTTTTTTTATTTTAAGAATATTTATATTATTCGCTCTTTTAAAATGAAAATAAATATATTTTTTATAAACTATTTTATTTTATAAATTCATAAATTCAATGATTTTTTCACTTACTGTCATCACGCCTATTATCCAAATAGTCCAGAAATAAAATATAAATATAAAATAATCATAATTGACATTATAAAAAAATATGTTTTACAATAAATTACTACTGAATCATGCCACTGTCAGCAAAAATATATAGATTTTTTCTCCATAATAATACATTTCCTTTATGTCAAATAAGATGATGAAGAGTATTTCATTCAAGATTTCATTACACTTTAATATTTTTATCACAGTTTCTAATAAACCCTTATTTAAATGTTCTTTTCAAATAATGGATGCAAATGTGGGTTTTAAATGGGTGACTGCTGCCAACGTAACTATTTTTTCAATTTGAATTTACATCATTACTACAGAACGAATGATTTTGAAAAGAATAACCTAGTAAGTTTGGATATTTATAAAGAAAAATATACCTTAACTTTTTAATTATGTTCTGTATATATTCTTGTAGGAAAATAATAAGCATACCCCGATTTTTGACATTTATCTTAAATTTCTAAAAAACTATAAGGTATAGAGCATTATATTTTTTTATACATTAAAGAAGATCAAAATATCTGGAAAAATACGATGTAACGTTGCATTAATGCGTCAGGTTAAGTTAATTAACCAAAAAAACTTTTATTTTCCAATGGCACTGAATGGAGGCATTAATACAAGTCACATCATGTTTTTCTAGATATTTTTGTCTTCTTTAATTTAAAAAAAAAAAAAATTATCTACGCCTTATAGTTTATTAAAAATATAAGATAAACGTTGAAAATCGGGGTATGCTATTATTTTTCTACAAGAATTTACACAGAACATTATCAAAAAGTAAAGATATATTTTTCTTTATGAATACCCAAACTATCTAAATTATTTTTTTCAAAACGATTTGATAAGAAATAATGATGGTATATCAAATTGAAAAATACATACGTTGGCAGCAGTCCCCCCTTAAGCATTTTGCTATAGCTTCATAGCTGTAATAATTGTCTGATGAAATGTTGAATACAATTAAAATTAATTTATCATTTACAGAGGCCACATTCCTGACGCCAATGAGCTCTTACTCAAAGATGATACTGTGAGGATCAAGAGATGTATTTACGCCTTGCAGAGGGATGGTATGCCACCTGTCACTACTCACAATGTGGTTTGTTTTTTTTAGTATTTTCACAGTGTATTTAAAAAAATATTATTTCATAAACCTTTTTCGGTATACTACAATTGAGTCAATTGAAAGTATCTTTGAATTACAGTTTCAAATTTCATAAATTATAATGTACCAATTAAGTAAATATAGAGAATGATTAACGGACAACTACGTAATATTAGGTGTTGAAGTATGAAATTGCCCTTTCTTACTGAAAAATTAAATTATTTTCATTGTTATGGCGTTTGACCTGGGGTCTGCCATTACTTTGCGCTGCAAATCAATCATATCATTTGGAACCAATTTTTTAATTTTATTGTTTTACCGCAAATGGGTCAACATTGTGGGTACGCTAACATCAAACCATGCCACTAATTCCTTGGTAGTTTGACATGGATCGGCTTCCACCATCACCTTCAATTCATCATTATTTACCTTAGTGGCTAGTCTTCCTCGTGGTTCATTTTTCTAGTAGAAGTTTCCACTATTAAAGCTTTTAAACCAAAAACGCATGGAGCGTTCATTAGCCGTATCCTCTCCAAACACGGCATTAACATTACGAGCAGTTTCTACTGCATTAGTCCCACGTCAAAACTCGTATTAGTAAATTACTGATTTTTGCCGTATCCATCTTCACTTCAAAAGTTGAATGTAAAAACAATTGAAAGTCGAACAAACAAATGTTTTATTTTTACAAAAAAAAATGTTTCACTCTGAAATCTGACACCATGCAGGTTTAATCTTAATTCAAAAATCAGTAGGTTAAAATGGCAATTTCATATTTAAACCCCTATTACAACATTCTTGCATTTTGTCTTCAATAGATAACACACAATATCTGAAATTTCTATTGATGCAATATGATATCAATAGTACTTGGAATTGCAAAAAATAAACACAATTTTATGTACTATTTTGTTTATATATTTTTTGCATGTATTATATTTACTGTCTATTTGGTTTGCATCAAATAAATTAAAACATTTGATTTAATGCCATTCTTTTTTGTAATTTGTTTGTTAATTTTACATTTTTAGATTGATGATTGGAATGATCCTGTCCTCAATTCTGTAAGAAGATGTAATCTATTCAACTCGGTTCATGATAGAGTTAAGGTATAAATTAAAAAAATATATTTATTAGTGTATTATGCAGTATCATATCTTCATGGTATTTTGTTATAATTTTTTTTGATCATTATAAAGTCAAATTGGGGCATAATTCTTTATGCTACTGAAAGTTGTATATGTTACATTAAATACATACATTAACACAACCACAGATATCCAATTTAGGGATATTTAAATTGTAAAACCCTGAGTAAAATTCTGAATTTTCAGTTGTATTCTGTAGGTCGATTATTTCACTTTCAAAATTGTATCAAATATTAATTTAATAAAAGTCATTTCAAAATAAAATCATTATTTGTGGGTGTGTATGAATAAATTAAATTTTTTCTTCTGTATAGGTGATCTTCCATCCCGAATTCTTATCTTCAACAAATCCACTCCTGGGTTTGGAGTACGAAGAGTTTGTCCGTGGCTGTCACTTGGGTGTATTCCCTTCATATTATGAACCTTGGGGCTACACTCCGGCTGAATGCACTGTCATGGGTATACCAAGCATCACAACCAATCTTTCAGGTAAGATAATTGTCTTTATATAGTTGAAAACAGTCAGTCAGTTCAATTAGTTTTGACTTCTGACTCTTGAGACGCAGATCCTGGTTTGGATTCCCAGTGGTATCATGTTTTTGACTGATATTTCAGTCAGATTTATGAGACAATAAACATTGTAAATCTGCAATATATGGATAGTTGTTATTGGGCATGTTTTTAATGAACACATGTAAATAAAAAAATATAAAAGTAATAAAATAGCAAGTTAAAATAAATAAATAGCAATAGCAAGTTACCTATATACACTCCAAGAAGACTTAGAAAATAAAATATTTTAATACTTATAGCTACCAGCAAGAATCTTTATATTTTTGATTATTTTTATAGGAAACTTATACAATTAGCAAACTTATTTTCCATAAATGTGTTGCAGGTTTTGGATGTTTCATGCAAGAACATATAGCCGATCCCATGTCCTATGGTATATATGTTGTGGACAGGCGTTATATTTCTCTGGAGAATTCTGTTCAACAGCTAGCACAGTATATGTATGATTTTGCCAGGTATAATATTTTTATTTATTTCATTATTGTTATAAATAACAGGGACGGATCCACAATAGATTCAAATGGTGCAGTTGTGCCAAGTACATAGAAATTGGATGTTCAATTGGCACCAAGTATAAAGAAAATTATTTTATTTTCAAGGGAAGGGGCCGCTTTTTATTGTGCCAGGCAACGAAATTGGTAGATCCGGCCCTAATATTTTTAGTTAATGTATCATTCCTTCATAGTTTCAACAAATAAAACATGATTTTTGTTTCAGGTTAAATCGTCGTCAAAGAATTATTCAAAGAAACAGAACAGAACGTCTGTCTGATTTGATGGATTGGAGGAATCTTGGAATAGTAAGTACATATATTGTGTTTGTAAAAATATAAAATCTCTTATCACAGCTAACTGGATTCAGTGATAACTAAAGTCAAATTTAAAGTATATCAAAATCATTACTTCATCTTTTACATTACCTACTTGCAATGATGAGAAAATAATAGTTTTGCAATGAAGACATAAATAGAGTCAGAAACTGTTATATTTATCTTTAATTGAGGTTTCGATATTGAAAATCCATTATGCACTAAAATACACAAACAAAATATTATTTTCCCCAAACTTATTCTTTTAGACCTCTGCATACGGGAAGGGGCGACGACGTGGACGGAACGGGGGTTGGACGTGGTGTTATGAAACAATGTATGCATACGCACCGTGACAGCGACGTGGATGTGACGTGCTAGTGTTGATAACACTACTCAGCTCTCCGGAGCGACTGTAATTGCCATGCATACGCGTCGGCGACAATGTTTTTTCCCGCTCCGTCCACGCCACGTCATCGCCCTGTTGTGCACCCGTGGCGTATGCATGTTCGTATACATTTTATGTGAAACGATGTTTAAAAAAAACACGTCCCGTCCCGTCCACGTCGTCGCCCCGTCCCGTATGCAGCGGCCTTTTGTCTCTTAACAAATTGACAGTCTATAATAGTCATCAATAATTGAAATATTCACACTTTCTTTTGTAATAGTTTTACAGACAAGCCCGTGTGCGAGCTCTTCAAGCAGTTTATCCCGACTATGTGGATGAAGTGGATTCAGAACTAGGAGGTCGATTTTCTTATCCTCGTCCATTATCAGAGCCACCTAGTCCCTCACATTCTAGTAAGTTGTATCCTTATTTGTTATAATAAAAACATTTTATAATTAATTTAGCGATTGAGGCAGCATTTATATTCATTTAAATACAGTCAAATCATCTCAATTGATTATCTGCTTTGCATGCCAATGCTCATTTAGTGAATTTAACAGAAAGCAGTCTTCAAACTCGATTTTTTGTATCTGAAAATGAATAGATTAAGAAATACATAGTAATTTAATAAAAATAATTGAAAAAGTTATATTGGTAATTGTGCTATAAAGCCAATTATGAATATATTAATAAGTTTTGTAGTATATAGGTATTTATTAAATATTAATTGAATAGTTAAACAATTTAGAATAATTTAAAAAGTTAGTGTAATACAAAATTTGATTTAGTTATTTCACTAATGAATATGTATGTTAAACTTCAAAATACTTATATTCATTTCATTGCTGCTCACTTTAGGTAGTCGTTATGGTAAGATAATATTTGTTTATGTTGCTGTCAATATTTTGTTTTGGATTGTGTAGATATAGTTTGAAGCATTGAATTATTAACATGTTTGAAGCATAGAATTATTAATATGTTAGAAGTTCTTTGACGAGTTCTTTTGGCAAAGCTTTTGTATGCACCATTGTATTTTCCTGTTGGTTTCCCTCCAACTGCTGTCAGTGCAATTTACAAAAATAATTAACAAAATATCATTTTGTTATATCAAAATAAAAAGAGATAATAGCGCACGTAGTTTCATGCAACCAAGTAAAGTTATCTAAAACTTATCAAGTATTATTTTTTATTACCTACCTATCTACTATTGATAAGTATAAGAAAATTAATATGATTATTATTATGTAGTACATTTATCAATTAACATTAATTGACATTTAAAAATCACATACAACAAGAAACATTATAAATTTAGAACAGTAAAATTATTTTAAAATGCCTTATTAGTATGGGTAACCCCCATTCATCACAGGGTGTACATTCTGGACAAAACAGCGATGAGCGAAATTCCACAATAAACGAGAAGGGGGGGTAAAAACGTTTACTTAAATTAACACTAAAAATACCTTATTTATAAAAAAAACATTAATGTCATATACACTAGTTCATCACTCCGCGTCATATAATGTCATACACACTATAATTCACCATTACAAAAATGAATTTAGATTTACTTGTTTGGCTTTTCTACATTTATTACGTAAAATTTGTCTAAAACTGTCAAATAATACGCCACAACAACCACACTTTATAGGACTCACTCATAATCTTCATCATTTTCTTCTATCAACTGCATGCACTGATTGTGAAGAGAATGGACCTTTTTCATTATTTTGACGCTGAATTTTCGTACGAGAACAGGTTCCGAGACGTCAAATGTGCACGGACATGACAAAGTAAAAATATATCGTTGTGGCCGCTCTACAATTACAAATTCGCGGCATAACTTAAAAAAAATTCACATTCGTGCATCGCAGTCTCTTTGATGCGGGACAAAAATTGGGAAACAAAGTGCGAAGAATATGCGAAAAGGCTCCACACTTAGCATTTGCAACCTGTAGCAGATTTCGCCCACGAATCGTGGAGTATTGTGTAGTATGGTCAATTTACTTTTTACACTCACCCTCGTGAATTTTTTTTTTATATTTATTTATCACACTATTTAAATAATCGTCATAAAAATAGATAACTGCTGCCCAACTAGGTATACCTGTTCTAGGGCTAGCAGTGATAACTTGCTATTGTAACCACTCATTATGACATTCCTAGAATATGTCGAAGCCGGACGAGTGTTGAGACAAAAAAGTTTTTTTAAAATATATTGCATTATAACAAATCTGCAATAGCCAAGGTCGTGATGCATGGGGGTTACCTGTATATATGAAACAACGAATTTTTTTTATTATCATATTCAATTCACAAAATAACACTTTTAATATTTTAATTATTCTATGCATTTAAAAGTAGACAGTATCTTGATCATATTTATTAATTTCAGAACTATGTATATTTTTAGAAATGTGGTATGAACTTTATTAATTATATATTGGCACGTAGTTACAAATATCTTCCAATGATTCCATTGAATCACCGTTGAATTATTAAATTAAATATTTACAGTTTTTCATTTAATCTAATAATTAATGTCAACATTTTCAGTTGTATTCTTTACATTATCCTAATTTTTTTACTGAACAGTTTCGGTACTTAAAAATGGTAACTTCTTCTTCTTCTTCTTCTTCTTTAGCCGTCTCTCCACTGCTGGATGTAGGCCTCTTCAAAATCCTTCCATTTATTTCGGTCCATGGCTCGTCTCGGCCAGTTTCTACCCGCAACAGGGACAATATCGTCCGCCCATCTTTTCATCGGTCGACCTATTCCCCGTTTATTTCCCCATGGTCTCCACCTCATAACTCTGGGTGCCCATCTCTCTGTTCCCTGTCTAGCAACGTGACCTGCCCATTGCCACTTTAATCTTGCTACATGGTCCATAATGTCGACAACCTTGGTCTGGCGTCTGATCTCTTCATTTCTTATTTTATTTCTCAGACTTATGCCTAACATTTGCCTCTCCATGGATCGCTGTGCGCATTTAAGTTTGTATGTGGTGTTGGCAGTTAATGTCATCGTTTCTAGACCATACGTCATCACAGGGAGGACACACGATTCAAAAACTCTTCGTTTCAAATTAATGGGGATTTCTTTGTTTTTTAGGACATGCTGGAGTTTGCCAAAAGCAGCCCAGCCGAGACCAATCCTTCTAGGTATTTCCGCTGTTTGGTTTTCCTTCCCTAATGTGATTTTCTGCCCAAGATAAATATACTCGTCTACAGCTTCAATCGTTTTGTTGTCGATTTTTAAGCTGTTGCTGGATGAACTCATTATTTTCGTTTTATTTATATTCATCTCCAGGCCAATCTTTAGGGAAGCTTCGTGCAGATCTTTGATCATGCCACTTAATTCTGCCAGATCTTCACTTACAAGAACTATGTCATCAGCAAATCTGAGATGGGTCAGATACATGCCATTTATTTTTATACCCTTTTTTTCCCAATTTAAAGTTTTAAAAACATTTTCCAGGGCAACAGTAAATAGTTTGGGAGAAATGGTGTCTCCCTGTCTGACGCCTCTACAGATTTTTACTTTTTCCGTTTTTGTTTCTTCGTCAATTTTTACAACCATTGTGGCATGGTCATATATAAATTTAATTAGCCTTGAGTATCTTGAGTCGATTCTTGCATCGTTTAGAGCTTGTATTACTCCCCACTGTTCTACCGAGTCAAAGGCTTTTTTATAGTCAATAAATGCCAAATGGATTGTAATATTGTATTCGGTGACTTTTTCTATAAGCAGGCGTAGCGTTTGAATATGGTCAATAGTTCCAAAACTTTTTCTGAAGCCTGCCTGCTCTATCGGTTGGTAGAAGTCTAGTTTCTTAGTTAAACGGTTTGTAAGAATCTTAGTAAGTAATTTGTACAAGTGTGATAATAAGCTGATCGGTCGGTAGTTTTCTAGATTTTCGGGATAAAATGGTAAAAATGGTAAAAATGGTAACTGTGATGATGAAATCCATGTGGCAAATCCAACAACAATTATTAATGATAAAAATCATTCTGGAAGTATCAAAACAATTGACAAACTTGAAGAAAAGTCTGACATTTCTTCAGAACCTACTGAAAATGAAAATAAATGTTTGAACATTTGTGATAAAAATAATTTTGATCAAGAAATTACCGTTTGTGTCATCAAAGTAAAAAAGTACAAAGACAAAAAAATAAATATTGTGGATACAGGAGAAGATGGAGGAATTGAAATAGATTTCTCTAACAGGCAATACAGGGAGAGCAGAGAATTATTGAATTACAGTAATATTGGTATCAACACTGATTTGGACAATCAAAGAGAAAATGAAGACTCAAACTGCCCATCTGATTATCATAACGATAACAAAATACAAAATATTGAAGATGCCAATAAAAGTATTATAGAAGAATCACAGATTTTAGAATATGAAAAAAATGTTGATCAAAAAGAAGAAATTAATGGTATAGACAAAAAAGAAGAAAATATTTGTAGTAATGAATGTGAAAATGTTGATGATACTCAAGAAACAATGATAAATATTGAAAAAGGCTTTGTTCAAGATATTGAAAATGGTGAAGAAGTGTCAGACTTTGGGGAAGATAAAGTGGAGAATCTAAGTGAGACGATTTGTGAACAGATGGACGATCACAACAGCGCAAGGCTGGCAGAGTTAGAGGAAGCAGGAGAAGAAGGAATGGGAGCAATGTAACTAAGCAATAAGTATGTAGGGTGCGTCACAAGGCTAGGGTTGATTTACATTTTTTTGTGGGGGGTTGGGAGCAAAGTATTGCTTTTAATCATCTTTACTTTATAGATCTAAAATTGGATATCTACATACATTTTTTATGATGAATAATTTCATGTAAGAAATTTCTGAGTTAATATTTATGTATGTGACAAAATATAGGGAAAATTATTTAAAATAAATATAAATTGACGAAATAAAGTAGATAGATAGTACCTGTAAGGTAAATAACCATAGAAAATTTGATAAAAAAATCTTAAAACTCAATGATATTTTTATTGACAAACTTTTTATCATCTCAATAGTGACGAAGTTGGGATATTATAGAAGAACCAGGAACTCAAGGCACCTACAAGGCTTACGACCTGTCATCGGCTGGCTTACATGATCACTTTATGTTCACCAATTATGGGCCGGTATTACAGTCTCAGTTTAAGAGCTAAACTCAAGTTTTACAAAAATATAGCGTATTACAGTGTCCGTTTAGGCCTAATCTTCCCTCAAATGCGTCACTAAAACGACAAATATTTAACTCAACGTTTCTGGCGGATTAAGTACTTAACGGTGAGTCAACTGTCATTTGCTAGGCAACGCGTGTAGTTTCAGTTTCTATCACTAGAGGTGTTAGGCAACGAGTGTAGTTTCAGTGTTCTGTCACTAGAGGCGTTAGTTGTATCGACGGTAGCGCCACGTAACATAACAATCTGACAGCCATATTGAAACGAACATGGGCATTTAAAAGCATTATTTTGGTGAAAAAAATAAATTTACCATGTTAGATAATAAAACAATAGTACTAGCGTAGCGTCCCATTTTGTAGTTCATAGTATTTGAGGTTATTTAAAATTTGACAGATTATTATCCACAGAAAAAGTAAAATATGTATATAATTGAAGATTTAGTAACTGACATGTCATATTGCACTGTAATACGGAAATGGATTCAATCTCCCCTTAACATTAATCTTGAGTTTAACAAAGTCAATGAGTTGAGGGCCGACGGTAATACCGGGCCATTGCCTTCTTATTGAGTTCCCTTATCAATGTAATTTTTGAAAGTTCTATATATTTGAATAATGTGTACAAATTCACCTGAAAATATCGAATTATACTATTGCCATCTATGAAGTACCGAAGAAACCTTTTTTTGTAACGCCATCTATTGAGAAATTAGTTTATTTCCAAACAATGAAAGCAACAGTCCTTATAAATGAGGTGAAGGTATCTCGCACAGATGTCACCCCTGAACTGCACCAGAAATATTATTTCATTTTTGGCTTGTTTACCTACTTTTACCAATGTGTATATAAATCAAATATTTTTCAATTGCGTATACGCAAACATTGGATTTTTTCAGGAGTCAAATGATATTTTTATTGACAAACTTTTTAACATCTCAATAGAGACAACTTCGTCTCTATTAAAAATTTCATTTGACTCCCGACATGGAAAAAATCCAATGTTTGCGTAAATCCAATTAAAAAAATATTCGATTAAATTTCAATATTGAAAGCCACTCAATCATGAAAATGACTGAAATTCTGTTAATATTTAAAAAAATCCAATAAATTATTCACATAAGTTGCGTGCTGCTGTATTTGACATCTTATTTAAAAAAAAACATTTTGTTTGTATTTAGTAAATTCAATAGATGGTTTGTGTTTCACATTTTTTATTTGTGTTTTCCTATTCATTCCTCCAATATTATAATCTTTGTTTGTATTAGTATAGTATCATACCTTCATGCTTTACATTGATTGGGTACACAAGTCTTTATGGAATTAAGCGACTTTTGATTTTATTTTACAGTGTGAGTTTTTTATCGTTGAATTATTGACTGCTTGTTATATGAATTTAGAAACATTAATGTCCTTTATAGTTGATTCATTTGTATAAATATTCCATTATGCATACACATACATTCCAAAATTTATTTTTGTTAACTAGTTGATTATTTGCACTATAGTTAGATATATAAATAATTATTGTTTGTGTACAATTCATAGTTTTTTTTTTTTGTTTTGTGACGGTTATATTGGTGTTATTTTTATAATAATTAGTTTGTACTTGAAAATCAATATCATGAGTTGAGATTACCCAACTCAAAATTAAAAATATGCCACTATGACATATTTTTACTGTATCCACAGTATAAAAGACGCCACATTTGGATTGAAAAAGATTTGTATACAGTATAAATCAGTGATTTTTCTACGTTTATCTAAGTATTTAGTGGATCTGACTTTAAATCTGTATATGTTACTTTAATACAAATATTTTACTTTAATACAAATAAGTTTACTTTCTATTGCAATGTATATATAATTTTTGTAGGGGCTACAACTCCAGCGGCGTCTGTACATGGATCTGACGATGAAGACGATGAAGTAGATGAAGAAAAAGAACTGGCTGAACTGCAGATATCTAACTAGCCCTCTGCAACTTCCCAACTTTCACATTCTTTCTGCTGCAGTATTATAAATATCTTTTAGATAACAATATTTGGCCAGATGTAGAATTTAAATTGATTGCATATTATTCACCACCATTTCTCCCTTAATCAGTCATACAAGTATATTATGTACTTTATTTTATTTGTGAAACTGATATTGATATTACCATTGTTTCAATTTATGGAAGACAGATTTTTTTAATCCTCAATAAATATAATTTAACATTATTACATATAAATCAGTTGTTTTCTTCTGTCTTGTCTGTCTAATATAGACTTACCTGTAATTCACAAAAAATTAAAATAAATATAAACTTAGAAACATTTCCGGGTGTGCACACAACAAATTGCCTAAGATTTCTCTCAGTTAGATCAATGGTATAATGAGCACATAAAGGAGTCATTTTTATACATGGAGATTAATCCTGTATCTGGCCTTAGTTACTATTATAGATAAATATTTACAGCATTGATTATGTGAATAAATGATGTTTGTCATTTTGGGAATATCTAGGTAAATAAAAAAATGTTTGCATGTCAGAGATTTATAAAAGAATAAAATGTACAAATAAATTTGTTGTATGAAATCAGTTAATGTATGAAATTAGAAAATGATAAATGAGTGTTTTTTTCATTCATTAAATATATATTTATGCTGTATGAAAAACATGTGTGCTTAATATTTCATTGCCTAGTATTTTCATGTGAAATAATGCAATAAATAGTGCAAAAAAATATTTTCCAGTAAAACAATAAAGATAGTTTTTGCAATTATTCTTGCAAATTTATTTACAAATTTATATATCTATATATAACATGATTTTATTATTATTTTTATACTTAAGTAATTGAACATAAATGGCAACTTTGTTATAATTGTGTATTCATTATACCTTTTGTTAGTATTATATTTTTACACTTTTATCCCCATTTTCACACATAATATTTGTTTGACCAATAAATATTATACTGTGAAAATAGTACTTGACAAACATACTATAAATAATAGACATAGTGTTGAATAATAATAATAACATAATATATTTAAGATAATCTTGTTTATAGAAATATTGAATGTTATTTCTTTCCTATGTTATGTAGTTAATATCGACTTGTCGTAATATGAGTATTGACATGATTTATATATACAATTAAACAAATCTACAATTTCATGGTATGACTATGTACATAAAGAGTTATCTTTTTACAATTAATAATCACATATTAAATTCAACTTGAATTTTAGAGTTAGAAATGAAATTATTCAAACGTAACATTAAAGTTAATTCATTGTCAAGCCTAGAATAATTCTCTATGCAGAACAGAAATTAAGAATTTTATATTGATTGTTGGAACATTTCGAGGATAAACACTTTTCATCTTTGATTTTTAACTCAACAGATGATATTGAAGAATGAAATTTGAATCTGTAAAATACTCTAGAATTTTCAACAACATATGTCCTATTCTGATTTGTTTCAGAGTACGGAATCGGGAATCGTCTATAACCAACGTGCGACCATAGATAAAAGGATTCCTTGCACGTGTTGTGACGTAATGAGTCCCGTATAAATGCAGTCAACTTTTTGACATTTCTCATATACAAAAATTCAAACGAATAAATTTAGACGAATCAGAATAGGACATTTAGGTACATAAAGTGTATTACATTTTTATCCTTTACAACATTTGTAGAATCAATGATGCCAGTGTACCTATTTTTGAATTTGATATTCCATCATCATTACTAATCAAATCGTTTTGAAAAAAAAAAACTTATATATTCATGAAATTTGGGTAATACTTAATAATTAAAAATATTCCTTAACCATAGAATTATAATGTACAGAAGCCGCGTGTAGTACAAATTTCGAATTCAAATGTATGCCAAGTTTTTTTACATGTGTGTGTGTGAGGCGGTAGATCGGTTGGTCTACGTTTTATGTAGGTGTGCGTATCGGTAGGTGTACGTATACTAGAAATTCGTCTTGTTCCCTCGTAGTTTTAGTTGGCATACATTCATTGCGCTGACTACATAGGTATCTGTATCATATATAATCTAAGTCCTTAACTTTTTATCATTGTTTTGTATAAATTATTGTAGAAAAATAATGGTATACCCCGATTTTAAATTTTTATCTCATATTTTTAATAAACTACAAAGCATAAAGCTATATATTTATTTTTTTAAATTAAAGAAGACAAAAAAATTTTGTCTTTTTTAATTTAAAAAAAATATATAAATTTAAGATAAATGTCAAAAATCGGGATATGCTTATTATTTTTCAACAAGAATATATACAGAACATAATAAAAAAAATAAAGGAATATTTTTCTTTATTAATAAGTTATTTAAGTTATTTTTTTTTCAAAATTATTTTTGTAGTAATGATGCAATTTAAAAAATAGGTACATTGTCAGCAGACACCCCGTTAAAGAGCACTATGTTTGTAGATATTCTGCAATTCGCTTAAAGATGCATTGCATGGTAATATTGGTACGACTGTCTGTTAAATAAACTGAATAATGTTGCCATATCTCCAAATTAAGTTTCTCTAATATCATATTCAAAACTTAAAATTATCCTATTTTAATATGTGTCTTGTATACCTAATTATTTTAAACAAAACTATTTTTTTTACAATTTGTGCAGATTTATCAGAAATTACTTTTGCATAAATATTACAATAAAAAGAAAAAAGAAGTTAATTGTGAATATCCTGAATAACAACACCAAATCCAATCATACCAACTTAACCATGAAGTGCATTTTTAAACGAAACACACTTTACCTCATTTTTTTTTAAGTAATACCTACTTCCACTATGAATATTAACAGCTATTCTTCGGCATATTCAATAATATCAAGAAACTTACCTTGTCTTACAGAAACCTGTTTAATTTGGTGTTTTTGCACATTTTTTTTTATACTTGTATTCAAAGAGTATAATACAATACCTACGGATACTTGTATTTTTTGGGGTGTTTGGGAGAGCTTGCTTAGTTGGTATTTAAATATAATAAATGTTTTTTTACTACGAATGTTTCTTTCTGAGGTAGCTTTTTAAATATTTTTTTTATATTTCAGCTTTAATTTTTTTATAAATTTCTCTACATGCAATTTATAACGAATAATTTTGATGATTAATTTTTAATAGGTAACAATGGCAGCTTTACATGAAAATTTAGGTAATTTATTTTGTCGATACTGATTATTTTTTCAATGAATGTGAATGAATGTGGTTAAGTGGAATTAAGGCTTATATACACATGGAGTTTTCTTCTTTTTGCAATCATTGACCTGTTGTGTAAAGACCCACATAACAAAATATCTGATTCACTAAAAGAATAGTTTTCCTATTTTGTGTTGCCTTATCTCAATATATTTTTATTTGTATTATATTATGAATTTTCTAATGTCTTTTGAAATG
The DNA here is from genome assembly GCA_963576475.1 of Molanna angustata. NCBI lineage: Eukaryota > Metazoa > Arthropoda > Insecta > Trichoptera > Molannidae > Molanna > Molanna angustata. The sequence continues at coordinate 40,575,394 of OY754965.1, forward strand.
AACATCATTGTTCGTTGATAAAGGCATTAATTTATTGCAATATGACGAAATATTAAAACTAATTAGTTACGTTCTACATTTTTTGTCACTAAATAAATTATGTACTAAATTATTTTTTTAGTCGAATGTACAGGGTTGAAATACTTCCTACGAATTTATTTGTTTCAGAAGAAAATATAAAGATTGTTCTATTGAATTATATACATACATATTATTTATGTTAAGTAACCTAAATGCAATAAAAAATTGACTGAACTATTGTTGATTTCTTAATTGAGAATTTTTTGTTTTGTTTTGTAGAATAGAATTTTATTGATAAGCCAAATATTTCAGTATAATGAGAAAAAATTACCTATTGTTTATTTGAAATATCATTAATCAGACAAGACATGAAAAACAGTTAAGTTTATTTTATTATTACACAAAAACATTGTATTTTTTATGGGTTATACTTATTACAAATTTATTAAGTAGGTATGCAAAAAACTTATTTTAGTAGTCTGAGTTACCCATAAAAAACTGTTAAAATATGTTTTCAATCAATGCTCACAAAACTGAAATTCTAAATATGTATGATATGGAATATAATAATGAGGTGATATTTTATAGGAGTAGTATCATGGGGGTAGTAGCAGTAGTATTAAGTTTGATAATACATATTTAAACTGTTCACCATTTTATGTTTGGCTTTTAGTTAGGTTAGATGATAATTCCCTTTTGTGCCATAATATAAACCCCAATATATTTTGTATGTTGCACTGCCCTAAATAAATAAATAAAAAAAATATAAGTCACTTTCTTTCTATTTCTCCTTTCTTTCTATTTCTCCTTTCTTTCTTTCTATTTCTCCTTTCTTTCTTTCTATTTCTCCTTTCTTTCTTTCTAAGTGTATTTTGACTATACTATTCTTAAAATAGTCAAAGTGTGAAGTATATATTTATTTTAATAAAATACAGTACAATCTTGCTAATTTGGCACTAATGAAAACACAGAAGTGCCGGATTAACGGAAAATTCTGATTACTGGAATGTAAGTAAAATAAGCCAAATACTTATAATAAGGACATCAATGGTATATTAATAAACTATGAATTAAATCAGTGTATATTTAAACAATTCATTGTCGGATTAGCGATATTGTACTGTAATATATAATATCAATGGTTGTTCACACGTCTGAAAAAAAAAATAATGACATTGACGGTTAATTTTCATGGCTAGTAAATAGTTGAAATATTACTCACTCCATTCTTGCTTCTTAGCCTGGAAACACCGGTTGATTGATTAATCCATCATTACACAAATTGGAGGTGAAAAAATATACTAGTAAAAACAAGTATTCATATATTGAGATATATTTATTCAATAAATTTTCAAATATAAAATATCGAAACATAAGCTAAAATGACTGTACATGTGTGTATATTATTTATAAGAAATTATAATATTTATAAAAATTATACTGAAAATAAATGCAGTTGGCTATGTGAATTCTATATCATATCATGAACGTATTATCAAAATATATTTTCATTATCAACACTAAAATATGACCAGAAAATTCTATTCATTCAAAGAGTAGTACTCAGCAACTATGTAATTTTCCTTATTTAAAAATATTAACAGTAAATTTCCTTAAAAATGATAAGCAAAATAATTACAATAGTAAGGAATTTACCTTAATAAAAATACTGAAATATTTATACCATTGTTTTTTTTAAATACATATTATGTAATAGCTAATATTATGATTTATTTTAACTTCATCACAGACATCGTTTTGACAAGTCAAAGAATGTTGTGAATAAAAATGAATGTGTAAATGTTGTTCAGCGACATATGAAAAATGAACAACTAAAGCAAACATGAGAAGGAAAAATCATCGACGATGAAACCAGCCACTTATTAGATTAATTAAGGAAATATTAGATTTTCAAGTCGAACTAGAATAAGAAAAAATAACAAGAGGTGTCAGAAAACTCAGTGGAATGGAGTCGTACCATGACAAATATACATGGATTTTTTCTTTCTGATTAACCCATTGGAGATGCAGCATGACGACAAATAGATGTATAAAAAAATGATGACAAAAAATTATATGCTTCAAAGCATAATATTCTAATAAAAGGTCAGCTACAATATTCATTTACAGTTTGAGTATTAATTTACTCAATTGAAAAGTGAATTACTTAGGCCAAAGATTGCCGTTTCCTTTATTTTTATTAAGAAAAATATATATTTCCGATTGGTTGGTGATAAATTTTCTTGAGAAAAATTATACAAGATTGAAAAGCGTACATAAAACTGCTAAATATTCTTTTATTTTTTTCTTAAATAATAATACGCATTTTTACCACGTGCATCACTTATGTCTAAATTTACCTTTATCACAAAAGCTTCGTAATTATAGCATTCAAATAACATTTTTGAGACTTTTCAGATTAATACACAACTTAAAATTATCAGTAACATGTTTGAAAACTAGATAACTGGTAATTTATGTATAAGAACATTAATAAATAGATCAAAGATAAAATGTTTTTATTAAAGACTTGTTTTTGGCTTATTAAAAATTGATTTGATACATTAAAGTTGCTGAATACATTTCAACAATATAATTGATTCTTTTATATTGCAAGTGAAGTCATAATATTTCAACGAGATACCCGTTATTCCTAAATATTAAATAATTGTTAACAAATGCAGAGTTAAGACAATATTGTATGATTTTCACTGATTGATTAATATTGTTTATTTCAAAAGTTGTTGTTGAAACTATGATAGGTAATTCATTTTTCAAAAAACACAAAAGAATGTTAGAAATGTAATTAATAATAATAACTTGCACATGAATTTCCCTTAAATTTGTTCCATTTAGTTGGATGCAGAAACAAGATAAGTTTGTTTGGTGATTTCATGTCATTGTGCCAAAGACAGGATTGTGGCGGCAAATGCTGGGACCATATTCCATATAGTCCTTTTTGGTGTGACATACTTGATAAAATTCAGGAGTGGAAGCGAGCATACTTCCACCAAACCAAACTGCGTAGCGTTGCATATGATGGGACACAACCTGTACATCAATTGGTTTTGGAATTATTCTTCCCTCAGAAAGTATTTCAGATGTCCTGAGCCTCATATCCACTGTTCTCTTAATATCCCTTTGCAATCTTCGACCAAAGTCCTTGAACATTGTTGATCCACCCGACAATACTATATTCTTATATAATCCTCTTCTCACGTCGATGGGGCAATTTTGTATCACATCGTCGACCATCTCGTTTAATGGAGTTGTGAAATCTGGATTAGAAAATTCCGGATGGAAAAAAATCTCCGGACCCAAAAATCGTTCATAACCAACGTCCACGACAAAAGGATTTTTGGTCACAGCATTTATACTATCGTATTTCTTGATCCATTTTCCAGGATCAGAATCATATTTGGAGAACTCTTTAGCAATATCGGGAGAAATATAACAGAATCGCTCTTTGATAGCTTTGGCTGTCTCCAAACTCTGCTCCGGAGGGATGCCCACCTCTCGTTCTCTAAGTAACGATTGTATAAAAGATGTAATATTTCTTCCGGCAATGGGAATGTGCTTGATGCAAGAGCCGATAACATATCCCTCGGCCACTGGAATGATGTGAGTTACACCGTCTCCACTGTCAATGACAATACCAGTAAAGATGCAATCACTCGCAGTTCGCGAGGTCCATGACGCGGCAAGCGCCAAAACAGCCTGCACTGCAATATATAAACCGGGAACATTGAACGACTCGAACATTATCTCTGCAATGTATTCTCTGTTCTCGGGTGTGTTCAGTGGCGGCTCCGTAAGAAGAAAGTGATGATCTTCTGGTTCAGCTCTCAAGTATTTGAATATACATTGTTCCATGAACCTTTCCATGAGATCCCAGTCTTCCACGAGACCATGACGTACGGGATACTTAACGGAGTACCCCGCCGCATCAAAGGCCTCATCGCCTATAAAGAAATCTAAATCCTCTACGCCTTTACCTAACCGTCGTGATGACTGGTCACCGACTTTCGCGGATTCTTTAATCGCGATCGCTGACGGTATTATAAACTGCGGTTCTTTATTACCGGCGAAACCGAGTTTCGTGTAACCCGTGCCGACATCTATAACACAGGCCGGCAGCCTTTCCGACATTTTATAGCGTAATTTTTACAATAATCTTAAAATTGACATGTAGAACTCTATTCTGACAGTTTATCAATCACGCCGCGCCTTCTCTACGATGAGTCAAATTGTGCTATCTAACTTAATCCAGAAATGAAAAAATCATATTTCCTCCGTATTAAAATAAAACCCCGAGTAAAAAAGATAAAATTAAAAACTCAATGCAAAAACAGATATAGTAAAATAATTTATGATTAATTGTAAATGAGTAAAAAACTCATTGAAAACTATTTTCTTGTAGTTTTTCCCAGTCTGCGTAGGTACCAGAATTAAAAAGAGTAAATCGGGGCAATAGAGAAATAAAATTACATATTATTCTTTTGGCTTTCAGCAAAGGTTTTATTCAGGAAGAATAATTTTAAAATCAATCTGCCTTCTATCATAGCATTCTGTCATCATATACATATATGTTTACATATAAGCTAATCTTCTATATATATGCCACGTCAAACGGATATTGGAAAATCAAAATGTTTTTTTATATGTTGCCTTATTTTTCATTCATTCATACCATCACGGCATATCCCACAATGTGGGGTAACCAGCGAAAGGTGTGTGGGTGTGCATTGCCTTATAAAAGGGAGCACAACACATCTGTGTATGCCCACACACCAGTCTCGTCTACCCTAAAAAGGCACAACATTCAGAATGGGTGGTGAACCTCATTGCTGAACTATGTCAGATGTTATTGTTGCCTGATGTATTTTCGATTACCCGGCTCTTACGGGACACTCGAAAACAATAATAGAAAAGAGTGGAAGCACTATTCTAAGCCAGGGCCTCACAGCGGCTTATTTTTACTAAAAAAAAAACAACTTAATGTTAACTCGTGTTAATAAATATTATGTTGAACCATCTGATACCGGCCCGCCTCGGCCCCATGTCCGCGAGAGAGATCCACCGTCCTATTCGAGTAGGTTGTGGCTAAATTTCTCCGCGGAACCTACCCCGACCGTCAGCGGAATTCTGGGGAAATTTATTTTATTTTTATTATATGGCAATTCTTTTTTTTGCACGATGATTCGAACTTTTTTTCAAAAAAGAGGATTCTGACAGCTACCGACAGCCACGCCGGTGGCACTCTATTGGTAGCACTGGTTTTACTTTACGCTCACATCTCCAAAGGTGGCGCTATTTTTTTTTTTTTATGTTGGTATTTTTGAAAATGCAATGTAAAATTTTCAGACCTTCAGCATACTTCAGTTGTGTTTTGTTGTTTGTTGTGACGCGAAACATTTTGATCCTTTAAAATCTTAAAGTAAACCAGATAATAAATATAACACGTGTGATTTTGTAAAATTCTTGTTGTTTTCGGTGTTCATCTACATACACACTATCACGCCATGTGATTGGTGATGGTGTTAATCTATTGCCAGCTTTTTGTGTTTTTCGATTATCTTCGCAAGATGGCTGACAAGTTTTGTTGTGTTTGGAATAAATTGTCAAGTGAAATACGGCGAAGTGAAGTTATATAGTTTTCCGAAAATCAGTATTAAATCTTTCTTCGTGGAAAATAAATTAAACAAACCTATTAATCTACAATGCACATTTTATTTAGAACAATGCATTTTATGAATTATTTGGCATGATTTTTGAAATATTGCAAATAAAATCCATCATGTGTTTTTTTTTAATAAATAATGATTGAAAAATGGTTATTTTTTATTTCAGTTATCCTTGAATCCATTCCTCAAAGCTGGAAACATTTTAAAATGGAAATTTAAATTTGCCTTGGACCGGTCGCGTATTCATTGCCCCTATAGCGGAGATGCGAGAAACCTTATGATTATCCGGTTACAGCTTCTATGTATTGAGTGACACATCTGAAGTATACTCAAAGTTTACTTCCATATTATCTGTGCCGACAGCTGGTCAGCTGACTTTTTAATCCAAGACTGCCGGACACTCTCCGGCACAAAAAAAACAAACCAACTTGATAACTGAAGAACCCTTGGGATTCCGCCAGAGAATCCCAACAGGCCCTGACGCAACAGAGGTGCAACTGCCCCAAAAATTGAACACTTAAGGTACCTCCGCCACGCGGTAAATTTTTTTGTAAATCTTTTGGCAGCACTTTGTAACTGTAGAGGCCTCTTCAGACTGCAGCCGAAGGATAGAAGCAGCTTCTCAGGCCGTAGTGCGCCTCGTAACTTGCAATTTTTTATTTTTTCACCTGACTTTATCTTATAACTGACTCGAGGCGCCAACGGCCTGGGAAGTGTCTGCCCTAGCGCAAGCCAGGGCCCCTCTTTTGTAACCGTGTGGAGGGGAGGATTACCATAGCCTGTCGCGCCCTTGACCCAGAATTTCTCGTCTGCAATCGCTTTTCTGTTCTCTTTTTTTCTCTTGTTCTGGATCGAGGACCTATACCTGAGGACGTCACCCACCTGTAGCTTCCTGCTGGTCTACGACGGGGTGATCTGCTGAGCGTCTCCCTCAGCAGACGGTCGAAGAGGAAAGGACCGCGTTCTTGGGGTGAGTGCCTTCAATTCTCTCTCGATCCAAGACCGAAGCTGGTCACACTTTACATAACTAGGACGCCCTGCGTCCAGAGGACTGACGGCCCTCTCTGCTACCGCAGAGAGAGAGCTGGTGTCAGATTGTCGCCCAACTTAGTGGCCTTTTGAACGAGCGTGTTCAAACGAACTACACGCACCCTGAGATCGATCTCTCTCAAGCCGGCAAAGATATATTTTGAAAAAGACTTATAAGCATAATGTACCATTGTGCCCTTTTGGAAATTTACTGCCTCACTAGACAAGTCTGTTCTGAGGCAATACAGTGATAACATAGTATATATCAGTATATATCCTAGTTTTGAACTGATAGTATTGCGAGAACGTATGTTTTATAGGTGCTATTTTATCTTATTAAGCTTGTAGAACCAACAGTATATAAAAAAAAACAAGAACTGTATTTTAAAAGTGTTTATTATTGTTATAAGACAATACATGGCATGATTTCATAACTTTAATTCTTGCATGGTCTCTATGTTACTACCATATAAAATAAAAGTTTTACTACTGTATAAATTTTTAACAATGGGTATCTTAATTGAGCTTTTAATTGTAAACTAAGTGTACAAGAAAAAAGGGAAACCAGAATTGTGTTCTCAAAGGTGTGTTAGTGTCTAGACAATTGTCAAAATTGTGTTATCACAAACGAATATAATATGTCCTGTGTGAACTTGACAACCAGCTGGGTTGGTTTCCATGTTAAATTGACATTTCATTGTATCGTAGACATGAATAAACCCAGAATACCTGGCAATGAATAAACCCAGAATTTAACAAGCTAAATCTGAAATCGATAATTGCTAGATTTTAATCATATCACAGTTAACAAAGTCTCCGAAATAAAATTAATATAATATATTGTGAAACTTTGATGTTTGACAATTGAGTAAGCCATAGAAGATCATAGAATAAAGATATATATTCTGTAGGAGATTTTACTTACCAGAGACTACAATATATGGTAATAAATTACAATTGTTTACGGCCGGGATAATAAACGAAAGAAAACAAAAAAATACATATATTTATTTGTTTATTTGTATATACAAACAAAATAGGAAAGATAAATTTGCGACTTAAGAATACTATATTTTTTTAAAACAATAACAATTTTATTTCATCGACGATAATTATTATGTGTTTAAATTTTATTTCATCGACAATTATATTTTGTATTTTAATTCAACTTGTATATTTGAGCATTTCTGTTATATTTGGATATTATTGTATTTTTTTTAAATTTTATATATTTGACGCGCTATTGCGAGATTTTTTTATGCAAATAATTTTTATCCTGCTCAAATTTTTTACTTGTTTTTAGATTGTTTTGTCCATGCGACACCTACTTTTAGGATTTTTTTTTTATTTTTTTATTCTGATGTACCATATGTAACTAAATTCCTTTCGTAACCGCGCACCTTGCTCATCTTGAGGGAGCTCGATTCGGGGTGTGTGTGTTTGGATCGAGAGGAACTTGGAGGCGCTCACGGTCCGGTCGCGGACGGAGCGATGCAGACTCGCGGAAGGGGGGGTTTACCGGCGGTTTCGGGTACATTTGCCACCGCGCGTTCTCCTCCCGGGAGCGGCTCTCGTGCCGTCTCTCCCCCGCAGTACGGTCAGAACGACGCGGAGTACGGCGGCGGTACGCCATTTAACAGGGATCGCGCGTCCCGCGTAGTGCATAGTCCACATGGGCCCCGCGCCGACACTGCACATTTTTCACCACGTGAAGCCGTGGAAAAACAGCTTCTGGCGCCCAACTATAGGATCTACGTGCCATCAGGCAACACTAAACTTGAAGAGACATTCTCGGGGAACTTGGCCGAAGACCCCGAACAGTTTCTAGCAGCATGCGACCGCCACTTCGCCCATGGTGAAGAGAGCGAAACCTTAAAGTGCCAGAAGGCGGCACAGCAACTGCGGGGGCGAGCACGAACCTGGTGGTCACAGTACCAGCAGGGCCTGTGGACCTGGGACCGGTTCAAGAGCCTCCTGCGCCGGAGCTTCGGGACCGAGTCTGTCCGCTCGGCCCTTCTAGTCCACCTGCACGCCGGCACACAATCTGAAGGACAAAGCGCCCTGCTGTATCTCGTGCAGAAGCAGGACATATTCCGCCGACTCTACCCCGGAGAGGAGATGGACGAGGGGTTAGTCGAGCGGATCGTAGAGTTAATGACGCCCCGAAATCGAGAAATATTTGAAATATGGGCCATGGCTGGCGCACCATATGAACGACTCTTGGGGAAGGCCGAGCGGATGGGCTCGCGCCCGTTTGAGTTTAACCTGCGCGACACGCAGCCAATCGGCGAAGTGTCAGGAGGACGACCGTCCGCGGATGACTACCGGTCCCCACCTAGGTATCGTGACTCGCGGCCAAGCCAAGAATGTTGGCGTCAGGAGCACCCGCGGGGTCGTCGCGTGGATAATGAGCCACCGCGGTCTTGGCGCACTCCGGCTAACCCGGAACGACCCCGCGCGGGGCCGGAGAATCGTCCTCCGAGGGAGTGTCGGTTCTGCGGGGACATGCACCCCGTTGGTCAGTGCCCGGTGCTGAGGAGATTGGAAGAGGAGACGGCGCGCTCTAAGGCACGCGCAGCGTCCGGTCGGAGAACGGCAGCCCCCGTCCGACCGGAGCAACTGGGAACAGAGAGGGCATCCGATCGCCCTGGGGCCATCACGCGCCCGGACCCGGACTTGACAACGCGCCGAAGCGATCGGCCAGCTGACGCTCCAATTCTCCAGACCGGAGAGGCCGAGTGCTACGTTGTCACCCATCATTCAAATTTACCCCGGATCAAAATTGAGCTGAGGGGGCAGGAGTGTCAAGCACTGATTGATACTGCCGCCTCTCACAACCTTGTAAGAGGAACATTGGTTCCTTCGGAAGCTGTTGTCCCCGTGACTGGTCTTCCATCATTGAAGCTAGCCCACTCCAACATGACAATGGAGGTACGAGGGGAGGCGACCCTGGAGTGGTCAACGAAGGGCGTCCGAACGGCATCGACTTTTCTCGTCGCGGACGGCCTGCGCGAGGAAGCTATTCTCGGGCAACCTTGGCTCCTGGAAGAGGAGGTCTGCGTTGACTTCCGCCGGGGCTGCGTTAACTTCGGGAAGAGGGAGCGAATCAACATACATTTGACCCCCCATCGGGCATGTTCACCCACAGAAACCGCGACCTTGCAGCTATGTGAGGATCTTCCGGCTCCTGCACAGGGGAAGATACGAGAGGTGTTGGAGGGCCTTCGGGAGGTTCCAGAGTCTCGACCGCTCACGGCTATTGCAGCGCCGGACGGGGCCCGCTACCGGTTGGGGGTGATGCCTTTTGGCTTGGCTGGTGTGCCGTCCGGTTTCCGGAGGACGATGATGCAAGTGACAGCAGGATTCGTTCACGAATTCTGCATGGTCTACTTGAACAACATCATCGTCTCCTCGGGGACGCGAGAGGAGCGCTGCCGTCACCTTCGGCTGGTGCTGGAGCGCCTGGCGTTGTATGGCCTGCGCTGCGCCCCCGAGAAGTGCACTGTTGGTGCGAACACCCTCCAGTATCTGAGACATGCGATGACCGCCACCGTGACTAGTCCGCAGGAAGTGCATGAGCGGGCCATCCAAGAGGCACCAACGCTAACACCAGGGGCTGCCTTATCGGACTTATCCGAATGCTCCGGTCACGTAACATCGGGAAGCTCCGACGATCCACTGGCAGGAATGGCCGACCATTCTGGTACGGGTTCTCAACCTTCGACCTCGGCCGCCGTCTTTCGTCGTCGCCATAGGGCCCCACGTTTGCCGAGCCGCTTTCGGGAGGAATGGACGAATGACAGGACGCTGGATTTCTCTCGAAAAGGGTGGGGCGATTGATACCGGCCCGCCTCGGCCCCATGTCCGCGAGAGAGATCCACCGTCCTATTCGAGTAGGTTGTGGCTAAATTTCTCCGCGGAACCTACCCCGACCGTCAGCGGAATTCTGGGGAAATTTATTTTATTTTTATTATATGGCAATTCTTTTTTTTGCACGATGATTCGAACTTTTTTTCAAAAAAGAGGATTCTGACAGCTACCGACAGCTGGTCAGCTGACTTTTTAATCCAAGACTGCCGGACACTCTCCGGCACAAAAAAAACAAACCAACTTGATAACTGAAGAACCCTTGGGATTCCGCCAGAGAATCCCAACAGGCCCTGACGCAACAGAGGTGCAACTGCCCCAAAAATTGAACACTTAAGGTACCTCCGCCACGCGGTAAATTTTTTTGTAAATCTTTTGGCAGCACTTTGTAACTGTAGAGGCCTCTTCAGACTGCAGCCGAAGGATAGAAGCAGCTTCTCAGGCCGTAGTGCGCCTCGTAACTTGCAATTTTTTATTTTTTCACCTGACTTTATCTTATAACTGACTCGAGGCGCCAACGGCCTGGGAAGTGTCTGCCCTAGCGCAAGCCAGGGCCCCTCTTTTGTAACCGTGTGGAGGGGAGGATTACCATAGCCTGTCGCGCCCTTGACCCAGAATTTCTCGTCTGCAATCGCTTTTCTGTTCTCTTTTTTTCTCTTGTTCTGGATCGAGGACCTATACCTGAGGACGTCACCCACCTGTAGCTTCCTGCTGGTCTACGACGGGGTGATCTGCTGAGCGTCTCCCTCAGCAGACGGTCGAAGAGGAAAGGACCGCGTTCTTGGGGTGAGTGCCTTCAATTCTCTCTCGATCCAAGACCGAAGCTGGTCACACTTTACATAACTAGGACGCCCTGCGTCCAGAGGACTGACGGCCCTCTCTGCTACCGCAGAGAGAGAGCTGGTGTCACATCAATTAAAAAATATCGCAAAGATCTAACATCCAGAATGACGATAACATTGTACCCACAGGCATAATGCTATCGTCAAGTAGATTGGCATAAACTAATAAGTCCGGCGGCGTTCAGAAGGTATTGCTTATAATGACTTGCTCACGAAGACGGCGCTATATAAATTATCCAACCATATATAATGATTGCAACACGATATCTGCGCCTCACGTCTCTATAGCAATTGATAATACAGATCAGATAGAGTCTCGTTAAAGAGGGGAAGCAATGGATTAGACGAAATGGAAAATCTCCTTGTGGTTCCATATACAAGCGTCCGCCTTTGCCCCATGAATAGTCCTTGTCTTGTACAAGTCTTGCACCCTACAGCGACATCCTCTATTTTAGGATAGTAAGTGTCATCTTGTTTGCATAATGTGGTGGCGAGCTCATGGAAAAGTAAAGTTGACAAGCGTCTTCAAAATGATCACTTCATCAGCGCTGTGAAAAATTTTCCTATAACGAACATGGGCTCTCCCACTATCTCATATTTTTGCAAATTATGTTTTTTAGTTTTATGTTAAAATTTAAAACATTTTTTAGGCGATAAACTTTCTAGAGAGATTGTGTCAACTATTTTTTTTATATTTTTTATAATGGCAATATAAATATCACAGCTAATGGCAATACAGGTTGTTAAATGTCAATGTGACCGTTTTTGGTATTTTTAGTACTAAATTGGTATTTTTTCGCCACTTTGGAACAAGTTTGGTATTTTTTTAGTATTTTCAAATTTTTGGTATATTTTGTGATTTTTGGGAAATTAAATACCATTTTTTAGTATTTGTTGAATATTCTGTCTGCATTCACTTTTTTCTCTATGATAATTTTATCGCTCTTTACTTCTATTATTTACTCATTGATGGACATGGTAGTGGCGGGATCTTTTGAATTACATTTTTCAATTGGTGACTCTTTAATAAGCAAAATTTGATGAATTTCTGAAATCACATTATTCTAAAAAATACTAAAAAGTATCGAACAATAAATTAATAACTTCTGTAAAATTACATGTATCGTCCACATTGAACAAAGTTTGTTGACATTTTGTGTTTTGGTGGAGTTAATAATTATTATGAAGCGAAAATACGAACAAGAATATTGTCCTGAAAAGGAACAGAAATGAATTTTCTTTCAGATGCACCATCTTAAATCTTTAAGTAATCTCAATATTTTGTTAATCATACTCTTTGTAGGAAAAATTAAGTTTTTTTTATATCTATGTACTGGGCGATTAAAAATTTTTTTTTTCCAAAGCAGTTAAGTATTTGATTAACAGCTCCAATACGGAAGCAGCTCAGATTTATAAGATATTTTTAATTATATATTATTTTTGCCTTGAATATAATATTTTGATTTTCAGGAACATGACAGCCGATTATTTTTTGATTCTTTTCAGCAAGAGCTAAATGTGTTTAATTTGACTTTTCTTCAAAGATGATCATTATTATTCTGTACATAAAACCGAATTTCATATGATTCCATTTCTTACTCGCGACACATTTTTTTCCCCAGCCATATTATTTTGTTTATCCGGTTGATATCTAGAGAAGGGGCGGAAAAAAATACTCGTCCCACGTTGGGACGCGAAAGTGATATCTAGGGAAGGCGGAGAAAAATACTCGTCCCACGTTGGGACGCGAAATTGATATAAGGAGGCTGGGAAGAAATATATTGGTCCCATGTTGGGACGCGAAATTGATAACTTAAGAGGCTGAAAAAAAAATAACAAAAATAAACATTAAACTCTGCCCCTGAAAATAAAAATCTAATAAAACATAATCCGCTCGACACGCGTTAAACTCGATATACCACTGGCCGACCACTCACACTGACAACTACCGAATGACAACTGATCGGACACAGTCGGGCGACCCAGCGCCCGTGAAACATGGAGTAGGGGGGGGGGGGGGGGGTTATACTGAAGAACCAACCCGTACCACCGGGTGAAAGCCAAGATTTCAGGAATCTGCTTGATGCATTTTACATTTTAAATTTATTTTCAATAGAAAAGACAATACTTAAATATATAAACAAGGCCTGGGAGGCCGCTATAATCCATTCTTAGAATTAATAGAAGAAATACATTAGGCCAAAGTAAAATAACGGTTATTGGGTTTCCTTGATATCATAATGCATGGAAATATATCGATCACAATACCTATGGAAATATCACGGTGTTTTACTCGTTTTCCGCGCTCTTCCTTGTTATATACGTAACAATTTTACTATAAATATATGCGTGTTTTCTTAGTATGCTCCCAAATATCGTTAAAAAATTTAGTATTTTTTGGTATTTTTTCACATTGGGTTTAGTATATTTTCGCCACAAGTTTGGTATTTTCAGCAGTTTAAAAAACGGTCACACTGGTCAATGTCATAAGCATAGAAAAGAGAACTGTCATAAGTCAAAACAATCCCGCTTGTCACTGCGCATGTAGAATATATTGAATATATTCTACCAAACAATTTCGAAAGTTTTGTTTATTTTCACAGTAACACTTCATTTTGACTTTTACGCAATAAAAAAGGATTGCCAATCTGTCAGAATTGTAAAAATGACAGACATAGAAATATTACAAGAGGAAATTATTAGCTTGCGAAAAAAGTTACAATTGAAGGAAGAACAACTTTTGAATTTGAAGGATATTGAGAAATCTAAGGTATTTCTTTGAGTAATTTGAATTTGAATTTCATTTTTCGTTTCTATCATAATGTTGAAGTTTTAGTACTACTACAAGTTGTTTTAAATTCTAATTTAGATGAATTTTCCATGTAAATCTACATTTGCAATTAAAAGAAATTTTGCATTGTAATACTTAATTAGACTCCAAATAATATACTCCTTGAATGATTTTGGTCAATATCTGATAATAGTTTTTACGAATAATTTACAAAGTGTCTTTTCTGTTAGGGACTTAATAATCAATTTTTCTTATATACCTATTTCTTGCAACTAGATACGAGATTTTGCCAAAAATATGAAAATACACGCTTCTTTGTAGCATCCCAACATAGAATTATAATATACTAGAATGATCATTTGCCTGAAGTAAACGAAGCCGCTTTTTGTTTTCCAATTTGGGTTACATTTGCCGTGAGGATATTCAGTAATCATTTGACCGCCCGCGTGAAACGTTCTCCGTATTTATTAAATAAAACGTGGTCAAAATGCCCAACTGTGCAGTGTCGAGTTGTAAAAACTATCCCAGAAATAATGGAAACATTATGGAAATCTCATTTCACTCGTAAATATCGTGTTTTTCTATTAATATAGTAAAAAAAGATAAATACGTTATATTCAAATGAATCGAAATTAAGAACACGACATTTCATCGAAAGTTGTTACCTCTCAAACATTTTTTCCCCATTTTTGTGATTAGTACATAATAATCTGTATTATGAAAACGGCTGTTTTAAAAATTATTTACATTTTTTTTCATGGTAGTGTTTACGAGTGTGCTATAATATTAATTTATTAACTTATGATGATACAATAATACTATTAAAAGTTATTTATTTATTTTATTATTTTTATTTATTTATTTTATTTGGGTGGTAGCAAAGCGGTTAGCGCGCTGATTAGCGCAGTGGTCAATCCGGGTCACCACATAAATTTAACTCGGTTGATAGTTGAAAAATATATAAGACTTAGATGTTTTTACATTTATAAAGCAAAAAACCATAAACTGTTAGCATCATCCAAACGCCAAATATATAAAAAAAACAATTACAATTTCAAGGTCTTTAGGTAATTCGATTGTTTTTTTTTCATAGAGTAATAATAATTACAATTTCAAGTTCTTTAAGTAATTTTATTGTTTTTTACATAGAGTAGGTAAACTCAGTTTAAGTTTATAAGCGATTCGTTTCGTTTTTTCTTTATTTTTTTCAAGAGAACGAATATGTTCTTGTAACAAGTATATACATATACATTCCTTAAACCAAGCATAAATAGGAACTTGTGCTACATCATATAAGTGAACGAAATCGGTCGTAGCAGGATTAGAACTCGCGACCATTGGATTACTAACCCAGCGCGTTAACCGCTCTGCTGCCGTCCGTCTATTAGGAAGACCACATAAGAGATGGAAGGCCAGTTGGACTTCATCATCTCAGGAAGCAGAGATGACCTTTCTACAAATTTACACCTTGTTCTTGTTACTTTGTTCAGTATTATGTACTCGTAGATAATTTGTTCGTTTTGACTATTAAATAAAATAGACCATCGAATCCATTACACGATATTTTATATTCCTACGAATTCCCTCTAATCCTAGTTATTTTCGTTAGTATAAAATAATTTATTATTTTTTAATATCTCAATTAATTACCGATTGGAGGTTTTGTATTGTAAATCCAATGTTTTATTTCATATTTGATCATATTAAAGATTTATGCATATTTATTTTTCTCTCAAATCCCAATTATTAATATATTTACAAAAACCTGCGATAAAACAAGTTCTCTCAAGTTTGTATGATGTTGGCTTGTGACACAAGAATAATGAAATATTGAGGCAAGTAGGTATGGAAAACATCTAAAAACATCCAACGTCAAAGCGGAACTATTGACTTAATTTGACTTTGTACGTGGTAAATACAGTAACTAAAAAATAAAAAATTAACCATCACAATGTAACGCAAATAATAACATTAAAAATTTTAATAATTAAAAGGTAAGGTAAGGAATAGAAGAGGTCATGGGTGTCCAAGATAAGGATGGTACGACCATGTGAACAACAGACGAACATGTATAAGACAATGTATGAATGTTTACTAGGCGATGAATGTGTCTTAAGATTCGACTTTTCAAGCTTTATATATTTCTTTCTT
Source organism: Molanna angustata (assembly GCA_963576475.1). Classification (NCBI taxonomy): domain Eukaryota; kingdom Metazoa; phylum Arthropoda; class Insecta; order Trichoptera; family Molannidae; genus Molanna; species Molanna angustata. The sequence continues at coordinate 40,591,779 of OY754965.1, forward strand.
TCACAATATCATTCACATGGTCATGCCAACCCTTTCTGGGGTGGTCAGTCGTTCATCATTCATTCTTTAAATATGCATGGATGTAAAGGAAGCTAGGAATGTGTGCAAAAATAGAGGAGTATGGCGCTCGGTTCTCTCTGCTTACTCTGTAAGGGATATGGCGTGATGGTATGTATGTAAAAAATATATATTTATTACTAACTCAAATAATGACATTAAAATTATTAACACCATTTATATAGGGAATTTTTTAACTGTTTGCAACATTATTTACACACACAGTCATACCGAGTGGTAATATACGTACAACGCTTACCGACAGTATTACACATACATAGACAAGAGCCGGCTTCTCTTATACAGCGAGAGTTTGTATGGGAATGAGAATTCTAGTATATTATAATTCTATGCATCCCAATTACAAATCATTAAAATGTCCAAATTACAATAATGCAACTCGGTATACAATTTGTTTTATCTTTCTTATTTCTTTCGCTCTTTGTTGGAAATAGATTTAAGAGTGTGCACTATTAACATTATTTCAACTTTCTATATAAAATATAATTTGCTTTGTAAACTGAAGTTAGAACTTTGATTAAGCAAGTTTTTTTGAGATTATGTAGGTTTAATTTTATAAAAAATCATAGACTAAGGCAAAATTCTGAACTCATAAAAATGCACCTCTGCTAAATTGATATTCTGTGTAATTTATGTATATATTTTCGATATTTCAGACTAAAACAAGTATAGAAGATGTGTCAAACAATTTACCAAAATGGGCAGTCGAAAGATATAGTAGGCAATGCCTTGTGACAGATCTTTCTTCTCCTTTGAAGACCTTGAGGAATCTCATGTCTTCTTCTGTGTTGATAGTTGGAACTGGAGGCCTTGGTTGTCCAGCAGCTGGATATCTTACTGGAGCTGGTGTAGGTAGGTGATTTTTTGAACAGATTCATATCTAAGTACCTATTATTCATATTCCTTTAATGCATTCAATTTATGTTTCAGTTATTAATTTATGTACAGGAGTTTGCATTCAACGAATAGTACAGGTTGAGATGGAGGGCAGAGCTCCGGAGCTTCGAACCAATGAGTCCCATCATCCCCACCAAATATCTCAACGGCCAGCATGAAAATCTATTACCATTCATTACCTCAGGGTCTCGATTACCATGGGACTGTGGTCACCTTAAGTAAAAAAATCTAATTAATTAATTTAATAAACACTAAGTCAAGACAACACTAATTTGTCTTTAGTTTATGAGGAGATAAAAGAAACCAGTTAATTTTGGAACCAAATCATAATTTAATTTTTCAAAAAAATTTAACATATAAGGAAAAATATCACAGGAAATTGCTCGATTGCTAGCACAATTTTTAACAAATTTAACAAATATCCAACAATGAGGTACACATCAAATTTGTCTATTTTTTTGGTTTTCAATAAATTTTAGATTACAAGAGCTTGGCCAAACAATACTTTGACATTATAAAAGGATTTACAATAATTAGTCATTAAGATAATAAATATTTTAATATTTTCACTATGGAAAATTGATCGTCAAAAAAAATTATCTTATAAAATTGAATAATTCTTGTACAAAAGTATAAACATTGAAATTTTAGCAAGTAGAAACAGCATACTTTCATTAAAATAACATTTGGAGAATCGTCGAAACAAAATCCATATCGTTAAGTTTGACCTAAAAGCAGTAAATATGTTTCACTCCACGTGAAAAACCATGTGATATCTCGACCGATAAACTTCCAGATTTTAGTCTTACAAGTTAGAATGTTTAATTCTGATGATTAAGTTAGGTTTAACATCCTTGATGAGGATGAAACTCAATACAAAATCATTCCATAAAAAATCTTCCCATAATAGAACAAAAAAAAAATAGTTTAAAAAAAGGTAGTAGGTAAAAAAAGGAATTAAATTCTTTTCTTTCCTGACCACTTAATTTTGACTTTGATTTGACGAAATAACGCAATGGCCGAGAGAAACGGTGCTATCTCAGCCATTTTCAATCGAAAGTCAACCAACCCGTCACTTACCCTGGCGGAACGCAGCCGGCTTTAAAAAAATCACATGCAACGTTTAAAAATACTTTTTTTTCGGTCATTATTTATTTTTAAAATGAAATGGCCACTGTCAATTATGGACGATTAGACATTATACTGCGGCTTTAAAATAATGTCACATGGTGTCTTCATTATATGAAGAAACTTATGTACAGGTGCCTGCATTCTATGAAGAAACCCATGTACAGGTGTCTGCATAACAGAAAATTATATGATTTATTACATTTCATAACTTTTCTGTCATCATACATCATGATTTCTTGTACATCTTTTCCCGTAGACTTATATTATTATGGCTTCTTGTATGATGTTTTTCCATCTTTCATATTACAATTCAGATTAGAGAAATTAAAACTTATACCGTTTATCAATGATTGTCATATATCAAAATAAATCTAATCTTGCCATGTGCAATTTTTGTGTCATATGCATAAATGTGTTGCACTCAATTCTTACTGCCAATGAGAGACAGATGGATATTGGATAGTTAATGAAGTCTCTATTACTGTTAATAAGTAATTTTTTTTTTTTTTTTTTCTTTTTTTTTTAAGATTACGTTGTAGGAATGGTCCAGCATTATTAAATGACTCTGTAAAGTTTCTTCTTATAGTTATTATTATTCTACTATCAATTTACTGTACACATATTTTATATTAAAATAAAAATGAATTTATTTTACAGGTCACATTGGTTTGGTAGATTACGATGAAGTAGAGGTAACTAATATTCATCGACAACTTCTTCATTCAGAGTTGACTGTGGGAATGTCTAAAGTGGAATCAGCGGCTATTGCATTGAAAAGGTTTATTTTGATTAACATTATGTACTTATATTAAATATCATGTGATTTTAAGAATCAAATAATAACACTTCCATGCACTCTGCGCAAGTTGTGAGTTTATTGCCATATGGCAATTTCTTCCAACCAACCAGTGTTTCCAGCCCAGAGAAGCAATACTTGCGTGAGAAATGTATTTAAATAAACTTCTCCTATGCTGGGAATCAAACCCAGGGCGCTCGCACAGAAACCGAACGGCTTACTAACTGCCACGGCGGTCGGCAAATAATCAAAGTAGATATTATAGACACAAGGTGAAAACTGGAATAATTTGTTCATAAGTTTAAACTATATTTTATCACCTACAAAATATTTGTTTGTGATAAGTATGTATCCAAGAAGCAAAAAAAAATTATATGTAAAAAAATATTAATGATTTATATTATTGACTCTTTATCCTTTAGTATATTTTATCATATGTTTTTTTTTTTCAGAATCAATTCCAATGTTATAATCTCTACTTACAATACCCAATTGAATTCAGAGAATGCTTTGAATATAATAAGTAAATTTGATATTGTTTTGGATGCAACAGACAATGTTGTGACTAGATATTTACTGAACGATGCATGTGTCTTAGCTAAGAAACCCTTAGTTTCTGCTAGTGCATTAAAAATGGAAGGGCAGCTGACTATATATAATTATATAGACAAAAATTCTGAGGTTACTTTTTAAAAATATTTATCTTAGTACATTTAAGTATTGGATTTTTTCTGTGGGTGGCAATTCTTAAGGAGAACACACAATTGGCTCTGTGATACCACAGTGGGGCGGTCCTCTACCTTACTTATCCCCTCTGAACCAACCTGAGTGTCTAATGAATGTCATAACATCTCTGATATCGGCTGATATTATGTCCATTAGATCATGACAGAAGAAACTTCCCAAGGAGCTTCTCCTATTTCTAGAAAGAGCAGGACAGTGACAGAGGAAGTGGACCACAGTCTCTTCTTCTTCTTCTTAGCATGCTCTGCATTAATCGTAATCGTAAGCCTTAGACTTCTGGCATGCTTTCCTATGAGCCAGTGTCCCATTAATACTGGAATGACTCTGGCGAGTGAGTCTCTTCTAACCGAGAGTATCTCTCTGGTTCTTTTGAGATCATATTTTGGCCATATTTGTTTGGCACAAGCAGTCAATTTCTCACTGACCCGGATTTTACATGTTACCATGGGGACTTAAGGTTTATGCTTGATAGTATCTAGAGATGACGGGGTTCCTGGTCTGGTGAGTTCATCTGCCTTACGATTCCTCACTATATAACTGTGACCTGACACCCACATGATATGTAGATTGAACTGCTTCTCTGCCCCATTTAAGATGCTGCTGCAGTTCAGGATCACTCTAGAAGTCGTACATACACCCTTTAATAATAATTAGTATTGAATAGTATACTTATTTAATTTACAGACTTTTTACAGACAGGTTTTTATTTATGTTTGTGATATCGGGGACTTTATAATGCCTTTTAGTGCAATATTTCACAATATATTAAAATATTACATTTTTTTTATGAAGTGGGCCTTTTTGAAAATTATGGATTTGCAAATTGTTTCCAAATATCTCATTGTATCAATATTGTTTACTAAGACAACCAATTTTTATTTAACTTTTTCTTCATTACTCTCTGTCTCATTTAATTTATAGGATTGCTTTGTAGCAAAGCCTTATATCTATTCTTCAATTCTTTTCAGTTCCACATAAGTGCTGCACCCCTTATCCCATTGAGATATTTCATTAAAAAAATTGAATTATTTTTAAAAATCATAATTTTTCAACTTGATATTTAGGTAATATTTTTTTTAGAATTCAGGAGCCTGCATGCGCTGTATCTTTCCATCTCCTCCTCCACCTGCTGCTGTTGGTTCTTGTTCACAACAGGGTGTAATGGGACCTGTACCAGGAGTCCTAGGGACTCTGCAAGCATTAGAAACTATTAAAATTATATTAGGTGCCCCTACTATAGCCGGTACTATGGTACTATACGATGGAACAGACTGTAAATTTAGATCAAGTAAGTGACCCTCAAATATGATTTCTTCAAAGAGTTATCCTTGATAGTAAATTACTATACCCCATCAGTTTTTTTTCTATTCATTCTTCAGGATTGAAAGCAATTTTTAAATTAACTTAATACTCAAATCTGAATTGCAAGTTACTTTTATGCTTTTATGAAGTTTACCAAAGACAAAACTTATTAACATAATTGAATTTTCATTCTAAACACATATCAATTTTAATGGATAGTTTTTTGTCAAATAACGTTACATTATGTCTTTCTATAAATTTATAAAAGACTTGTCTACACTGTTATTCCAAATTATTTCAGCAAATCAGTAAAAAAGACTCTCTAAGTAATCCTGAATCAGTCATTTGACATTCTTAATAGTTTTTCATTTGTGAATGACTGATCTAAGTTGTTAGTTTATAAGATTTATACTAATTTTCATTTGTTGCAGTAAAACTCCGTGGAAAAAATCCTAAATGTCATGTTTGTTCAAGTGAACCAACAATTACAAAATTAATTGATTATACTGTATTCTGTAATGCACAAGCCTCGGATAAAGTAAGTAATGTTTTATAGCAACTAGATTCATAATATTTCACTACTGTTTTTTTTCAATAAATTGAATGAATTCAACTTAAAGCTGCATTCCGTTTTTTTCCAGGATTTAAATCTAGATGTCTTGAAAGACAACGAAAGAATAAATCCTAAAGATTTCAATGAAAATGTATATAAATCTATTGTAGATTTTGTACAAGACAATGTATGTGATAAGGAGAAAACTAAAAAACTTGACATATTTTCTATTGGTGTTGGAATAAAAAAAGTCTTCTTAGATGTGAGATCAGAGGGCGAGTTTGACATGTGCAATATTCAAGGATCCTTCAACATTCCATTTGATACTTTAGATAACCAATATCAAAAATTGGTAAAGTTTGTTTATGGAAATCATATTGAAGAAGGTTTGTTTTATATTTTAAACCATATAAACATTTATTTGTCTTGTTTCACAGTAATGTTTTGTCTCGGTTGTAAGCATAGATTAACACATGGAAAATACTCTGTATTCAACTGTCATTATTTTATAGAATCAATTTTACAAACTTTTACGCAAAATCTCTCGAATAAAACAAATGCTAATAAATATTGGGCTCCACCAAAGTTTAAAACTGTTTAATTGTATTTGTAACTAACCACTGTCTGTCTGTACCTACATGTATTTTTGTTATTTTTTCAGTTTATTTTGTGTGTCGGAGAGGAAATGATTCTCAATTAGCAGTACAAGACTTCAAGAATAAATTCAGAGAAATATATTCAAATCAAAATCTGCCAATTGTAAAGGACATTGTCGGAGGACTCCACGGATGGGCAAAACATGTTGATAATAATTTTCCCGTGTACTAAAATATTTTTTATTTGCGTCTAGAGCAACTAACAGGTACTATGTTTAATATTAATTCCGTATGCTCCCAAAAAAAACAAATATAATAGTGAACTTCTTGTAGAGTGAATAAAGGAAAAGGATAATAGAGATGAATACATTTAAAATAAACTCAAAATAATTAAATTTTTATTGTACTTAACTGTTTTTGTATAAATACATAATAATATAAATAAGACATAAGTTATATACCTACGTTATTATTGAATTTCCAAACACCAAATATCAACTAGAAATAATATAAAAACCTACATGTATTTATTCTGAAGTGGAAATAAGCAAAGTTATATTGTTATTTTAATAATTTATTAAAATGAATTTCCACAATGTAAACCCCTATACCTTAGAATATTAATTTTAAAAACGTCCACATTTTTACTACTTTGATGTTTTGAATGTATTATTAGAATGTATTAATTCTCTTCGATGAGCTACAGCCCAAATCAAGCCTTGGCCTCTGTTAACTTTCGCCTCCATCCCATCCTGTCCTCTGCTGCCACTTTCCAGCTCCTCTCCTGGAAAAGCTGAGCCATCTCATCTTCTCACCTCATCCTTGGTCTTCCTACCCTTCTTCTCCCACCCGGGTGTCCAGTCATGATTCATTTCGGCACCCGTGAGGTTGACATTCATTGTACATATCCAGCCCATCTCAGTCTAAGTAATTACATGTGCGTTGAAATACTTAGGGCTTGGTATATGTTGTATAACTCATTGTTACGTCTAATACGCCATTCATCGCCATCCTTTACGGGGCCGCATATTCTACGCAGTACCTTTCTTTCAAAGGTGTCCAGCATTTCAGACATTTTCACCGTTATGGTCAATGTCTCGCATCCATATGCCAACACTGTTCTGACTATGGTCTTGTATTAATAAACATTATACACTTCATTTTACTTAATATTATAAAAAAAAGATAAAAAAGCATGATGGATTTTTAGTTTCAAATTTAAATATACTATATTTTTTATCATTTAATTTGTTTTAATTACATATGATGTTAAAGGAAGAAAAGATATTAGTTTTAAAATGCAATTTTCTACAAATTTAGAATTGAACAAGAACCAAAATACCCAAGCCCAGAAGATCATTCGTACTATTTGATCCAAAATGTACATCCTGAAAAAAATATAGGTTATAAAATACTTGAGCCGTAAATAATTAATAATAATTTATATATTCTCAGATCTGATAAATTGAGGATAAAAATGTTACCTTTTATATTCTTTCCTTGCCTGTGGTATAGTCTCATCGGTTTCATTTAATAAATACCTACGTCCTCCAAGGACACATCTTTTAAAATATATGTAGATATCCTCCACTTCAAAGTTATAGTTGAAGTGATCTTGATCACATTCTTGGATTAACGGGCGCAGACTAGTCAAACGATCATTTTTAAATATCCATTTGTTGATTATAAAATATTGTAATGCCAGAATGACTACATATATTCGCCGTTGTAATTTCACTACCCTAGAAAAATCAATATTTTATCAAATCAAGTTGATTCTCTTGCTCATTCCATTAAAAAGATTAGTGTCATATATATAATTTTTATGTAAATTTAAATATATACATTTGTATTGTATTAAAATATTGATTATTATCACATGTATGGCTATGACCAATCAAATATTCCAGTTTGTTTAAGTTCATGAATTTAATTCGATAAGAATTACATGTCAAAAATGTATAGTATATCTTTTAGTTTTTAAAATACACAAATCACTTTGTTTACACCACTTTTTGAGTTATTTTTAAAAGTCTACCGGTTTCGAAGCGACTGATTCCTCCTCAGGACTGATTATAACTTTTAAAATAACTCAAAAATTGGTGTAAACAAAGTGATTCGTGTATTTTAAAAGTTTTTTAAAAATGTACCACAAGGTTTATTCAGAAATTATTAATAATATCTTTTAGTTCTCTCTACTAACTCTAAATAGGATAACAATGTGTACTTAATATTAAAAATCATTAGATTCAACATAAAAAAATTACCTAGGTTTTCGTCCAGTTAATTTGAGAAACAAATCCAAAGCAATAGCAGGTAAAATATGGTATATCATTACCTATAAAAAAGTATGTAGGTATCATATGGTAGGTATTAATGTACAACTCCCAACTCCTAATGCATAAATATGAAAATGAAATGCTAATGAGTTTTAGAATGAAACTCCATAGTTATTTTCAATTTTGTAAATTTTCAAGAAGATATCACTATATTTTTAATATCAATGGAAAACCTTACCCGTATAAAATGATAAAATCTCCATTTAGTGATGCTTCCGCCCGGAGCCCAAACAATATTATTTAGTGGAACATCCTCATAAAGCGATAGACCCATATCAATTATCTCTTGAAGCATTACATTTTTAACATCATTGGAACAGCAGTTGTATACAGGAATGGGATTTTCAGACCTCTTTCTATAAGTACAAGAGTTGATAATATTATTATAAAAAACTTTGGCTATGGAAACATATCAGTTCTTTAATCCTCCAAGGTTCTAAGACTAAAATTTATACACACAAAACTCAATTAACTGTCAAGTCTAGATCTACATGTAAATTAAAACTCAAGATGTTTTATGTATTGTTATTTGTTCTATGTTCAATGTAAATTTTACAGGAGAAACAATAGACTGTTTCACAAATCTCATGCTGCAAATGAGACATGAGTATTTTATACACACATAAGATATTTCTTTGAAAATATGCAGGTCAACGAGACAAACACTTTGAAACCAAAACCTCATTTATCGAAAAAAATAAAACACACAATTGGTTTCATAGAACAAAAAACGAATACTTGCTTCGGATAAATATATTTCCATGAAAAATGGAAATAAAAACTTCTGGAATATTTATTTGTAGGTACTAATGTATTTAATTTTTTTTGTAAAATAAGTAAGTTGTATTAACTTTTGTGTCCCGTGTTTCCATGACGCAACAATCATAGCTTTAATTGCTATATCCACAGGCATAAAATCTGCTTTATTTTCATTATTTGTATATATTGACCTCATGATTCCTGAAAAAAAATAAAGGTTAATCAATTAACACTGTAAAGTAGTACATATATAGATTTAAACTTACTCTTGTCAAAAAAAAATTTTCTTGATATTTCTTTATTTATTGATAGTATTTTTAAACGATGATGATAATAGAAAAAAGTGAAAGCTCTAAGCTGGTGCTTTATTTAACAACTTTATTTAACTTTATATTTAAATATAATAATAATAATATACACTTCTTTGCACCCTGCGCAAGTAGCGAGTTTATTACCGAAGGCAATTTCTTCCAACTAACCCGTATTTCCAGCCCAGAGAATCAATATTTGCATGAGAAATTAATTTAAATAAATTGGGAATCGAACCCAGGACACTCGCATAGAAACCGAACGGCTTACTAACTGTGCCACGGCGATATACTTTCTTAATAACAGTCACTGTAAAAACAGGCACTACTTTCACAATCAATTAAATAATCAACTTTAAATACACGGATACTAAAACAACAATTTAATTTGGCAATTTAAGCATGGCTACTTAGGAAGTAGACTTCCTAAATAGATGCAATTTCTCGAGTTATAAACCTTTTTTTCATCTTGAATAAAACCAAATTTCCGGGGAATTCTCGTTTCGAGAAGTCTCAACTAGAAACCAGTGAATACATAGTAAAAAATTAAGTACCTTTTCCACTTGCAATGAGTATACCAACTGGACCGTGGAAATTTTCTATCCATCCTGGCATTGGTTCACTTAATGCTGATATTACTGAAAGTATTATCAGCATACATATTTAAGTAAGAAATACATATTTTTTATTTTTACATTACTTCTCGGGCAACTAACAGATACTATGTCAAATATTAATTTAAAACGCACCCAATAAAAAGTAGCCGCATTCTGGAGACTTACGACATTAATCGTCTTATAGATCCAGACTGAAAACACAATTAAAAACTGTATCTCCACTGGGAATCGAACCCGGGAGCTTTGGATCAGCAGTCAGATACCTAACTAACTGATCCACGAAGGCCGACATATACTATAAACTAGTATACAAGTGATCACTTGGATCTCGACTTCTAGGTAACAGGTGTACTTGCCACCAATTCAAAACAGAACTCGAAATACAAGCCGAAAATCCTTTTCCGAAAATATATTTTTTTTAATTAAAAATGAATGTGTCCTTGTTAAACAAGTACATATACATCTTCCTATGTTGCCTAAAATAAACATAAATGCTTGTGCTATCAAAATCGGTCGAGGCAGGATTCTAACTCGCAACCACTGGATTACTAGCCCAGCGCGCTAACCGCTCTGCCATCGACCCATCTATGTACTGTGTTATTTTTCCGAAACGTTAGGTAAACAACAGTCTTTTTTAATACTACAATATTTGGATTACTGTAGAAAATAACCTTTCTGCTTTTACCCTCGAAAATCTTAATATTAACATATTAATATATTTGATTATTAAATAAAAATGGCAACATCTATGGAATTATAATTAAGTAGTAACCTATTGACGGCCTAAATATAATTGCTGTTACATTTCCTCTCAAATCATTGACGACATGTTCCGCTAAACCTTTACTAAAGGTGTATGTATTTGGAAGACGATCAATGTATCTGGAATGAAAAAAAATAATCATGTAATTTTGTGTTTATTAGTTAAGTAATTTGCACACTTTGCTCTTCATAAAAAAAAAACAGCACAACTTTGCTCTTCATAAAAAAAAATACTTAGGAGTTAGTATCCTCAATGTATGATCATCTGCATTCTCAACAATGTCTATAGTTTTTCTCCAGTCCGCATGCGCTGGATATAGAACTTCATACACTGGATTTTTATCTGTATTGCAGTATGTCGTTGATATGTGTAGTAATACCTAAAATCAAATTTGATTGTCTCTGAAATTTGAATATTTTGTGGCACGTTATCTGAGTATGTCTAAAGAAAGACAAAATAAGAATTGTACTAAAAAGTAAAACATGCTCTTATTAAAATATTCATTGAATATCAAATAATACTCACATATAAGTTCTTCATTTCGTTTGCAAGACACATGATTTCTCTTGAACCCCTCGTGTTCATGATAACTGAATATCTCAATGGATCATCAAACCTAAAAAGAATGAATATAAAATTGAATCTATATCAGCCCTGGGCAAACTGCGGCCTGCTGCCTTTTTCAATGCAAGCCGCCACCAATATTGGTTAAAAAATCAGAAAAATTATTTTAACTTAGCCATTTCATTTGCACGCATAGCAATCCAAAAAAAGACAAACTTTCTTGCTACGTGGGATTTTGTTTGATTTCATTTATCGAAAACACGAGACTACTGAAAAATAAAAATTATTAGATTTATGTAAAAATTCAAAAGAAAACTGTATTTTTATTGGGAAAATTTTTAGTAAAACTTTATCTGTGTAGCAATCTTTTTTGTTTTATGAATTCTGAGAAAACAAATTATACAGTGAATAAATAATAAGGGAAGTTAATATTTTACTTCTGCAGCCCGCCATTATTTTGTCCTAATAATTTGCCCAATCCTGAGGGGCAAGTCTGGTCCAACTGGCGAAATGAAAACCCTCACGATTACCCATATCATGGATATAATTATTATATGGAGTTCTATAATATCTTTATATGTCCCCCCTGATATATATTATAATGAAACAGAAAGTATTCTAGGTATGCTTATAATTTGATAATAACTTTACTAATTGCAATATACAACATTAAGCTCATCAATTTAGCAAAAATTCTATGCAGAAACAGATTAAATGTTTTGACTGAAAACACTTTTTTACATTTGTGTTGCTTCATGAAGTAAGTTCAATTGCTTTGCAAACTGAGTTATAAATTTGATAATGCTTACTTAACACTGGCAGCCAAATGAAATATGATATTTACTGAATCAATTAGTATTTTACGTTCTTCGGGTGATAGATCTGCAATGAATACAATTATTTCACCAGTGCTTATGGATTATTGTACTTAAAAAATGAGTTATAAATTTATTATGTCGATAAATATATTGAAAGAAAAATTATACTATTACAAAATAAATATTACCTAATCCAATTTCAGTAACATTTCCGCTTATGCACTTTATCTTTTCGAAAAAAAATCCTGGTTTATGTTTTCGAAGTCTCTCAAAACACTAGAAGTATCAAATTGAGAATTCCATGTAGATAATAAATATTACATGACTAAACTATGAGTATTTGATTCTGTGTTTAGCATAATAATGTAAATTGACTAAAGTATCTACCATCGATTTTTCTAGTTCTTGAAGTCTGAGTTCTGGCAGCTTTCCTCTCTTTGGCCTCAGTAATAGGTATATCCTTTCCAAATCTGAACAGGACCACAGTAATTTTTCTATGAGAACTTTTCCCATGAACCCTACAAAATATTCATAGACATTATTTTACAGTACCTACCCATATTTATTTGAATGTAATAATAATATTATTATTAAATACACAGAACAGAAAATAAATTTTTAAAGAAAATCTGTATATACCTAATCATTTTTTTTCTAAAACCTTAATACTTTGATCAAAAACATGTTACTATCGCAAAAAGATGAAGAATCTTCGAAATGAGTTCTCAAGACAAAATATAATTTACCTGTCCCCCCCGTAATTAAGATTGTTTTTCCTTTGAAGAATTCTGGTATGGACGGCATGAACTTACTCGATGAATCTCTTTCCATTTTGTCAAGAAATTTTAATGCACTCTAGACTAAAAAATCAAAAAATATAGGTATTATTCAATATTTTTTTGGTATTTTTCCCCGTCGATTTTTTCCATTTATTGTTTTGTTTGATTGACTTTGATAACTTTTTAATATAGAATTTAATTTATTATATAAGCCATTTATGTACCTATGCTATGAAGTTTGCTAAATATTAAATATATGCATCATAGAATTATAATGTACAGAAGCCGCGTCTAGTACAAATTTCGAATTCAAATGTATGCCAAGTTTTTTTTAGATGTGTGTGTGAGGCGGTAGATCGGTTGGTCTACATTTTATGTAGGTGTGCGTGTCGGTAGGTGTACATATACTAGAAATTCGTCTGTTTCCTCATAGTTTTAGTTGGCATACATTCATTGCGCTGACTAGGTATCTGTATCATATATAATCTAAGATATGCATGTATGCCAATAATTAATCCGCCTTTAAAAAAAAAAACACTATTTTTATTTAAGTTGGGAAATTCACACAATCTAGTATGATTTGTGCCATAATCTGATTCATTGAACATTCTTAAAAAAATCAATATAAATGTGACATGAACAATAGCAAATAAAAGAAAGTCACTTATCATTAAAAATACAGGTAAAATATCTATACACATACATATTTTTACAACAAGATGAGCAACAATAAATGGTCTGGACATAGAATTATAATGTACAGAAGCCGCGTGTAGTACAAATTTCGAATTCAAATGTGTGCCAAGTTTTTTTTACATGTGTGTGTGAGGCGGTAGATCGGTTGGTCTATGTATTATGTAGGTGTGCGTATTGGTAGGTGTACGTAGGTGTAGGTGAATTTTAATCGCCCGTACGTACGTACGGGCGAGTAAAATTCGTCTGTTTCAGCGTAGTTTTAGTTGGCATACATTCATTGCGCTGACTAGGTATCTGTACCATATATAATCTAAGGTTCTGGAGATTTCAATATATTTGTTGTAAACATTACCTATCTGTACCTAGGTATCTGTACCATATATAATCTAAGGGTCTGGAGATTTCAATATATTTGTTGTAAACATTACCAGCAGATTGAATTGGGCACAAAAAGAATAAATTTCAATAGGAGCACATTTTGAATAAAAAATATATTGATCTAAATCTAAATCAATGATGGTATTTGTGTGTGTGTTTGTCTCACACATTCTGGAAATATAAATTACATGTAAAAATGTAATTTATGTGCGTGCATGTACCAGTATACCTGACACAGTGCCACACTAAAAAAATGTGATAAAAATGTAGAATTATAAAATATATTTCAATAATTCAGTTTTTCATACTAAATTTTCAATAATAGATCTGTCAAAAAGTGTACTTTTTGTAGGCAAATATCTGTTTACTTAGAAGTGAGAAGTATGTATTTATATGAATAAAATATATTAGAAGCATAATTTAGCTTATTAGTGAAAAAAAATGGTGATTATTTTGTATAACAATAATGTTAAACCTATTTTTAATGTTGACGTTTGGTACATATAACGCCGCCATTTTGATAGTTTTCCATACAATTTTTTATTTTCTTTCTAAAGGAAAATGTTCTTTAGAATAAATAAAGCCTTTGAAATAAATGAGATTATGAAATAATAAAATGATACCCAAGACATTTTAGCAAGTTTGTAAGAGTTTTTATTAAAAAGATACAGCTGAAACAAAATTTCATTTCTCTGATAATTTTTGGTTTTCTATTTTGATGACTTTGAACAATCCAATGTAGGTACCTACCCTTTCGAAAAATATATCGAGTACCAAACAAACAAAATACTGATTTCCTATCGGAAAATTCTCAAACTGTTTTAGGTTAAGTTTTCCATATGAAGACCCGGGAAGGTTTCATGATTTTAATTTATTAATTATCTTAATTTATTTGTTTATCTCACAAAACAAATTAATAAAAAAATATGTACTTGGCATTCATTCAACAATTCAGAGGCGTATTCACAAGAAAATTTGTTTCAGACGGAAGGAAAGTGCAGAGATTTTAAAAATTCTTTACAAACTCGATGACAATATATAAAAAAGTGCGGGGTTGTGGCCAACTCTTAACTCTTTACCATGCATTTGTTTAATCAAATTTTAAACTATTTCCCACCATCCAATATTGCTAAATTCTCAATACACATTTGCTTCCGATGACAATATATAAAAAATAGGGGTTGTGACCAACACTGAACTCTTAACAACATTTATATTCAAATTTTAAAATCATTTTCCACTGTCTAATTGTGCAGAAATATTATAAATTATGTGCACTGTTGATGAAAAAATATTAAAGTGAATGGGATGTGGCGAACGCTACACTTTTTTCAATGCTTTTGTTTAATCATATTGTTAACCATTTCCCATCATCCAATATTATAGGACACAGCCAACACTATACTACCTCAATGCTTTTGTTTAATCATATTGTTAACCATTTCCCATCATCCAATATTATAGGACACAGCCAACACTATACTACCTCAATGCTTTTATTCAATCAATTTTTTTACCATTTTTCATCATCCAATATAGCTAAAATTTTCTATACACACTTGCTTCTGATCATAATATATAAAAAATGGGGGTTGTGGCCGACGTTCCACTCCTTACAACATTTATATTTATTACAATTTAAAACCATCCCCATGGTCTAATTGTGCAAAAATATTATAAACTATATGCACATGTGACGAAAAAATATAAAAACGAATGGGATGTAGCTTACCCTAGACTCTTTTCAATCAAATTTTAAACCATATTCCATCACCAGTTGCTTTTTATGACAATATATAAAAGTGGGGGTTGAGGCCGATACTAAACTCTTTACAATGTTGATAATCAGTCATATATAAAACCATTTCCCATAGTCTAAGTGTGCAGAAATTTTATATACTTTATTCACAATGGCTTAAATTCAAACAAATTTCAAACCACTTCCCATAGTAGATAATAAATCACTCTCCAACTTGTGTGACAATATTATAAAAACGATTGGTTATTCCTTCACATATTTTCATTCTTTGCCTTTGGTAATAAATAAAAATGAATTCTTAAGTCTTTGAATGTGTACCTATACTTAAGTTAAGAATAATGAAATTTCTCTAAAACAATTATGATATAGCCCCCTAAGAAACAGATTCTGTCCTAAATATCCAGTTTTTCACATACCTAATATGAAATTGGTGAAAACTTTAAGGAATAAAGGTTTGAATTGTGGCTCTAAATACGCCTGTTTAAACAAAGTATTAGTTTTTTCAAAATTTTCCAGTAACATCCATATACTGCATCATAAAATAACTATTTTTAGTTTTCTTAATTCATAAAAACACAATATGACAGTAAATTCATATGATTTTAAAATAAGTGATTATACAACATCTAAGAAAGATCTTGTCAAGTCAATTATCTAAATCATGATATAGATTCAACCTTGAATGAATGTATCAATTACAAACACCATTGTATTTTAATTATTAGGAATGATTAGTTTTACTATGTGTTTATTTAATCTATGTAAAATTAAATGCACAAAGACAGATTTAATTCCAGAAGACAATCTATTCCAAACATTATGATTCGGGTGAATTTAGTGTAGAGAAATATAAGTATTCCTTTTCAAAACACTAGCCAAACCAAAAAACCTGACTTTAATATAGACTGACCATAAATACGGATAGTGAATCGATGGACGCAGATGGAATATCATTCAATAATTAAACAACGCATAATTTTATAAAGGTTCTTGGAATTTTAGTTCAAAATCATGTTGATCGTTGAATGTTATAATATATTTTATAATGTAGATTATGAAGCAATCTGTTTATTATTGTCTGTATTGAAATTATTATTGTTTTACAGTAATATAATAATAATATTTAGGGTTGATATAATGCTGTTTAATGATTCTGAATCATTGCAAGGGTGATAGGTTAGTTCTGTGTTGCTTTAATGCTGTGTTGATATAAATAAATATTATCTGGAGGTAATATTGTAAGTATGGTATATGAAATATGCATAGAGAACGGACTGAGGATTAATGCCAGCAAATCAAAGCCAATGGTCTTTGAAAAAAGTGAAAGCAAAAGAGTGTGTCAAATATGAGTAGAAAACAAATGGCTGGAGCAAGTCGACGAATATTTCTACCTGCAAAGCATGTTTCAACGGAATGGACAGCTTGATAAGGAGATCAAAATAGAAGAGTTATAGTAGGAAACAGAGTGAATTATCGCAACATATCAAAGGAAGCCAAAGTTGCCATTCATAACGCTATCATAGTTCCAACCTTGACGTATGCAAGTGAAACTTGGACATGGCAGAAGTCGCATAAAAGCAGAATAAATGCAGTTAAAATGTGATCGTCAAAAAGAATCTCTGTAATAGAACTATATTTAACAGGGCAAGAAATGAGGAAAGCGAATGTAAGATGAAGAAAGATCTCATTAATAGAATGAAAGTAAACACATGGTTTATTTCAAACACCCTTTAACAATTTACAGCACAAATGTAGTCTTAATTTGACTCTCTCCATCATTAAATGGTATTGATAGACTTATATAACGACATTTTATTCAAGAGCACTATGATTCATCTTATTTATTCTAACCTTAACTATTTTTTGTATAGATGAAAGTTCATTTAAGATAGCAAATTATCACAACAATATTTTTACAACAAAGTTTATGATACAACAAAACAATAGTAATTGTGTGAGAAGAGCAAATAAAAAAAGCACAAAATAGAACCAAACGTGTTCAACGCGAGATACGTTTCAAGTTTAACTGACTGATGCAGTGGACAATGTTATATTCAATTAAGAAAAGTGCAATTATCCATATTAGCTGTGAGATTTATCAGTAGATTAATGAGTCCATTTCAAATGAATTGTGGCCAACACTCTATTCTCCTTTACTATCCTAACATATTATACACTAAAAAACAAAGAAATTTCGGAAAAAATCCATAAAAGCACAACCATGTTTATGGTGTACGAGTATATTTATTTTGTATAAATTATTTAGATTTTATTTATCAAATCATTTCCTGCCCCTCTATTTCTGTTTATCCGAGGTTGGGCCTCCTTGTTCTTTGTCTCTATGATCTGTAGTTTTCAGTGTCTCCTGTGAAATGTCTACTATGTTGCCGGTAGACCACTTCCTTGTGACTTGTAGGATTTTGTATTGAAATATTGACGTACATTTTTATAATTCAATTGAACTTCTGGTTCAAACTGTACCGAGTAGGCAAAAGTTTTCAAATATTTTCAATACACAAATAAATAAACAATTCTTTTAAGAGGGCATATAACCTCAAACATCACATATAGGAATATTTACTGAATTTTGTCACACAACTTGCCTTAAAAATAACTAAACATACCATTTTTTAAAATCACTCCATACTTTGGTATATGTCATACAGGAGAAAAACTTTTTTTTGTTCTTAATAAGTGCATAAAATCAAAGTGTTTGTTCGAAACATTTTTTCATATCTGGAGGGGGTAAGTACGGTCAAACAGCGAAATCAGCGGATATAATTATTATATGAATTCCTACAATATCTTAAGATATAATAGAACTCCATATGATAATTATTATATCCATGATATGAGTAATCATGAGGCTTTTGATTTCACTATTTGACTGGACTTACCCCCCAGGTCAATTTTGTTTTGAAAATGCTAAAAATTAACAATATTTTAAATTTTCAACAATGGAATCAAATATAAACTGTTTTCATGAGCATGCGATAGTTAATAATAACATAGAACTTCATAGTGCATATTTGCAGTAATTTAGTGTTATATGCCCTCTATACATTTGTCAATTTACATTCATAAGCCTTTCTTTGTTTTATTTCAAATCAAATATTGTTTATAACTCTGTTATAGAAATGTCTATGCTATAATATTTTTTAATGATATGGTAATTTGCATTGTCTCATAGAGTCAGATTGACTGTAGATTAACAATAAAAATAATTATTATTTAATTATATGAGGTTGTAAAATAATGACATTAATCAATTTTATAACAAAGGACAGGTTCACGACATCCTATAATATTCTCATATTGAACTGAAGACACAGCTTGGATGTTTATGTAAATAATTTTAAATTGTTTTATTTTTTTGACAAAAATATCAGTATTGTTACAAAAATATCAGTATTGTTACAAAAATATCAGTATTGTTACAACCGCATCGGCATTCCATTTTGTAAAGTAGGTATATATGTTGTGCATTTATATGTAATAGTATTCACTCAAAACAAAAATTACGGGATCTTACACTAAAGGTTATAATAAATTCAAATTTCACATCCATATTTATTTTTATTGCAGCAAAATAATTTTTAATCATAAACAAAATTAAATTAAGAAAAATATTTACACAATGCTACTTACACAGAATTTATAATATATATTTTTTACATTATATTTAAAAATATACATTTAAATATTAACATAATATGTTTAATCATAAAAGATTTTCACTAAAGAAATTAAGCTAATATTTATAATTTTTCAAATAACAATTTAAGTTTATATTTATAAAAAAGAGCGACTATTAAAGTATATTTTTGTAAATTTTTTAAAAATCTCAATAGAGACGAAGTTAGAATATTATAGAAGAACCAGGAACTCAAGGTGCCTACAAAGCTTACAACCTGTCATCGGCTGGTTTACGTGATCATTTTATGTGCTTGCGCAACGTTCACCAATTATGCCTTCTTATTGAGTTCCCTTATCAATGCAATTTTTTAAAGTTCTATATACATATACAATTCGTTAGAGGTTTCTTCGTTATTCCATAGATGACAATATAGTAAAAATGTGTTATTTTCAAACAAATTGTATCTCATTATTGAACTTTCAAAAATCACATTGATAAGAGAACTCAATAAGAAGGCATAATTGGTGAATGTTGCAAGTATGTAAAAGAACATATAAAGTGATCACATAAACCAGCCAATGACAGGTTGTAGACCCTGTAGGTACCTTGAGTTCCTGGTTCTTCTATAATATTTCAACTTCATCTCTATTGAGATGTTGAAAAATTGTCAAAAATTCCATTGACTCCCGACAGGGAAAAATTCAATGAACTTCAACAGCCTTAAGTATAGACTTAACTTTTTTACATAATGTACTGTAGGTCCATAATAAACTTAATAAATAAATAAAGTTAATACACAAATAAAAAGAGCAAAAATACAAATAAGTAATTAAATTGAAATCTTGAAATATTTCAATATCTTGAAATATAAAATGAACACAACTCTTACAATCAATTTGTCTTTCACTAAAAACAAGAGAAAGAATATTGTATCGTTACTTATGTATTTTTTTCATGTTTAATTATTATATTACATTTCAATTTTTATATTTCTTTCATACAAAGGGAAGAAAAGAAATTAATGATAAAACGCATCTTTCTATAAATTTAGAATTGAATAGTATCCAAAATATACCAGCCCAAAATGCCATTTGCACTACTTTGTCTAAAATAAACATCCTGAAACAAATTAAAACAAAAATTATAAAATAACGGTAAATAATTACATAGTAGAATAACATAACAGTTAATAATAATAATATTTTTTTGTTCCTACTGGAAATACTGTTTACTTAGAAGAAACATTCTAATGGCAATAAATTCGCCATTTTCACTTGATGCAATAAATAAAAAATTACATGAATAGGTACTAATTGACTTATAAATCATGAATATTATATTTATTTTTAAAGAAATCAATATTAATAAAATATTGGATTCATGATATAATTAATGTTACCTTTTATAATGTTTTTTTGCTTGTGGTATAGTTTCATCTGGTTCATGTAGTAAATATCTTCTTGCTCCAATATAACAGTTTTTGAAGAATATATAGACGTCCTCCACTTCAAAGTTGTAACTGAAATCGTCTAGATCACATTTTTTTATGAACTGCCGCAGACTGATCAAACGATCATTTTTAAAGTTCCATTGATTGGTGATGTAATAATGTAAAGCCAGGTTAGCAATGTATATTCGCCGTTGAAGTCTCACCAACCTATTAAAAAAAACATTACAATGTATAAGTAGATGTATGTAGGTAGTATTGTACAACGACCACGAGGTGAGCTCACACAAAAACAGCGCTATATAAATTGTCATTAAATATCATTGTAAATTAAATGACAAGGTGAAGAAAGATGAAGCGCAGCTTCTCCTGGAAGAAGAGAAAGCCGCTCAGAACAGGTTGGGTTGGAGGCGAAGTTACAGGAGGCCAAGGCTCAATTTTGGCTGTAATGCCATATTGATGAAAAATAAGCAATCACATACTAATAAATATAGTGCAAAAGTTTGATTCACTCATGAGTTTTTTCAGACTTTATAGCCATGAAGAACATCTTCAGATCTTTCTAGACTTTTGTCAAAAATATGGTGCAATCAATTTCAGTTAATGGCAAGCCTGCTGTTTCCTTATAATAAGCTCTCTTTGGCACTGTAATATTTAGAGTTCTCCTGAATCTTCTTATTTTCTTCATGTGTTCTTTCAATTTTGCAAGGAGCCGTTATTAATCCCCATAAGCAGAATGGGTGATGGTGGGGGGAAAAACAGTTTTCGGAAAAAACCAATATGCTTAAAAGTAACTCATTTAATAGTTGGATGGTCCACTAATTGGTCCCCTAAAAGATGGTTGGTTGAGATTGTTCAGTTGGCTGCAAGAACCTGAACAAGACAGAAACGTTTGGAAGCCAATGGTTGGGGCCTATATACATTCATCAATGGAGATAAGAAGGCTGAGAAAGAAGAAGAGCAAAGTATTTTTTTTTTATTTGTAATCATATATTATTACCGTCAAATACAACAAGCTGATTAAAAATAATGATCATATATTAAAAAAATAAACTTACATAGTTTTTTGTCCTGCCAATTTAAGAATCAAATCTAAGAAAAGAGCTGGTAGGAGATGGAACAGAATTACCTGTAATAAAAGATTATTTTTATCTTATCAACACTTAATATATCAGTAAAATATCGCATAAAATCAATTGTTTATTGTAACCGGGAATAAACCAATAAACCCAAGCAATAAACCTTACCCGTATAAAATGATACGATCTCGATTTAGTAATGCCTCCGCCGGGAGCCCAAACAATATCATTTAATGGAAGTTCTTGGGTTAATGTTAGTCCCATATCAATTATCTCTTGAAGCATTACATCTTTAAGATTACTGGAACAGCAGTTGTATACAGGAATTGGATCTTTAGATGTCATTCTGTAAAGAAAATAATTAAATATGTATTAGACTCCTGCCTTTACAATTGAATTTATAAAATAGGATTGATATTGCCAAACAATTGAAAAAAGTGTATTTATTAACTAAGTTGACAATATGAACAAATTTTTCTTTCACAAATTCTGAAATATTTTTAGAAGTTAAAATGATTTTTCACTTATTTCCACTATTGCATTGCGCACCCCTGAAGATATAATATCAATGTACATACAAAATCAATAAGGGAAGCCTTGCTCTCCTTTTATTTGATTTGTCCTAAAAACATAAACAAAACAACTATTATATTAAATTTGAATGTAGGGTATACTAACTGTTCAGTTCCGTGTTTCCAAGTTGCAACAATCATGGCTTTGATTGCTATATCCACAGGCATATAATCAGCCTTAATTTCTCTACCTGAATAGACTGACCTCATGATTCCTAAAAAAATACCCAGTTGAAATACCCAAATGCAATTATCAAATTGTTAAATATAATGTTTTTAGTCGATATACTTTTTGTTGGTATAATTTACAGAAAGATTTCTGTTCTGACATGATTTTACTCATCTTTCTTTTTCAATATGGACTGACCAGAAAAACATATTTTCAAAATAGGACAATGGGAAACGAATCAGGAATGAATATGGTATAAAAAATAAATAACCTTTTCCACTTGCAACAAGTAAACCAACTGGACCGTTGAAATTTTCTATCCATCCAGGCATTGGTTCACTAAATGATGATATTACTGAAAATATTAAAAAAAACTGTTATACTTGTTGTGTATGTAAGTAGGTATGTAAAAAACAAGATAATGCTAAAATTAAGTGAATGTTATTTGATATGATATGATTTTATTTAGACATTTCGAACCCAGGACGCCGGCACGAAAGATAAAATTTTACCACTATGCCACGGCGATCAACAAATATAGATGAATTCAGGCTTTAGATCTTTCATTAGTATACAAATGTTCATCAATAATTAAAATTTGAATTATTATATTAAGAAATTACGCAATAAAATAGGTACTGTTAACTATATCTATGTACTAGAATTTAGTTGTCATGTCAAATTAGTGCACATGGGTAATTAACGATATCACAAACTTATAACAATTGCATTTGAGCAATGTGATCACTCTATTATTAAAAGTATTTATATTTAAATACTAACCTATTGACGGTCTAAATATAATTGCTGTTAAATCTCCTCTTAAGTCATTGACGACATGTTCAGCTAAGCCTTTGCTAAATGTATATGTATTTGGAAGACTGTCAATGTATCTGAAATAAAACATATTTTTTTAAATTTAATATAAGCTATGAAGTTAAAATGTATTTCTGTATTGCAAATAAACTTTAATTTTGGATATTTATATACTAATAGTAGTTGTATCATAAGTCTGAATGATTTGAATTTAGTATTGCAGTTTTTTGAAAATCACCGTCAAAAAGTAAAAAATAAGAATATGTACTGTTATGATAAATATGAACACATATATGAATATATTCTACAAACAATTTATTCGACTTCCAACGACTGTTTCGGCTTATAAGGCCATAATCAACTGGATAAATGACCAGTTGATTATGGCCTTATAAGCCGAAACGTTCGTCGGAAGTCGAATAAATTGTTTGTAGAATATAATATGTGTTCATATTTATCATAATTATTATGGAATTCTATAGTTTGAAAGCCGCATCAATCGACAGATTGAAAACTGCTAATATGTACTGTATTTTGAAGCTATATATATTTTATTAAAATCAGTAATACAAATGGTCCCAACAGTGAGCCTTGTGGAATACCAATTGTTATGAAAATTTCGATATCCCTCATGAACACATGAAAAAAATCATTTTTATCTTTATCAAGAAATACAATTAATGACATCTTATTAAATAATAAAGTATATATTACTTTGGAGTCAATATCCTCAAAGTGTGGTCATCAATGGTCTCTGCAATGTCTATAGTTTTCCTCCAGTCTGCGTGTGCTGGATACAGAACTTCATACACTGGATTTTTATCTGTGTTGCAGTATGTTGTTGATACGTGTAGTAATACCTGTAATCAAATAACAATCACATTGAAATATAATCAACTATTGAGTACATTTTGTGGAATGTTTTTGAATAAATCATTTACACTCATTAAAAGTTGTAGTTAGTTTTTGAATTTAAGTCAGGTATATAATTATGTGCAAAAGGATTATCTTCTTTTTATATTTTTAAGTATCAGGAAATTGTCATAAGAAACCTGTAAAGTTTCCACCACTAGGGAATAGTTTTACATAAAATATTTAAAAGATGGTAATAAAAAAACTTTTCTTATAATGAATTGGATATCCTATAGACATAATAAAAATAAAAAAACTCTACTCACATATAAATTCTTTATTTCATTTGCTAGATGCATAATTTCCCTTGATCCTCTCGTGTTCATAAGAACTGCATCTTTTAAAGGATCGTCAAACCTAAAAATAATAAATATAATATTTATATTACTACTGTGTTCAAATTTGTCAGTTTTATAATGTTGACTTTATTCTATATCTGTTAGTGCACTAGACTAGCAATCTTGCCTCAACCAATTTCATTTATGATCAGCACAAACATTAATTTGTTTATTTTAGTATAATATATTTTCAATCAAAATCCATGTTAAAAATATGATTAAATTTTGTTCATCCATACCTTACACTAGCAGCGGAATGAAATATAATATTTACTGAATCAGTTAGTACTTTGCGTTCTTCGATTGAAAGTCCTAAAATAAATAAAATCATTAATAATTCAACAGTGATCGTAGATTATTTATTTTAAACAATTAAAATAAAAGTTAAATTAAAACCAAATTAATAAAACAAAATTATAATACCTAATCCAACTTGAGACACATCTCCGCTTACACAACTTATCTTTTCGAAAAATATTCCTGGTTTATGTTTTCGAAGTCTATCAAATAACTGAAAGTATAAAATATGGAAAAAAATTGTTTTAATAATTGAAATATTTGATATTATTCATAAATGAAAATGAGTAAATAGGAACATTTTTAATCTATCTGAGGGGCAAGTCCCGTCTAAAAGTGAAATCAAAACCCTCATTACCCATACCATGGATATAATTATCAAATGGAGTTCTATAATATATTAAGATATTATAGAACACTATATGACATTATATCCATGATATGGGCACCTAATCATGAGTGTTTTGATTTCACTTTTTGACGGAACTTGCCCCCCTGATTTATGAATGGTTAGCTACAAAATATAGAAAATACAGGTAGATATAGGTAATTTATTTATAAATCAAACAGATTTATTAAAAAGTGTTCTCATTTTATATATTTTTACAATATAACGGAAATTAAATAAATTAAAAGGGAATTCTATCACAAACATAATAATAATGTACCATAAAAGAAAATTAAAATAATTTACCACAGATTTTTCTATTTCTTGAATTCTGAGTTCTGGTGACTTTCCTTTCTTTGGCCTCAGCAACAAATAAATCCTTTCTAAATCTGAACATGACCACAGTAATTTTTCAATGAGAACTTTTCCCATAAATCCTACAATGTAAACATGTATAATGTATATTATAATATTCAAGACATTGATGGTATCATTAGGAGTTAAGGTATGCCTCAAGATAAATACATATGTAGTATGCCTCAAGATAAATACATAGTATGTACATGGTTTACCTGTCCCTCCTGTAATGAATATTGTTTTTCCTTTGAAGAATTCTGGTATTGAAGGAACGAATTCTGTCGATTGATCTGTCTCCATTTTTCTAATTAATATAAGTTACTTCAGTCTGAAATAAAAGAATATTTAATATTTTATCTCATTCAAACATAGTCATCATAAAATTTGTTTGTATGCCAACTTTCCGTAATTTTTATTTTATTCCTCTAGGTTAGTAAAAACACAGCTATTTATATAATATAATATTTTCCAACAGTATTACTATATTAATGATTTACTATCTTTGATATTTACTATTTAACATCTCTTTTAAATGGGGAAAATTGTTTTTACTTAAAACAATTAAAATAAAGAATGATAAACATTCGATACTTATAACAATAAACCTATGGACACTGAGAAAAATAGGAAAGCTGGGATCTCTAAAAAAAAAAAAAAACTATATATATCCTCGATTTTTTAGACAGATTTTTATTTTAAATTGTTATTTTTGTTCATATTTTTCTCTGTTAAAACACATTTATTGGAGTTTTTGTTTTTATTTTGACAATGTTGCCGGTATTTATGCTTTAGTTATTTATTTATTTATTTATTTATTTATTTATTTATTTATTTATTTTTATTTATTTTTTTTATTTATTTATTTATTTTATTTATTTATTAAGTTCTATGCTCATTAGAGCATTTACAAAAATTTGTTAAACAAGAAAAAAAAATATGCATTAATCATAAAAAAACAACAAAATAAAATAATAAAAATAAAAAAAACATAGGTAAGTTAAAATTAATAATAAAGAGAAAAAAAATACTCAAAATACAAAATTTAAAAAAACAATAAATGAAAAAAAATATTTTTTTTTAAATATACTTAATAAATAAAATTCTCAGACAAAACTTATTGACTATTTAATATTGACTATTTAATTGAAAATAAGTACTTATGAACTATAATTAATTTGTGTGATTTATAAAAACAGTCTTATTGGCGTTATTTTTTTTTTCGTTGTTATAAAAAGTGTTTGTTGTTTATATAAGAAAAATTGATACATACTAGTCATTGGGTCAATTGGATGAAAATTAAGTGACTCAGAATAGGCTACGTAGGTTTTAATTTGTGTCTTACCGAAATTTTATTTCTGTGTAGAAAAACAATATGCGATTAATTTTAGACAGGGAGTAATGAAATCATTTTAAATCAATATGCAATGATCAACTGAATATCAATAACATGTTATTGAATGTAACGTCAAAACCATCGAAGAATAATTAAAATTCGTGCGCCTGACTAGTTATTTTAGTACTTAAAACGTAATTTTTTTTTGGTAATTACGTCTTAATAATAATTTATGATTTTAAATAATAATATGTACCATAAATTTGTTCAGAAACATAATTCACATTAAATTATACCCATTAAATAACTGAATTTTCCTTGGTATAAAAATAATCTTCGTTCTCAATATAATTTGTGAAAATATTGTACGTACGCCTGTTGAAGCAAACTGTATATCTGTCAAGCTATATTTCTTGCAGCTTCCTTGGAATATGATAATATACCTACCTATTGTTTTTTTCATTACTCATTCATACAACATGACTGTTATCTATGTGCATTTAAATTATTTTATTATAATAGTAATTTTAATACAATATTTATGAAAGATTTTGTTTAGTCATTTTTATAAATTATGATCTATGTTCAACCTTGGGTGGCTCGATTATTCTATTGTATTTTTACTGGGTTTTCATAATATTTAAATACATCAGTTGATTTTGCATAATTTCTATAGGTAAACAAAAGAAATTTCTCTCATTTGACGATGGTTTATTTATTTATTTATAAAAAAATGCAACTACAAATTATGTGATTTATCATTATGATGTATATTCGTGTCACTTTATTATTTTCATATCGATCATACATATTACCATTGCAGGTAGCTTCAAGCGCCACTAGAGGTGTATTTTCACCATCCTTTAACGAGGTATTATGAGTCAAATCATGGTCTACAATAGCGCTTTATTCAATTTATCGTAATTGTTCCCACATTTTTATACCTATAGCCTGATAAATAATGTGGATAGCATTGTCAAACATTTTTTGGCTCGATTAACAATGCCAACATAATCTTTGCCATGAAACCTTTGATCAGCGTATTATTTGTTGTTTCCCGTTTGGATTGCTGTATCGGTTTATATCTATAAGTAAACTTAAAAAAAAAGAAATCAATAAAATTCAATCAGTTTTAAATGCTGCAATCAGACTCGAGACTCCTCACTGGAGTCTCAAAGTTTTCTCACATCTCTCACCATCTTCAGAATCTGCATTGGCGTAAGTCCCCGAAATGATCGAATATAAGCTTTTTCATGGTCTTAGAAGCATTTCATGGGATGGCTTCCACTCATCTCTCTGAGCTATGCATTCAATTTTCAATGAATGAAAGACAATCGTCACTTTTGTTATGCATCTTCATCCATGGTCGGAAAATTAGCAGAAATAAACAGGACGCACACCGGTAATTTAGGCACCGAGTGCACTCGTGCATTTCTAGTAGCAGAACCAAATGCAAGGAATAGTCGACAGCAAGTCTCCTCCAGTTTGTCTGTCCGATCGCTCTTATATCGCCCTCGATGTCGTCCAGCCATCTCATCCTAGGTCACCCTCTGCTTCTTCTTCCTTCAGGACAGGTGTCCAATACTTTCTTTGGGACCCGGCTATCCTCCATTCTACAAACGTGTCCGAGCCAACGTAGACGTTGTATTTTGATGTATGGGACAACCTTTTGGTTCGCCATACATTATTTCTAGCTCATGGTTAAACCGGATCCTCCAAGATCCTCCTTCACAGGTAGGGCCCACACACCTTCAGACAAACCGAAAATATATCTTCCTTCAGAAAAGATCTCTAAATGCACCTTTTTCAGAAATCCTTCCAGAGCCAAAATGATGAGTAGAGATATTCACGAAAACGGCGCTATATAAATTGAACAAAATTATTATTATTAGTATGCCACACAAATCAGGAGAGCATGTACGTAATATTTTCTACATAATATTTTATTTTCTGTAACACAGACACTCCGTTTGACTAACAGGAACATCGCATAAGAAAACGAGTGGGTTGTTGCCAACGCTAAACTCCTCACTACCAAGTCACTCCACAAAGTATTCAAATTTTCTATGGAAAATATTCAGCATTTGTATGAAATGAGTTTGTAAAATTATATTTGATTTAAATTTTTTATTATGAAAACTTGATAACTCTTCAATGCCATTTTGTGAAAGTGATGTGCCTTTTTACCAATTTGAAAATAAAAATTAAAAATTTTGAGTTTCCTAACCTTGGGGTCACTTTGAAATATTTGACAGTTAAAAAAATTGAGAAGCACTTTTCAGATATCCTTCAAAATCTTAAGGAGTCTAAGCGAGTATTAGATATTCAAATTTGAAAATAATCGAATGAGTACTTTAGTCAAGAATTGATCAGGTACAATAAACACGCTATACATAGCACACACAAAAAATACATTGCGATGAAACTTTAATGAAACTTTGTGATGAATGGTATTAGTTAGTACCTAAGCTGCAATAAAAAAATAGCCTTAAAATTGTGAATCATAAGTCCCCACTATATCCCCTGCTGCTAGTGAGGAATAAAAATATAATAGGTACATACCTACCTATATACCAACTATGCCGATCGCCGTGGCACAGTTGGCAAGCCGTTTGGCTTCTGTGCATGTGTCCTGGGTTCGATTCCCAGCAGAGTTGAAATTTATTTAAATTCATTTCTCTCGCAAAAATTGCTTATCTGTGCTGGAAACACTGGATAGTTGGAAGAAATTGCCATTTGGCAATAAACTCGCCACTTGCACAGGGTGCAATTAAGTGTTTATTATTATATAGATACAAATCATGTCCGATTTATAACCTGCTCCTTTTTTGATGTCGGTTAAAAAAAATGATATTTAACAAAATTTATTTGACAATATTTTACTAGTTATTTTATTTGACAATATAAAAATTAAAAGGTAAAAATATTTAACAATATATTACGTAAATTGGTGTTCTTTTTTGCAGAACGCGAGATAATGTATATACCTACTTGTATAAATATAAATTTCGATAAAAGCAAACCATTATACTCAATTTTTATCAATATGACACGATTGCTTATAAATTTAATATTGTATTTATTTGTTAATATTTTTACTCCTCACTAACCCAAGGGAAAATAGTGGGGAGTTATGATTTCGCAATTTTTAAGGCTATTTTTTGCATAACTACAATGAAAAGTGCAAGTATTTTGTGAACCCGATGATTCAAAATGGTTGCTTAGATTGATAATTAAATACAGTATAAAACTTTGGAATAAAATGCATAAATTAATTTATTGCGTGAATGTGTGTGTTATTTGTTTTAAAAATCCGTGTAGAGTAAGATTATGTTAAAAAAACTTGTTTTTGTATCATAATATTGCCATAAATTAAAAATAAAGGTCTTCAACATTGATATTATCATTTCAAGGTTACGACGTAAATATATTACATATATATATTTTTATGTAGAAATTCACAGATGATAATATTATATATACATAATACCAAACAAAAGAACTATGTTATTTTACTTATATCTATCGATTTTATTCATTTTAAGTATCCTCTCTACTCTACTACCCATGGATGGCATAAAGGGATGTTTTAAAATTGTGATTATCACTCTCCGCACAATGGAATAGTGGAGAGTCATGATTTCACAATTTTTAAGCGTATTTTTTTACATCAATTTCTCAATGGGTATCACGTAGAGAGTGCGCACTATGAGTTTCGTCGCGATGTGTTTGTAAGTATGGCGTACGCCGTACGGATTTTCCTTTTTGTGTTCTCTCTACATCCCAAACCATAAGTCCGATCGACTTCATATTAACACTATATTATGTAAGTGCATAAATGTAGAGCTGATTAGTTTTCCATAGATAATCCGTTAATTTCTTCTCTATGATTTCATCTATTCAAATTTTTAAAGTTCTCTCACAGTCTGGAAAGTCGAGGTATTTTTATACCGTTTAAAGTTATGATACAATAAAAATACACTCATCAAAAATGCATTCAAAGATTGTCAAAATTTAAAGAAAAACCTATGGTCTGCCATATCAATGTGAAATAAATTTCATATTTGTATGAAAAATGTATATAACAGAAGTAAAATAGCTTCTGTATGGGAAAAATGAGTGATCAACTTCATATTGATATTGTATGTATCTCAATAGAAATTAGAAATAGACAAGTGTATTTTTCTACTCTCCATTTCTATCTTCCTCAAGGCAGTGAGAACCGAACACCGCAATCTTCTATCTTTACACATAAATCGCCTCATCAACATTGATACACTATCCCATACGTGCTCATCTTGCTAGTAATGCAATTTTACTCAAAATTTCTCAACAGGTATCATGTAGAAAGTGCATACTATGAGTTTTGTGACAATGTTTTTGTGTGTTTGGTGTATTGTGAAAACTTTTGTCCTCTGGGAATCTTATGTTTGTTTAAGAATCTAATAGAAATGTACTTAATAAAAATGCATTTTGAGATTGTCAACCATGGTGTGTTAAATTCTATTTTCGTCTATAGGACTATTTCATAAAAATCTGTTCTTACAAATCTTACTTATTTTTCAGGAGTTTAACGTACCAAAATTCAATGAACTTTTCAAGAAATATGTAATACTGCAAGTACTCAGAGAGCCTGAGTACCATACTTTCATAACTGAAAATAGAACAAGACAGAGGTACGTTTATCTCCGAACAAAAAGAAAAACGATGTTTGCTCAACATCACTTCACATTTCTGGGTGAAAAGTATTTTAATGAGCTCCAACTAGAAATTAGAAAAATCGAGGAGTATAGAAAGATGAATCGCGCAATAAAGGTTGTATTAGAGAAAAAGCGATACGGCCCCAGTAGGATGTGTATGTTGATAATTTTGTTGGATATTGTAAATTATAAGTGATTGTTGATTTTGGATTGTTTGATTATTTTTTGGTGACTAATTATGGAAGTGGAATGTTTGGATTGTGTTATAATAAGGTATTAGTGTATACATATAATTGATGCTAAGCGTGACTATTTTTTATATATTGTATATCACCTATATAATTGTCCAGTCATTATTGTGTACTTTAAATAAAGTGAAATAAAATAAAATAAAATGTAATAGTAAATAAATATGTAGCTAATAATTAAACAATCAATATTTTAGCCTTTATGATAGCTACACACAGCCTCCCCCTACACAAGCTTTGTAAGCTTTAAGAGGGAGGCGATTTTGTACCTATAAGATTATGTTTTGTATATATTATATTGTTTTAATTGATGTATTTTTGTAAAAAGAAATAATACTCTGAAAATAATTTTGGTTAGGTACTCGAGATTATATTCATTCATTAATACCATCAACGGCATATTCCACAACGTGGGGTAAAAGTAAACAAGACACATGCGTGTATTCACACACATGCGTGTATTCCAATGGGTGTGGAACCTCATTGCTGAACTAATGTGAGATGTTATTTTTGCCTGTTGTATTTTCGATTACCCGGCTAACAAAACACGAAATAATAGAAAATAGTGGAAGCACTATTCTAAGGCGGTGCCTCACAGCAAAGATTATTACTACGAAGTAAATTATTTCCATGTTGATTCTACATTTTTTTGATTATGTATTTTTTTTTTAATTAAAATCTTTTGTTTATTATTTAATTAAACTTACGGTTTTTAAAACTGAAATAGATAATTATTTTATATCGCAGATATTTTATCTTTTTAACTTTAGATTATTTTTTGATTGTGGATATGTAAAGTTTTACGCAAACATATATTTTAGTAGTTATAATGTACATATGCATATAAATTAAATCTCAAATTGATATTTTTTGACACATTTTTTGTGTTTGGGGATACATCAGAATAAAATAAAGAAATAGTAATATTCAATTAATAAATCAATAAATAGTAATATTCAATTAATTACCTTTAATTAATAAATCACCAGCACTTCAGAAATGCAGGATATTAAAATATTGATATTTATGACGAATATTCCACCATTGATATAATGTTTTCACTGTTCAATCAAATCATCTTTTACACAAACATAACGACGACACGAATCGAACAAATGTGTTTTATAAAACACTGGCATTAAAAAAACGTGGGAAATGCACTGAAAAATATTAGTAAACTCGTTCAACGCGTGATAAGTTTCAAGTATGACTGACCGATGGACACTATCTGGTAGGTATTGAATTAACTTTTAAAGTAGCTAGCGTCAGTCTGCAATGTCAGCGATATTGGTTGACTCCAGAGGATTTCAACCAATTTACTCATTGGTTTAACAAATCGAGTGAGCAATTTACTGCAAATCGAGTGAGTATTTCAGCTAGGGCAGAGTGACTTCGCCATTCTACAATGATGTTGTTCATAATTTCACACATAGATGGCTGTGATAAAAATCCTTATTTTCAAGCGAAAAGAATTTCAGTATTGCAATATATAGAACTTTCAAAAATTGAATTTATAGGGATCTCATTAAAAAGGCATAATTGGTGAACGTTGCGCAAGCGCATAAAGTGATCACGTAAACCAGCCGATGACAGGTCGTAAGCCCTGTATGTGCCTTGATTTCCCGGTTCTCCTACAGTAAATATTCCAACTTCGTCTCTATTGAGATAATTAAAAATCTGTTAAAAAATATCTTTGATTCC
Organism: Molanna angustata; assembly: GCA_963576475.1. Taxonomy (NCBI): domain Eukaryota; kingdom Metazoa; phylum Arthropoda; class Insecta; order Trichoptera; family Molannidae; genus Molanna; species Molanna angustata. The sequence goes on from OY754965.1 coordinate 40,625,650, forward strand.
CGACAGGGAAAAATCCAATGTTTGCGCATATGCAATAATAAAAAATATTCGATTACATTAATGTACGTTATGACGACACTTTCAGAAAACAATATCACCATGATAATAGTTTATATTCTACAATTGAGTCGTACAGTGACAGATCAGTTCGATAAAAATCGAACTATATATCAAAATGAATCTTTTCATCTGTTAATTTGAAATAAATTATTCTCGTTACTAATCATACAAAATAGCATATTATTTCGCTATTTAATGGTTTATATACTTGAAATGATTAATATTTTAAAGAGTTTTTTTGATACTATACGACTCAATAGAAAATATCCTAAGAGGTTTCGATATCATAGCTCTTAACTACATCCCTTCGGGGTAGTGAGGCGTAATAAGTGTAGATATCTTAGAACGTGAGTGAAAGTTTTGACAGATGGTATCTTATGCCTACTTACACTATAAGATATTATCCAATGTATTTATATATTATAAGTCTGCAAGCTAAAATTATAATTAATAAATTGAAAATGACTTCACGGGCAACTAACAGTTTTTGGCAGACCACTTCTAGAAATTTCTTTCGAACGCGCGCCTAGCGACGGCAAGTGTATTTGTTTGTCGCTAGGCCGAATTCATCGCAAAATCTCTTTAAGTTACTATGTCAAATATTAATTTAACATGCACCCAATAACAAGTTGCCACATTCTGGAGACTTACGATATTGATCGTCTCACAGATCCAGGGGGAAAACACAATTAAAGACTGTGTCTCCACCGGGAATCGAACCCGGGAACTTTGCATCAGCTATCCAACCTACTGATCTACGATGGCTGACTAAATGTATATAGTTTGCAGCTAGTGAATATAGAATCGTTTTGTTTTACATGATTTTTCTTCTTCTTCTTCTTCAGCCCTCTGTCTTCCACTGCTGGATATAGGCCTCTTCCATATTCTTCCACTTCCTTCTATCGGTTGCTGCTTGCAGCCAATTTCTACCCCCCACAGCGGCTATGTCGTCAGACCATCTTTTTTGAGGTCTTCCGACGCCTCTCTTACTTTCCCAAGGTCTCCATCTCAATATTTTAGTGGTCCATCTTGCGGGTTCCTGTCTAGCAATATGTCCCGCCCATTGCCATTTCAATGTAGCTACGCGATCCATGACGTCCGCTACTCTGGTCCTTTTCCTAATTTCCTCATTTCTTATTCTGTCTCTTCGGCTTATACCAAGCATGGATCTTTCCATGGATCGCTGTGTGCATTTGAGTTTTTCTACATTTCTTTTTGTAAGGGCCATGGTCTCCAATGCATATGTAGTCACTGGCAGTATACATGATTCATATGTTTTTCTTTTCAGACAGATCGGAATCTCTTTATCATCTAGAATGTGTCTAAGTTTGTTAAAAGCTGCCCAACTCATTCCTATTCTTCTTGGCAGTTCCGCTGTTTGCATGATTATACGTATTTAATTAATTAATTAATTAGCATGTGTACTGCACTTTGAAAATTCCTGGATTTTATTAACAAATATACATAATTATAATTTTGTGAATCAAATTTATGCTTGTATGATTATAAATTGCCATAAGGTAAGTATATCAAAACCCTCGAATTAGGAACTTTCCTTTTTCTTTTAGTTCCTTCAAATTGTATGCATTAGATATAATTATTATTTGAATAAAAAGATTCAGGCTATTAAATTTGTGCACCGAATGTTTTTATATTTAAAAAAAGTTTATCGCACTATGCTAAATGTGTCATGCTTTCTTTTATTAGGTTATGTGCATCCGTACACATGTCGTTGGGTTACCTCACGTTGAGGTGAACACTCAAAAATGGCGGTATTTAATGGCGGTTTATCCATATATGCCGTGATGGTATCAATGAATTAATGTAAATATTTGTTCCGTTAATTTAAACCCTTCATAAAAATATAATGAAAGTAAATTAGTAAACTATTTAACTTTTTTCTTGGGTTATCTTTATTGTATCCTGACCATTCTTCCGCTAGTTCATTCCATTAGACCGTTTAAAACTTCAACCACTAAAAACTGTACATTATTTAATCCGTGGATAAAGTTGTATTGCTTCTGTTCGGGCGTTTAGGATCCAGCCTATCCATACTCCATCCTTGAATTATTATCACCACGCTGAGACCAGACGTCGCCCACCGCCGCCCATAGAAGAATGTACCCTCCTACCATTCGGAATCCACATTTCAAAAAATTCAAATAAATCGGAAAATATTTATAAAAAAGAAACATCCATTTATTTGAGTCAGTTGTAGTTTTTCACAAGTGTCAGACACATTACTAATTCATCATACGTATTTTCAAGAAACTTAACGTTCTCACTAAGTGTTGTATACCATTCTCAAGAAACTTACGAGGCTCTGGTCGAGAAAAGAGGATGGGAACATCCAGTACACCGCCGAGAACCTGGGTAAGTCGATCTCACTTCCTGGTGATAAATTTCTCTTGTCCTATCCCAACCCGACCAATTCCTTCAAAATATACATACAGTCCACTTAAACGAGTCGGGCAGTATCGTCCAGAGTCAATATTACCAATTTTCATATCGCCAGGGCCACAACTTCTCTTCTTATTATTTTCGACTTTGGAGATCGTACTGTTTGATGATATTTCAGCATATAATTTTTGAATTAAATATTTTATTATGAAAGCTTGATAATTCTTCAATGCCATTTTACGAATGTGTTGTGTCTTTTTAGCAGTTTGAAAATTAAAATATCAAATTTGAAGTTTCCTGAGCTTAGAGACACTTTGAAATATTTGACAGTTAAAAATTGATAATACCTGATATAAAAAAATATATATATATTCTCTAGATGCGTAATACATAATATTATGTATTACGCATCTAGATTTGTTCAGTAAATTTGTTCACACCGCCATCTATTGAAAGATTACATAACTTAAAAATGAAGAACGACCTTTTTTCCTATATAGGGAAGTTGAAATTTGTATTTGGATGAGAAATATATTTTTTTATATCTCGATAACAACGCCGTACCTGTCGGGTCCAAAACTATCATATCTTTCAATCCAGAACCAACCATACAAATTTTGAAAATTTCATTGAAATCAGTTGGGCGGTTTCGGAGATGAGCGTGTACGTACATCGTGACACGAGATTTTTATACATTAAGATTAGCAGATACCTACCTACTATGTACTATGTGTCTACTTAGTACTTTGTACAGAAATAATAGAAGTCACATTTAGTGACCTCATACATTGATGCATAAAAATTGGTCAAAATGAACAACCGACGCTTAGTAAGTTCAACTTGGTTGACAACCTAATGAATTGTAAATTATTGTAAAATGTGTGTAGTACATCGAACTTAACAATGAATTCGAAATATGTATTGAAATAAATGAATTTCTAATATGTTGGATTTTACAGGCAAGCAATTTATAGCGAGTGAAACTTTTAAATTCATCATCTGTCGTTTATGAATATTTCATATAAAACATTCAGATTTTTTGATATCGACGGTGCAAGTAGGTGACTTAAACCTTAAACTATATATTATATTCTATACATACTACTAAACCTGATGATATTTTCGGTTTTAAAAATACTATTTAACTCACAGATATAATTTAATATTGTCTTACCATACGTTAAGGTCTTTTTTTTATATTAGTTGCATGTAACACATGAGATCCAACTGTCGATAGCGATAGTATGTATAGTTGAAGAATATGTACCAAACTATAAACCCATAAATACAAATTATTGAATATTTTCAGATATTTTGTTTTCTATACAACATATGTAGGTATGTATGTCAAGATAGGATAGTATGGAGGAAGTTCCTTTTTTCCTACCCAGAATATGAAAATATTATGATGGTATGTATGTTTGGAGATGAAGTATCAAACTATTAAGTCTTCTTACATATTGTGTATAGGCGACTGCCATACAAAATGTATGAAGCGATGTCGTCACTAAATTCAATTTTTAAAAAAATTGTTAAAAAAAATTGAGATCTTCTACTACAATGTTAATATTTTTTATAGAAAATTAAATTATCTAGTTGGGGTGTTTCGGCTTTTTTCGATAATTGTATAAGTTTTGGAAATATAGGCAGTTAAACTCATAAATTTATCATAAAAAAAATATTTTTCTTAATAAAAAATGTTTGAGAAACCCTGGAATTTTTTTGTAAAAATTAATTTGAGATTTTTTATTTTTCTATGTTTGTACCAATTTTCAGCGTTCTAGCTTTTATGGTTTCTGAGATATATGGAAAAATAAAATAAAAATTTAAAAGTTGATAACCCCTGACTGAAACAAAAATTCAAAATTCTGAGTATAAAAGTTTTGTAGGCCTATAATTGTTTATATATTCTGAAATTTTGGGCTCTGTAAATTGAGCGGATCAAAAGTTATAAGGGGGGGACGGACACACACACAGACACACACACACAGACACACAGACACACGAAATGTTCTACTCCGAATTCTGAGCAAATCCGTGTATGGAACATATATGCTGCGAAGCCTCTAAGTTGGTGTTTTTTGACTTCAAAGTTGGAAAAGCCGTGAAAAAAGTAGACCTCTCCATACAATTCTCGCGTATTCTGGCTTGATACATTGTCGATATGTTAAGAGAACAAAGTTCTCCTGAACAAATCGACAGTTGGATCAAAACGAATTGGTTGCGGACAACGCTAAACTCCTCACTAACAAGCCACCCCACAAAGTATTCAAATTTTGTATGGAAAATATTCAGCATGTTCATAAAATGAGCTTGTTAAATTATTTTTGATTTAAATATTTTATTATGAAAACTTGATAATTATTCAATGCCATTTTATGAAAGTTATTTTTATCAATTTGAAAATATAAATAGCAAGTTTTGAGTTTCCTGAGCATGGAATCACTTTGAAATATTTGACAGTTAAAGAAAATGACAAGCACTATTCAGATATCCTTCAAGATCTCGGGACTTTTTTATATTAAAGTCATATAAAACTAATATAGGCTATTTCTCCCCCCTCCCGAGAATTACTCGCGATTTTAATATCATTTCGTTGACCAGACCTCTTGTAGATATTTTCTCAGAATTAAATGAATTTAAAAAATATATTTTCTTGCCTTGATTTGTGGAGCTTGTGCAATCTGTGCTCGCATAGTATGCAATGCGGGATAGTTAATATTATCTAGGTATGTGTATGTGGTGCGAATTTTTGGATGTTTCTTTCCTACCTACTTCGGTATATATGTATTTTTGTAAACAAGGGAATGACCTACTACCTTGAATGCTTTAATTTATTTTGATTTTTGTACCTACTACCTTGTATGCTTTAATTTATTTTGATTTTTGTACCTACTACCTTGTATGCTTTAATTTATTTTAATTGTTGTACCTACTACCTTGTATGCTTTAATTTATTTTGATTTTTGTACCTACTACCTTGTATGCTTTAATTTATTTTAATTGTTGTACCTACTACCTTGTATGCTTTAATTTATTTTGATTTTTGTACCTACTACCTTGTATGCTTTTGGTTTATTTTAATTTTTGTACTTTAAAATTTGAAATGTTATACACAGTGATGTAATTATTTTTTAAGATTAATCGTGTAAAATAATTGTAGGTTTAATCCTGTTTATTTTACCTAAATAAATAAAATAAAAAAAAAAATAAAAAAATCTAATGGAGTCTAAGCGAATATTAGATCTACAAATTTGCAAAATTTGAAAAGAATCAAATCTACTTTAGTCTATAATTGATAAAGTAGAATAAACACGCCATACATAGCACATAGCGCCATAGTACACAGCACATAGCACCATAGTACACAGCACACACACAATCTCAGCATTATACTAGTTGATAATCTACAATAAAAAAGTATCCTTACATATTGCGAATTCATAACTCTCCGCTGTATTTTATTGGGGTACTGAGGAGTAAAAAACGTTTTTTTCCGTTTAGGTCTCTTGAATATGTGTTCGATAATTTTCGACATGCCAAAATTTTCATTTTTTTGCTTACCTGTGCGTTGAGATCTTCTGTATTGAGATAATTTTTTTCTCAAAAAATTAATTAAAACATAATAGACTTGTTTTTTTTCACCAATATTAAAAAACGAGTGGGTTGTGGCCAACGCTAAACTCCTCACTAACAAGTCATTCCATAATGTATTCAAATTTTGTATGGAAAATATTCATCATTTTCATGAAATGAGTTTGTTAAATTATTCTTTATTTAAATATTTTATTATGAAAACTTGATAACTCCTCAATGCCATTTTATGAAAGTGATGTGCCTCTTTACCAATTTGAAAATAAAAATTTGAAATTTTTAGTTTCCTGAGTTTTGAAATATTTAACAGTTAAAAAAAATGAGAAGCACTATTCACATATCCTACAAAATCTAATGGGGTCTAAGCGAGTATTTCAATAAAATGTTTTCTTGAATCGTAAATACCATATAATTTTTCTATTAAGAAAAGTATGGGATTGAGAACCTTTGATATGAACCCACCTACCTGTAAGTTGAATTTAGTAAAATAAAATCATTAAAATAATCGATGGGTGTTGGCAGAGCGGTTAGCGCGCGGGATTAGTAATCCAGTGGTCGGGAGTTCGAATCCTGCCACAATCGATTTCGTTCACCTATAACACAAGCATTTATGCTTAATTTAGGCAATGTATGATGATGTATATGTGCTTGTTTCAAGGACATATTCATTCATACAAAAATAAAACAATTTTTTTTGTTCAGATCAGTTTTAATTCATTGTTTTTTTGTTTAAACCGCACAGTATCTTTGGAAGAAAGCTTATATCAATTATATTATTCAGATACGATCCGTAGGTTTTTAATTTTCCCTAAAAAGTTTTTCACATAAACAATATTTTTGATATCCGAGGTGTATCTTAAGAATGTGATTTGAATTAAATATACGATAGACAACACAAATGTTTATCTGTGTAACAAGAAATTGGTTCATAAAGCAATACTTCTTTCAAAATGTAACCTTGTTATTTTAATATGAAGAATATAAATGACAAGCGTTTTATGTACGTGTTAACCTTACCTTAAAATAACTCACAGCGATCCATCGCCGTTAATTGCAGTGTTTTAGGTTTGAGGCCTACTTATTGTTTATCATCTTGCTGTCATTGAAGTAATAATATTAAATACGTAAATCGAATATTTTTTAAAGTTGCATATACGCAAACATTGGATTTTTTCCCTATCTCAAAAGAGACGAAATTGGAATATTATAATACAGGGCTTACGACCTGTTATCGGCTGGTTTGCGTGATCACTTTATCCGCTTGCGCAACGTTCACTAACGTTCTTATTGAGTTCCCTTATCAATGCAATTTTGAAAGTTCTATATATTTTAATAATGTGAAACAAATCGTTTGAAAATAAACAGTTTTTACCATCGCCATCTATGAAGTAACGAAAATATCTGTCTAAAATAATTTACTGAGAAATTGTAACAATAAAAGCAACATACATGAGATGACAGTGTTGTGGCACAGAAATATTATTTAATTTTTAGCTTGTGTACCTACCAATGTGTATGTAAATCGATTATTTTTTTAAAGTTACCTACGCAAACATTGGATTTTTTCCCTGTTGAGAGTCAAAGATATTTTTGCATTTTTAACATCTTAATATACGTACATTGTCCCTGCCCCCCCTAGACAACGTGCCATTTAGCTCAAGAAAAGAAACAAGAAAATATAACTCAATAATATGGAAGTGACAGTTACCAGTCACGTGACAACTGTCACTTCCATACATTGAGTTATCTTTTTTGTTTCTTTTCTTGAGCTAAATGACACGTTGTCTAGGGGGGGCAGATCACAAAACTGTTTCGTGTATTACGCATTTAGAACTTTCCATATACAGTAGTAGGTAAGTATAGGGATATGAAATTAAGTTATTATTTCAAACATATTTCTAACTGAAGTGTATATCTCACTTGCTATGTCTCAAATGTTTTCAATACATACATACCATCACGCCATGTCCCTTACGGGGTAGGCAGAGAGAACCGGACGCCACTTACTTCTATCTTGACATACATTCATCGCCTCGACAACATTCATACATCGTCTTATATATGTTCGTCTTTTGTTCACGCTTCTAAAATTTCCGTCTTTCAAGATACCGTTCACACGGACGTGCCATCCCTTCCTTGGGCGGCCCCGACCTCTCATTCCATTCCTGTCCGCAATGTATATTTTCTTCGTCAGGCGTTCCTCATTCATTATCCCCATGTGGCCAAACCATCTCAATGTGTTCACTTTCATTCTATTAATAACATCTTTCTTTATCCCACATTCTTTCCTTATGTCCTCATTTCTGACCCTGTCATACATCGTTCTATTACAGATTCTTCTTAGCGATATCATTTCAACTGCATTTATTCTACTTTCGTGCGACTTCTGCCATGTCCAGGTTTCACTTGCATACGCCAAGGTTGGCACTAAGATAGCATAATGAATGGCAACTTTAGCATCCTTAGATATGTTGCGGCTATTCATAACTGGTTTCAGTGCTCCATTCACTCTGTTTCCTGCCATAACTCTTCTTTCGATCTCCTTATCAATCCGTCCATTCCGTTGAAACATGCTTCCCATATAGACATATTCGTCGACTTGCTCGAGCCATTCGTTCTCTACTTTTATTTGGCACGCTGTTCTTCTTTCACTCTTCTCAAACACCAAAACCTTTGATTTGCTGGCATTCATCCTCAGTCCGTTCTCTATGCATCCTTCATATACCATACTTACAATACAATTGCAAATATATATATATATACGGTAAAACATTTTTTTCGTACGAATTTAGGTAGGAAACTAGGTATCTACCCACTTTTGTTATATTATTTAATAATAAAAATTAGGTATAAGTAACAAGATAATTGATGTGTATCTAATAATTGATGATAGATTACAAGATAATTGATGTGTATCTAATAATTGATGATAGATTACAAGATAATTGATGTGTATCTAATAATTGATGATAGATTACAAGATAATTGATGTGTATCTAATAATTGATGATAGATTACAAGATAATTGATGTGTATCTAATAATTGATGATAGATTACAAGATAATTGATGTGTATCTAATAATTGATGATAGATTACAAGATAATTGATGTGTATCTAATAATTGATGATAGATTACAAGATAATTGATGTGTATCTAATAATTGATGATAGATTACAAGATAATTGATGTGTATCTAATAATTGATGATAGATTAGGGGAAATACGTACAAAATGACATATACGGACAAAACGAACTATTGACATATTTCGAATTTGGCGGGTTTTATCATACCACTGACCATCGCATCGCATGTTCCAACCAGCTCCCTAAATCCTGTCATAACATGAACGTGTCAATCTCAGTCATTCCGGTGTTATAACCGATATTGTGTCAGTGCATGTCACGAGTTTTTTTTCTTTGCGGGAAGTTTTCTTTATAAATGATAAGTTATTCGCTTTTATGCTTATTTATTTGATTCAATTTATCTTTCAATGATATGTTGTCGCTTTCAAATAACTTTTTCCACACAAAAATTCCTCTATGTATTTTTTTTTTCAATTTTGTTTTTTAATAACGCTGTACGGACAAAATGACATACGAAGACAATGGGTATTATGACATACGTATGTCATTTTGTCCATAAAAGCTCAATCAAGAAGATTACCTAACTGTGGAAAATTTAATTAAGCTTTTCATTTTTTTACCGGTAATTCCTCTTTCAAATCAAGAACAGCCATCATCGTCTACTCTTGTTGTCCCTATTGAGGAGATTTCTCCTGCACCAAAAGGTCATTTTATTAGTAGACAAGGAAAACGCAAACCAAAGTCATGGCAGACCTCTTTAGATTTAACTTCCACTCCTAATATGACGGAAATTAAGTCGAAAAATAAGCCGACAGCTCCCCCGGAAAAGAGAAAATGAAACGTCACCAAAAAGATGTTTGAAGACGACAGTGAAGAAGAAATGGTTCCACAAGATGACGAGGAAGACTGTCCATGTATTTACTGCAATGATCTTTTTTCACGATCAAAGCCCAAAGAAAGCTGGTTGCGGTGCCTAATTTGTGCGCATTGGGCTCACGTTTCTTGCGCTGATGTTCCTAAAAAATTGTTTGTTCATCTTGTGATTCTGATGGAAACACCGAGCAGTAGGTAGCCAAGTAAGCCAAGGAAACACCAGTGTTAGTTCTCGAAGAGCTGCTTTATTTTGAGTTATACGAAGTGCAGCGATTTGTTATAATTTTTCTTGATTTAAACGAAGAGACAGCAGAATCTTGATGTTGTTCCCAGTACGGAGAGTAAGAGCGAACTTGCCCTGTGAACTATGCCCTTCCGTATTTATAGGGATCACTGGATACTCCCCTTTTATCGATCAATACGCCCTTTTTCATTACTCTTTTGATATTCATTTTGATCTCACTGGTAGTCAAAAAATCGCATAGCTCTCTGGGTTATATCAATCTGTTAAGTTGATTCTGCTGTCTCTCCTACATATACATACATGGTTATAAAAAATCTTATATACAAAATACAGGAAAGTAAATGGATTCATAATCAATACACTAAAAAATTTAGACTACTTAAAAATATATAAAATATTAAATATAACTTTTATGAATTCAAATTAATGTTAGATTTATAGTGTAAGGCATTATCCAACATCCTACAAGGCCATTTCATTTTAAAACTTATCACATTTTCAGATAAATACGATTTTTGTCACTATCAATGATTATGATTTTTGCTTATTTGAATGCTCAAATGAACTTCCTGGCCAGAACACGCGCTCTGATTGGTCGAGGCAAAAATGTACAAATATTTTTAAAGTCTTATATCTCCGTAATTATTCATCATATCAATGTCCGAGCCTCGAGTAAATGAATCATTTTTGAAGTAGAATCGATTAGATAAATAAAATAAATATGTTAAAAAATTGCCAAACATTTCATTATTTTTTATTCAAACATCGCGCGGTCGTACCACATGAATAGGTATTTTGTTAGCCCGTGCATACCTACGACCAACTGGTGATCGCGAAACCAAACTTCGTAAAAATTGGTAAAAATAATGAAATGCTTATATCTCTGTCAAATTTCAATCTATAAACGTCTGGTTTTCACTAAAATGAATATTTTTGTGTATTCTATTGATCTGTGAAATTATTTTCTAAATATAATTTTTATGTTATTTTCAACTCTCTCGTTTCGGCTGGCGCGTAATTGTTTTACCAAACATATCGTGATTTTCATTTTTGCATTCAATATTTAACAATAATCCGTTACCAAAATAATAAATATTTTATAGATAAAGTAGAAAATCAATAATTAATTATAATCATATAATCTAGTACGCGTGTGAAGAGTGTGGCTGATGGAGAGAGAGAGATGGCATATCACGTATAAGCGCACTCATCCACCGAGCACGTGACATTTGATTCCCAACACTTGTCGAGACTTGTTCTCTATATGAACATTGGCGGCTACATTTCCGCCCCTCGTGAATACAATTCACTAAAAGAAGGCCGTCAATGTTGCGTTTTAACGTCCAATATTGCTATCTTTGTCACTGGCCTGCGATATGTTCCTGATTTTGTTTTAATGTCTACTACTCTCACTTGATTATCTTTTCCTGGGTACACCGCCGTAATGATTCCTCTTGGCCATGTATTACGAGGAAACGAACTGTCGCACAGAATTGCGATGTCACCTACTTGCACAGGTGGAAGTATATCGAACCATTTTGGTCTTTTCACTAATGTGGGCAAATATTCCTTGACCCATCTGGTCCAAAATTGATCAGCAAAGTATTGGGCGATTCGCCATTGCTTTTTTAAGCAAAGTTCATTGGCGTCAAATTCTCCAATAATAGGAGAGTCGTAATTATAACCCAGTAAAAAGTGATTAGGCGTCAGGCTTTCTGAATCTCGGCTATCAAGTGAAACGTGAGTGAGCGGTCTACTGTTTACTATGTTTTCTGCTTCCAGTAGTAAAGTATGCAATGTTTCCGGACGTGGTGCTTGATCTTTCATTATGACGTGTAAAGTCCTTTTTACGGATTTTATTAAACTTTCCCACGCACCGCCGTGATGAGGTGATCCTGGTGTTATAAATTTCCAATCAATTTTCCTTATACACATTTCATTTGACAACTTTTCAGTATCAATGGCTGCTATTGAGTTTCTCAATTCTTTGTCGCTTCCTCTAAGGTTAGTGCCATTATCACTATATATAACTGTGGGACAGGATCTCCTTGCTATGAATCGGCGAATACCTAGAATAGCAGAGTCGGTGCTCAAGGATTCTGCTATCTCAATGTGAATTGCTCGTGTCGATAAACATGTAAATAATATTCCATATCTTTTTTCTTTACGTCTTCCGATTGTTACGTTGATATGACCAAAGAAATCCATTCCTGTATAAGAAAATGGCCGAATATGATGTTGTAACCTCTCACTAGGTAAGCTAGCCATAATTGGTGCCTTTGGTATGGCTCTTACGTTTTTACATCGTTGACACATAAAATTGATCTTTTTTACTAGTTGCCGACCGTTAGTGATCCAATATTTTTGCCTGATACAATTGAGTACGTGCTCGACCCCCGCATGTCCAGATTTTTCGTGATAATATGCAGTTATTAAATGTGATAATCTATCTCTGTGGTCAAGAATAATAGGGAACATTGTACTTAAAGCAATGTCTTCAATTTCTGATATACGTCCTTGTAATCGTAGTATATTTCTGTGGTCTAAGGAAGCATTCAATTCTTTAATAATACTTTCTTTCTGCACTGGTTTTTTATTTCGAATGAGATCAATTTCTTTGTGAAAACTTCTTTTCTGTGAATCTTTTATTAAAATTTCTTCAGCATTACTCATGTCAGTTGCTGTCAGTGAGGCACTACTACCGTTATTTAATTTTCTACATTTTTTTATGAAATGTAATGCGTACGCCACTGCTCTCACCAAACGTAAGTACTTAGAGAATCGATATAAGTCTATAAGACAAAATTCAATGCAACTAAATATAGCTGCGGGTTTAAGTTCCAGCAATTCGTCATTTATATTGACTTTTATTTCTTCTTTTTCTTTTGGCCAATTCTCATATGACATTTTTAGAAAGGAGGGTCCTGACAGCCATCTACCATTTGAAGACAAATTTATTTCACTTGACTCACGAGTGGCTTCGTCGGCGATATTTTCTTTCGATGGCAACCATCGCCAGCAATCAGTACCTACAAGTTCTTCGATTTCGCCCAATCGATGTGCTACAAATGGTTTAAAATTTCGTGAGTTTGATCTTAGCCAACACATGACAGTCTTTGAATCTGTCCAAAAATATGACGAATTGTATGTGACAGTGTGTTCATCTGTAATTGTTTTAGCTAACCTGCTTCCCAATAGAGCCGCTTGTAATTCCAATCTTGGTATTGATGTTGCCTTAATAGGCGAAACTCTAGTTTTGCTGGCGATAAAATATGTCGAAATATTTCCGTTTTGTTGTTGTACTCGACCGTATGCTACACAACACATTGCTTGTTCACTCGCGTCACAGAATATATGTAATTGTCGATCGCATATTTCGTTGCAATTAATATCATAATATCGAGGAACCTTCACTGAATAAATCGAGTGCAAATTTTCTAACCAGTTTAACCATTCAGTGAAATTTCTATCGTTTAATCTAGAATCCCAATCCACTCCCGATCTCCAAACATTCTGAAGCAATATTTTTGACTTGATTGTGAAGGGAGAAAGTATTCCTTGAGGATCGAAGACTGTCATGATTACTTTTAACATTTCTCTTTTTGTCGGTCTTTGTTCTCCCGACATTATAGCACTCGGTATTTTTTTAAAGCTTAAATCAAACGATAAGCTGTCTGTATTGGGATCCCATTGTAAGCCGAGTGTGCGTTGAATAGGTAGTTCGTTTCGTTCAAAATTAACTATTCCTTGCATTTGTTCCGAAACGGGAATATCCTTGAGAGCCTCTGGAGCATTACAAGCCCAACATGTTATATTGAAACCACCCTGTCGGTGTATTTCTCTTACTTGATTTATTATTTTTCTAGCCTTTTCTACCGAACTAGTACTATCCAAATAATCGTCCATGTAAAACTTCCTTTTTATTGCGTCAACCGCTTCGGGATATTGTGTTTCAAATCGTTCGGCATTCGTGTTCTTGACATATTGCGCGGAACACGGGGAAGATTTAGCGCCAAAAATCATTGACTGCATTGCATAAATAGCAGGTGGATTGCTACGGTCTTTGCCCCGCCACAAGAATAACTGATAAGGTACATCGTTTTCACAAATCTTTATCTGAAGAAACATTTCTTGGATATCCGCTGTAAACGCAATCTTTTCTTCTCTAAATTTGAACAAGATTCCCAACAAGGAATTATACAAATCGGGCCCTACTAAGAGTCTATCGTTCAGGGACGTGCCTTTAGACGTTGCCGCCGCGTCAAATACTAATCTTAATTTTCCTGGTTTATTAGGATTGTATACCGCGAAATGCGGTAAAAACCATTTTTGGTCATCGCTAAGTTCTTCGCTTGAGCAGAATATTTTCGCGTAACCTTTGTTTAAATAGTGTTCCATTTTGGCACAGTATGCATCGGCGAATTTTTCGTCTTTGTCCATTTTCTTTTCCAAAGAGAATAATCTATTCTTGGCTGTTTCATAGCTGTTTGGAAAATAATTGTTATTTTCTTTCCATAGCAGTCCCGTTTCCCACGTTAAATCCTCCCGGAGTCGTGTAGAGTTTTTTAGTATTTCGTACGCGCGCTTATCCTCGTTACAAATCTTAGGACTTGTTATTCCCACATCGTCTAGTGTGAAACTTTTTTTAATAATTTCGCATAACTGTGAGTCCTGTAAATGTAGACTTATTTCTCCCTTGGTCGCTGACTTTGACGCATAGCCTAACGGAACCCATCCTAATAATGTTTGTGAAAAGGAAACATTATTTTTCTTTCCATATATCAATTTTCGTGATATAATCAACTCCCAGTTATTTTGTCCAATAAGCATTTTTGGTTTCACGCCTTCTTTTAAGAGAGGTACATGTTCCGTGTTTTTGTCATTTCCTTTTATCATTACACTTTGTTCAGGCAATTTCAGCTTACTGACTGTTCGGGCATTTGCTAAATAGGATTTCTCTTGATTGGTACCCTTGACGCGGACTTGTACTTTCATTGATCCCGGATCGTCCGAGGTCATTTCATTTACCCCTTGTAGTGAAAGGTTAGTTATAGGTCCCGTTACGCCTATGGCTTCGGCCACCTCTGACTCCAACAATGTTACAGTACTACCATCGTCCAGAAGTGCGTATATATCAGAACTACCCAATGGTCCACTGACCGTTACGGGAACGACTTTAAGTAATACTTTTTTGTTGTCCCACGTATTTGTTACTAATTCGGCGTTCCCTGACTCTACACCGGCCCTGGTAGTTGTCTCGTGTTGGTGATTCACGTTTACCGGAGAGTGTAGTATATTATTATTATTATTAATATTGGCGCTCTTAGCAACTTTTTCATACAATAAACTATGATATTTCAATTCTGGAAACTTTTTATATGCATGACATGAAAACCGTGAATGATTTTTACACAAACATTTAAAACATATTTTATTACCCTTAATAAATTCCCATCTTTGAGTGATAGGTAAATTCTTAAACTTGACACAATTCCATATCGCGTGATTTGTGTCCTTGCACATAAGGCAAATTGTTTTCTTATCGACCGTATTTAATACAAATTTACTATTATTATTATTATTATACGAGTCAAAATTTTTATTTCGTTTGTGAATGAAATTATTTTTATCGTGGACATTTTTTGAACTATTATTTCTTGTATTAGTAGTTAAAGATATACCCGAATTGCGAGAATTTATTACAATTGTTTCCAACCAATCAGACAAATAACATATAACAGGCTTATTACTAAATTGTCTATTATTGTCAGTAAGCCAAAGTGCTCGCAAATTATTTGGTAACTTATTTACCAAATTTGACAATAGCTCCGGGTTATATAAATGACCAATGTTGCATAATGATTGTAACATTCCAACCAAATTTTTTATCTTACAAGAAAATCTAATTAATGCTTCCGTACCCGAATTTTCTTCGAGTTTTCCCATCCGTTTGATGTCGTTAATCGTTTGTTCAATAATGTAATCATGGTTTCCAAAAATGTTTTCTAATGTGGACATTATTCCCGGAACATTATTGGGTGCCAACAAAAGTGATGACACTGCTTCTCTGGCATCTCCTTTAAGTGCCTTTTGCAACCTATACAAGTTTTCGCTATTTGAAATATGCAAATAAGATGTTGTGTGTTCGAAAATAGCTTTGAAAGATATCCACTCAATGGGATTGCCGGAAAATAAAGGTAAATCAGTTTTTGGCCTTGGAGAATGAAACGACAATGCCTTACCTATACAATCCGCTAGTCGCTCCTCGTTGAAGGATGACGGTGACTGCCACTGCTGGTCGTTGCTCTGCTCAGGCCATTGATGACCGACGGTAGCAGGTTGCTGTCCTATAGGCAGCGGTTGCCGCTCCAAAAGTGACTGGTGCTGAGATGCTCTCGTGGCTTTGACAGAAGGCTGGTGTGTCTGCGTTGGCTGCTGTGCCAGAGAGTGGGATGTCCTCGGGAGCGAAAACTGCCCAGTAGGCAGTTGGTCCAGGTGATGCTCCCTTGGCTGCGAGTGCCGCCCCTCAGGCGGCTGTTCCAGGAGTTGAGATGTCCTCGGGAGCGAGAACTGCCCAGTAGGCAGTTGGTCCAGGTGATGCTCCCTTGGCTGCGAGTGCCGCCCCTCAGGCGGCTGTTCCAGGAGTTGAGATGTCCTCGGGAGCGAGAACTGCACACCAGGCAGTTGGTCCAGGTGATGCTCCCTTGGCTGCGAGTGCCGCCCCTCAGGCGGCTGTTCCAGGAGTTGAGATGTCCTCGGGAGCGAGAACTGCACACCAGGCAGTTGGTCCAGGTGATGCTCCCTTGGCTGCGAGTGCCGCCTCTCAGGCGGCTGTTCCAGGAGTTGAGATGTCCCCGGGAGCGAGAACTGCACACCAGGCAGTTGGTCCAGGTGATGCTCCCTTGGCTGCGAGTGCCGCCCCTCAGGCGGCTGTTCCAGGAGTTGAGATGTCCTCGGGAGCGAGAACTGCACACCAGGCAGTTGGTCCAGGTGATGCTCCCTTGGCTGCGAGTGCCGCCCCTCAGGCGGCTGTTCCAGAAGTTGAGATGTCTTCGGGAGCGAGAACTGCCCAGTAGGCAGTTGGTCCAGGTGATGCTCCCTTGGCAGGTCCTGGTACTGTGTGATTTCTGAAGCGGTAGGAGTTCCTTGTTCCATGATCCTACTGCTCCTCTCTGCCCATTCCTTAACACGATCAATCGTGGATGTAATGCTTGGTGAAGAGATTCTTGATAGCTCCTGGAGTCTCTCTGCGTGAAGTTCTTCTGCTCGCAATACTTCTTCTTCTGCTGCCAGCTTGGCCTGTTCCATTGCTATCCTTGCTCTGCTTCTTGTTATGCGAAGCTTTGTAGTTGAGGCTTCTATCTGCGCTTCTTTCCAGGAAGCGCGGGTCTCTGCTTTGCTGCAACAGGAGGGTGCTCTTGCAGGTTCTTGGTCCAGTGTGCTGCGATGTTCCATATCCGACGACGAAGGACCATTATGTTTGTTCATCTTGTGATTCTGATGGAAACACCGAGCAGTAGGTAGCCAAGTAAGCCAAGGAAACACCAGTGTTAGTTCTCGAAGAGCTGCTTTATTTTGAGTTATACGAAGTGCAGCGATTTGTTATAATTTTTCTTGATTTAAACGAAGAGACAGCAGAATCTTGATGTTGTTCCCAGTACGGAGAGTAAGAGCGAACTTGCCCTGTGAACTATGCCCTTCCGTATTTATAGGGATCACTGGATACTCCCCTTTTATCGATCAATACGCCCTTTTTCATTACTCTTTTGATATTCATTTTGATCTCACTGGTAGTCAAAAAATCGCATAGCTCTCTGGGTTATATCAATCTGTTAAGTTGATTCTGCTGTCTCTCCTACATATACATACATGGTTATAAAAAATCTTATATACAAAATACAGGAAAGTAAATGGATTCATAATCAATACACTAAAAAATTTAGACTACTTAAAAATATATAAAATATTAAATATAACTTTTATGAATTCAAATTAATGTTAGATTTATAGTGTAAGGCATTATCCAACATCCTACAAGGCCATTTCATTTTAAAACTTATCACATTTTCAGATAAATACGATTTTTGTCACTATCAATGATTATGATTTTTGCTTATTTGAATGCTCAAATGAACTTCCTGGCCAGAACACGCGCTCTGATTGGTCGAGGCAAAAATGTACAAATATTTTTAAAGTCTTATATCTCCGTAATTATTCATCATATCAATGTCCGAGCCTCGAGTAAATGAATCATTTTTGAAGTAGAATCGATTAGATAAATAAAATAAATATGTTAAAAAATTGCCAAACATTTCATTATTTTTTATTCAAACATCGCGCGGTCGTACCACATGAATAGGTATTTTGTTAGCCCGTGCATACCTACGACCAACTGGTGATCGCGAAACCAAACTTCGTAAAAATTGGTAAAAATAATGAAATGCTTATATCTCTGTCAAATTTCAATCTATAAACGTCTGGTTTTCACTAAAATGAATATTTTTGTGTATTCTATTGATCTGTGAAATTATTTTCTAAATATAATTTTTATGTTATTTTCAACTCTCTCGTTTCGGCTGGCGCGTAATTGTTTTACCAAACATATCGTGATTTTCATTTTTGCATTCAATATTTAACAATAATCCGTTACCAAAATAATAAATATTTTATAGATAAAGTAGAAAATCAATAATTAATTATAATCATATAATCTAGTACGCGTGTGAAGAGTGTGGCTGATGGAGAGAGAGAGATGGCATATCACGTATAAGCGCACTCATCCACCGAGCACGTGACATTTGATTCCCAACACTTGTCGAGACTTGTTCTCTATATGAACATTGGCGGCTACAAAAATGTTCCTAATGATGTTAAAAAAATAATGTTCCTAAGCAGTTTATTTGTGAACTTTGTCAATAGGTGATTGAATAGTTTTTACGTATATGTCATTTTGTCCATAGTATATGGACAAAATGGATTTTAGCTTATCTCAGTTTAACTAATAATTTACTTTATTTCTGTGTTTTTATTCCATAAATGTTAATAAGTTTCGATTAATAAAGAACCAAAGATGATTGGTGAAGAATATCACTGTTCTGTGAATTACTAATAAAGAATTATAACCCAAAAACAAAACCCTATGTCATTTTGTACGAACTTCCCCTACAAGATAATTGATGTGTATCTAATAATTGATGATAGATTACAAGATAATTGATGTGTATCTAATAATTGATGATAGATTACAAGATAATTGATGTGTATCTAATAATTGATGATGTGTATCTAATAATTGATGATAGATTACAAGATAATTGATGTTTTTCTAATTAATGGTGTTAGTCATATTTTTTTTTTTTTAATTAGTTTTCAGCTTTTGAATTCTTAGCTTTTCTTCTTAATTGAATTAGTTAAAGTATAATAAATTTCTTTTAACGACCCAAAAAAGAATTTCATGCATAATTTTAGAGAATAATCTGTAAGATAAAAGAAGGTACCTAATTATTTTTATTATGGTATGTTTTTAGACAATTTTTATCAAAATTTTTAGTTATAACTTAACGGCGTAGGTATGCATCTAAATAATATTTAAAACTACAATTACATTAACGAACACCAATCCTCCCATTACTTATGCAGTAGTAGGTAATTAGGTATAAATATGTTTCGACAAAGGTAATAAAATGAATTAGATAACGGAATCGTTATTTATTACGAAATATTCGTCAGTGATATTTACTTGTCTATTCCTAATAAACTGATATATACATAGATACAATGTAGCAAAGTATATGAACCTTATTTTCTTACTTCATAATAGACTGTAGGTAGGTACCTTAATGTAATTATTATTATTATTAATAATCGTTTCATGATAAGTCAATATTAGTAATATAAGCATGTAACTAACGTTTAAATTATACAGAAAAATAAATATTTACCTACACATGTAATTTCGTATCAGAAAATTATTGTAATTGATCTATGCACGCAATTGTAATGGAATTAATATGTAAAAAACATCCTTTAAATATGAAATATTGTTTCAGTAAAATAAACATTTAAGTACACTGCAAACAATACAATATAAAATAATATCGTTAATAGAATTTCTTAGAAAAATAACCCTTTTTTAACAAAATTTAAAATTTGAGAATTCCAAAAATTAGGTCGAGAATGGCGCTTAAAAATGTATAATTGGCTAACGTTGTCCAAGCGTGTAAAGTGATCAAATCAAATCACCTATATTGACAGACCGTAAACCTGATTTCCAGTTCCAGATATGTATATTAATAAAGTTTTGAGATCGCGTTAGAAATAAGATTGATAGCCTTCATCTTTTATAAAGTAGTAAAAAAAAAGTCGCCGATTTATAAATAGTGACGAGCAAGTCTTGTTCTTGAGAGACTTGCAAAACCAAGACCGCATGGGCATGTGTCGATGCAAGTGTTGGTCTTGACCAGAGTCTTGCGGTCTTGCAAATTTTTATCAACTTATTTATTTGATGATAAATAGCAAATTACAAAGTCAAAAATGGTTATTCATTTTTAAAAAATGAGCAATTAACCACCTACTATCGACATTATATTAAGTATAAATTGGTGTTTTTGTCATATTTCATAGTAATTCCTGAATATTAACACAAAAAATGAGAATTTGTAAAAATTGTAAGAACTGCAAGACCAAGACCACCCCAGTCTTGCATTTGCTCATCACTATTTATAAACATAAGCGTGTTTAACAATTAATTTATTAGTATAAAGTTTTAAAACTGCAGTAATTATATATTTGTTTTTATAAAAGGAGACAACGAAATACCCATCTATTGATATTTGGTATAAGATTTAAAAAAAAAAACATAGTTGTAATGCGAAAAAGAGTTAATTTTTTAATCATATCATTGACTCAAAGTTAAGGACCTAGTTTTATACTTACTCTGCAATTTAAAACTTGATTTTAAAAATGCACGTAAATACATTATTGCATTTAAAGATTGGTAAAAGTGATCAGCCTTGACACTAATATTGGTACTGAAAGTAGATACACACTTGCATTTATTCCATTGCACGATATTAGTAGCTTCTTGAGAGATTCAGGGCTACTAAACAAAGTTTCAAGTCTTTATTTTGAAAAATCTTGTATACCAACTAAAATTTTTAAAATAAATAAAATATATTTTATTCAATATCCTTAATCCATCGGGGATCCAGGGGGCGCAAGTCTCGTCTAAAAGTGAAATCAAAACCCTCATGATTACCCATATTATGGATATAATTATATTTAATCGCGAGGGTTTTGATTTTACTTTTAGACGGGACTTGCCCCCACCCAGACCATTTAAAACTTAAACATACACATAATAAAAGATTTACACTTTAAAAATAGAATATAATAATTGTTTTAAAGGAATTCCAGTTATTGAACTTTTTTCTCAGTGTACTATTATAGGTCACGATAACACGTTATTTTCCAAACCTTGGTTTATTTTATTTTGTTCGGCACATTGGCAAATTATGAAATTTTCATAATTATTCAAAATACGTCTAATTCAGTAACTTTTTAAGAACGTTCCGGCCAAAATAGGTACGTTCCTATTCCATTTAGTCCAAGTTGATATTTTGTAACGCTGAAATAAGACCGTAAATCTAAAATCTACAATTTTAATATGTTCCTATTTTAGTACCAATAGTTACTGAATAGGGGGTGTATTATGAAAACACTGAAAAACACATTATAATAATATACTCCATTTGTATATAGTCAACAATAATAAGAAGATCTAATTCGCTGTGAAAAGTTATTTTTTTTAAACAAAATTCGATTTATAATACGAAATTTCTTTCTGTGAATGAAAATATTATAAAATTTAATGTGAATCCTTAATTTCGTCACGATTTTTTTTTCCTTGAAACTTGCGCATGCCACCACAATTTGTTTAAAAATACATTGAGTACAACTGTTATAGGATTAAGGGCCTTCAATGATCTGTGTTGCGTGTAAAAAATACCGTATAGACAAGAGGCAAGTATACTTATAATATTGGATGTGCGTAAATTTGACATTAAAATTCGCAGAAACTGGTTTCTCCGAGACCAAATGGAACTGGTTCTTTTGTAGTTTTCTGTAAAACTGTCATAAAATACGAAATTTATCCAAAATACACACACCTGTGAGACATCTGTGTCATACAAATGGTTTAAATTGTTAATAGATACCTACCGATTTTTTTCTTTTTTGGAATCTCAACAATTTATACTAACTTACTAGTAGAATCTGTTGATGGCGATAGTATGTATAGTTGAAGAATATATAGCAAACTATAAACCCTTAAATCAAAATTATTAAATATTTTAAGATATTTTGTTTTCTATACAAAACATGCACCTATGTCAAGATAGGATAGTGTGGAGGTCAGTCCTTTTTTCCTATCCCGAATATGTCAACAGCTCGATGGTAAGTATGGAGATTAAGTATCTAACTATTGAGAGTTCCCGTAGACATTGTGTATACTGCCATACAAATTGTAGGAACGATGTTGTCACTAAATTTATTTTTTACAAAAATTGTTCAGAATAGTTTGAGATGATCTGCTATAATGTTAGTCATTTTTTTAGAAAATAAAATTATCTATTGTAGTTGGGGTGTTTTGGCATTTTTTCGATATAATTAAAAAAATGGAAATATAGGAAGTTAAAACACATAAATTTGTCATAAAAAATGTTTTTTGTAATAAAAACAGTTTGAGATACCCTGGAATTTTTACATGAAAACTAATTTGAGATCTGTCTATGTTTATACAAATTTTCCGCGTTCTAGCTTTTATGGTTTTTAAGATATATGAAAAATTAAATAAAAATTCGAGTGTTGATAACCCCTGAATGGAACAGAAATTCAAAATTCTAAGTTTGGTAGGCTTACAACATTCTATATTTTCTGAAATTTTAGTTTTTGTAAATCAAACGGATCTAAAGTTATAAGGGGACACAGACACACATAAATGTTCTACTTCAAATTAATCCATATAATTTATATGTATGCTGCAAAGCCTCTATGTTGGTGTTTTTTGACTTCAAAGTTGAAATAACCATGAAATATTTAGACCTGGCCATACAAATCTCGCAGAACTTGACTTAAAACTTTGGCGATCTGTTAAAAGAATTAAATTCTCTTGAACAAATCGACAGTTGGATACCAATTATAAAAATTTAATTTAAATTACTTCTCATGCAATAATTCTTCCCTAGGCTGAAAACACTGTTTTTTAGAAGAAATTGCTTGCCACTTACATAATATTATAGTGCAATGAATATTAATTATTATTATTCTGGCAGTGACAAAGAGTATAAATTTAATTTACTTTTAGAATGCAGATTTTTTTTCCTTTCCTGTAGATCTTCTGCTCTTTTGTTTTTGTCAAGGACCTTCAGTCATATGGACTTCCAAGGGTTCTGAATATGAATACTTCGGAAAACACTGGTGGCCCCACAGTAAATCATACTCTTTTATTATACTTGTACCATCCTTTATAGATTCATCAATAAAAAATCACTTATCAGACAATTTGTTTAAATATAGACAATTTAATTTAAATACAGAACAAAAAAAGTACATTTTTAAATAAATTGTATGAGGAAAAAGAAAAATAAAATAAAATATATTTGGTTCCATAATAAAATGTATTTATGCTCAAAAAATAAAAAGAACAAAAATTGTACATTCATTTATCACTTTAACATGAACCTTTAGGTATGTATATATATAATGTAATATGTAGTAAAAATAACCTTAAAATATTAATATAAGCATAAATTTACAAAATATAATATTTATATACATCAATAAATCATTTTGAGGTACGAAAAGAATAAACAAAATCAACAAATATGTAGCAATAATAATTCATTTCACTTGAGTAAAAATACATAAACACTAATGGAAATATTAAAAAATATAATAAGTTTACTTACAATATATGCATTATAAAAAATAAAACAAAGAGAATCTACTAAATAAAATATTGTTGACAATGCTATTTGCAGGTTGATTTCACAGCTACACAATTAAAAATATGCATTAAAATAATTGAGAATGATAATTAAAAAAAAAACCCCACTTTATAGTTATTCTTTCAAAGAAGCTAATATTGTATTAAATATTTATATTGTGACTACAAAAAAATGACACGTTGACTTGCCCACTGTTAATTATTATTGCATTTATTAGTAACAACTTTATCACAATATATAACTAAACTAAAACGACAAATACTTAAATCTAAAAAAAAATATAAAAAATATATTTCTTTTCTACAGCAATGACTGAAATGGACGATTCAATTTGTCAAACAAAATTAAGCTAAGCTTTAGCAAAATATACAAATTATCATTTAAATATTATAATATATTCATGTATGTTGCAGGCAGATTGTAAAATTCGACTGATTGTGCTGTGTTCAGGCATTTCGTGAAACAATCACACTTGCTAACTTGTTTTATTTAAACATAATTTATCCGAAATATGACAACTTTTGTCTGAAATAAAAATCTTTTCAATATTCATATTCATATTATACTTTGCAAGCCGTACAATATTCGTTGGAGACTCCCTATTTTTATTTGATGAATAATGGTGCAGAACGCATAAACTGTCTGTATTTTGAAATGTGTTAAATTATATTAATAATATTTTCGTTTATAGTGCGGCGGAGTACTGCGCACCAGTGTGGGAGAGAAGCGTCCATTGCAAAACCCTTGATGCCGAATTAAATAAAACAATGAGGACAATCACCGGATGCGTAAGGCCAACTGCACTCCCGTGGCTCCCTGTGCTTTCGAACATTGCTCCTCCTGATTTGCGCAGGAGCCAGGCTACAGCTAGAGAACTTGCCAAGATTGAAAAGAATCCCGCAATTCCCGCATTTCAAGATATATTCCGTCCACCAAGACAACGACTGAAGTCCAGAAAGCCTGTTTGGTCGAAGCTACTCGGCGAATTCAACTTGCCTAGAGCATGGAAAGAGAGGTGGAATGATTCAGACCTGGTATTAAACAAACATATTATTCTAGACCCTAACGAAAGGGTCCCAGGTTATAACCTTCCCCGAAAAGTTTGGATTCAGCAAAACAGAATTCGTACAGGTCAAGGACGATGTAACTACCAAATGTGGAAATGGGGAAAAAGGGATTCTCCGGAATGTGACTGTGGAGCAAGAAGCCAAACTATCCAGCATCTAGTAGAGGAGTGCCCGATACGGAGGTATGAAGGAGACTGGATGGACATCCATAGGGTGACTCCAGAAGCTGTGAAGTGGCTGGCCGAACGGGAGCCAAGAGTGTAGAAGGGAACTACTCAATGACGCAGCCAAAGGCGCAGGAAAAGCCGTAGCCATACAAAAAGTAAAGTAAGTAATAATATTTTCAAAGTCAAATTGTACTATCTATAATTGTATAAGATTTCTTATAGAATTCAAAGTAATCCTGTTCCTGACATACATCAAGAACATTATTGTTTGAAATTTCAGATATCTTCAGTTTGCAAATTCATGCATTATGAAATATCCAGACACTACATAATTTGTCGAATTTTACATCATGTCTGTGACTTGGGTATATACAAGAACGATTGCGATGTACATTTTTTTACATAAAAATAATAATATTTAAACTAAATAATACTTTCAATCATGGAAGGCCCATTGATTTTCCAAAAAGAGGCCGAAAATAAATATATGATACAAAACCTAAGTATGTTTAACCGTAGGTACATAATTCACTGGAAATGTTATTTTATGCTTCAAGTAGGTATCAAAAAATTATATTTTGTGAAGTCATATTATTCATTTAGTTTTTAAATTGTCAATATCTGCATAAAAAAATTCTATACAACAAAATTTTAGTGGGTGCGTTATGTTCTGAAATACATAGGCTTTTCATCATCCTCCCATTACTACTCCCATTTTTGCAACAGTCAAAAATACTTATTCGAATCCTTATTTACATTTTTAAACATGAGCAATTCATTTCCAAAATAACTATAAAAAAGATAAGTGTGTAATCACAGTAATGTACTAAATATTCAATCAGCTTCAAAAGGCCACATGAGATTGTTATAATTATATTGTTACACAATAAAGATAAAAAGTAATGAAGAGAGATATTTATTTTTATGGTTATCAAAATATTTTAGGGTTTATTATTTATATTTTATGCCAATACCTATCTTAATTTAATAAGCTCTAAAATAGTAAGGAAGAGAATTTATCATTCTTATCCAATCATGTATTAGAATACACAGATTCAAGGTCAAGTAAAACTAATAAATGGTGATTTTAAATGGTATTTAGAATTAGACAAAACATGTCAAAAGACTTTTTGTTGTTAAATTTAAAATAAAACCAATATGTGCGAAAAAGTCAATTTAAAGTCAACTAGACTGTGCAGTACATCTTTTTGAAAGAAATATTTTAATTTATTTTATATCTTGGCACATTCAGTAAGTACCAGCTAATGTTTTTTTATTTTAAATCTATTACATTAACTAATTTAAACTACCTATCATAATATATCTATGTATATTATGTATTATTAACCCTGGTTTGTTAATATTCATACAACATGATTCAAACAGACATGTTTTCATTATACACTATAATATGATAAATGTATTTTTAAGAATTGCAGAATCATCCCATTAATTTGAGCATACAAAGACTATATTCTTTAAAATATCCTTGAAGGATATTATTAGGATAAGCCATAAGGTGCTAAGGCCCTTATTAATGCCTGTGAACTTGGGCATACAGGATGTATTCAAATATGCACACTTATTACCGCCTAATGTACGATACAAAATCAATTATTGTAAATAACCTCTAAGTGAGTATGGCCGTACCCGTACGGCTGGAAATGCGATTGCAAATTGGAGTATGGCCGTACCGGTACGGCTAGAGAAATGAAGTGAAGATTTTTTTTACTAGAGTACAAATATTTTTGACACCGCAACCAATAGTTGAAGACATCTGAAATAATCAGACGATATTTCAATTCAAACTTTGAAAAATGGAAAGTTGTAATTTTTTTTTCACCCGATTATGGTGTCAGAAGTCGTCAAACATAATACTTTTTAAAATAACTCACTCCATATAGGCATGTACATCATATCAAAACTCACTCTCATAGAGGATAACCAAGTCTGTGTTATATAATACTTTTTCGTGAAGAAAATGTAAAATTTAGAGGGTTTTTTTTAATAGCATGGATAGTAATGAAAAAAATTAAAAAACTCGGTCAGTACATTTTCATATTCTCTTCCAGTTATTTACATAAAAAAACAAGTAACTAATTTTATAAGAAAAGTATTTAACAAAAACAAATTTCAAAAAAAGTCACGCAATAGAATGATGTAAATATAAACTGTCCTTTATTTCAAATACATAATCTTTAGAGTTCCGGGGTAAAAGATTTTCAAAATTTACTGTTTAGCCTACTATAGACTCTTGACCCTTTGAACATGTAAATCGACTAAAGTCGCCCAAATTTTTTTCCCCTTTCGACGCGTAAATCGACTATTAAACGTTACCTTTGGATGCAAAAAAAAATATATATATTTGAATTAAATTTTTTGAGCCCCTCTCCTCCCAAAATATAATGTGAAAACTATTTTTTGGTGTATTAAAACATGACGTTGATTAAAAAAAATTTAAAGGAATTTTATAGAATACCTACTTTATTTTTTATTGAAAATTTGCATTTTTCAGATCAAATTTTATATTTTGCTTATCGCATTCAAAGGGTTAAGCTATTTCATTGAAAGAGATACGAAATGTAGGTACCTATATTTTTTAAAAACATTTTATCTTTGCATGCAACAAGATGACGGAATTTTCTGTATCCTAGTACATAAAGTAATGCTCAATAAAATGAATTTGATAGATATAAAAAATATATTTAAAATCATGTACCTAATAGAAGAAAAAGAACAGAAAGTCTTTACCAATATTCCTTAGAAAAAACTATAAATCATTAAAAAAAGTTTTCACTGACTCATTTGTTTATTAAAAATGAATAGAGCTGATTGACTATTTTCATGAATAAAAAACAAAAAGTTTATCAAAATAAAATAATGCAATAAGCAAACAACTTATATAAAATGAAACATGATTAATTTATATAATTATTCTATTCCTAAAGTAAATGCGCGAGTATTATCATGATAAAACTATTTTATAATACAAATAAAAAAGTCTAACCTTTGTACAGATTTTAAGATAGATACAAATATTTTAAATATTTATAATATTATATCCTACAAATTAATTTACATTATCAAAATCTACAAAGTATATTTTATTATTACAAGATAATTTGTTTATAAAATAGAATGATTACCTCTATGTATCTAGTATACAAAGTATTATGGACATAATTAATAATATACAGCAGTTCTTGTATCGGGATATATAAAATATTCTTGTATCATTGCTGAGTGAATGAAAGTAGGTATAATATAATAGTAATATTAAGATACTACACCGATCTTCTATTCAGCGCTTCTGATATTCTAAACTACTAGTATTATCAAGTTTACAACAAACATGTGTTCATATAAATTAATATAGTTTTAGAGGAATGAAATTTTCATATTGAGTGGGATATATCAAAACTAAAAGTAAAACCTTGGTTTCTTATTTAATATCCCAGAGTGTAATCCACACAGCCAATAAATAAACCATAAAAAAGGGGGCAGTGGTACCTTTGTATACAAATTAAAAACCTGACAGAAAAATGCCCGAATTCGCAATAGGAATTTCAGCTTACAAACAGGCAGCAAGACTTCACAATCATTGAGGGCTATGACAAATAGGATTTCATAATTATATTATAATGTACAGTAGCGAGTGTAGAACCAGAGCGATGAACTCAAAGTGAGAATAAGGTTAATATCATTATTTTCAGAAACTGCTGAAGGATAATCTTGCATCTTTTACACATTAAATTAACACAAAACAGTCAGGTTCAAAGCTTTGTGAAAAATATCACCCCAAAATAAATTTTATCAAATTGATATGTGTCTGTGTCATGATTTTAATTTTCTTAATATTGTAACGCAAGAAAAAACAAATATCTATGAATAAGATATCCAATATTTTCATAAAAAGGGAACCCTAAAAATCTATGGAAAAATACATTGTGATATTATTTATTAATTTTAAAATGGATTTCCACTCTGTTAACTAAAAAACTTTATTTATAAAAAACTATATTATTTTGTTGAAAATATGTTTGGGTTTACATTGATTCTTTTGTTTGTTATTTCCTATACTTTTTGAATGCTTTGAGTAGGATTACAAATAAGAATAAAGAGCCATTTTCGTCTTGCATTGATTTAAATAAAATAATATTTATATTTTGGTTCACAAAGAATGCTGATCTATGGCAAATATATGTTTTATACATAATATACATGAAATATAAAGTTACTAAGTTGAGGTTCCACTGCTTGTGTTATAACAAAATGATTTCATAAAATATCTTTTGTCAATAACCTGATAGATACAAAAATAGATGTGACACAATAACATGAAATATTTAGAAGAACGATACCATTCAACAAAACAACAATACAATGAGGTGCAAAATGCAAACATAGGTGAAGACCTTAAATACTTAATAATCATTGTTAAATTATATAAACGAATTGCATTATAGACACATGGAAATGAACAATATGGCATAAGTGGGTAAAATGCGACCAAATACAATCATTATGAGTTCTATTCTATATGCACTTTGGTGTCATTTCCTGGACAGGGCACTCATAGATACCCGGAATATTATAAACTGCATAATATACAGTATAAAATGTGATATTAAAGCTCAACTATTTAAATTAGATCATAATTTTCAAAAATAAAAAATAATTTATTAACGGCAATAACTTGAGAAATCACATGGGCTGTGCAGAGTGCAAATCAGCCCCCACAGTTGTCACGTGACTGGCAAATGTCACTTCCATACATTGAGTTATCTTCTCTTGTTTCTTTTCTTGAGCTAAATGACACGTTGTCTGGGGGGAGTCTTTTGCGTGGTTGGTATCTGTGAAAACCGCCCCCCTCTGCTCCAAAGTTATTTCCCAATATTTATACTAACTAGTTGCATATAACACATGAGATAGTATGTATAGTTGAAGAATACATACCAAATTATAAACCCATAAATCCAAATTATTGAATGTTTTAAAATATTTTGTTTTCTATACAAAACATGTAGGTATGTATGTAAATATAGGATAGTATGGAGGTCGGTCCTTTTTTCCTACCCAGAATATGAAAACAGCAAGATGGTATGTATGTATGTTTGGGAAGTAGGTATCCAACTATTGAGTGAGATATTGTGTAGTGCCATACAAATTGTATGAAATAATGTCGTCACTAAATTCAATTTTTATAAAAATTGTTAATAAAAGTTACTGCTATAATGTACAAATTTATAATAGAAATTTTAATTATCTAGTTGGGTGTTTCCGAGATTTTCGATATTCAAAAAAAAAAATGGAAATATAGACAGTTAAAAACATAAATTTTTCATAAAAAAATGTTTGAGAAACTCTGGAAATTAAAAAAAAAAACTAATTTGAGATTTTGTATTAGTTTCAGCATTCTAGTTTTTATGGTTTTTATATGGAAAAATAAAGCAAAAATTCAAAAGTTGATAACCCCTAACTGGAATAAAAAAATTGAATTCTGAGTATTAAAGTTTTGAAGGTTTAAAATTTTCTTTACTTTCATATTTAAGCTCTGTTAATCAAGCGGATCAAAAGTTATGAGGGGGGGGACACTGACACACTAAATGTTCTACTCCATATATGCTGCAAAGCCTCTAAGTTGATGTTTTTTGACTTCAAAGTATAAAAATCCATGAAAAATATAGACCTGGCCATACAAAACTCGCGTATCTTAGTTTATAACTATTGATTCATTAAGAGAAATAAATTCTCTAGAACTAATCGACAATTGAAATAGCCTTAGGTATTTTGTATATTTTCTTCAGTACCTATCACTTTTGAATTACATGGTTATTTTTTATTTCCTAATGTATTTCTTTAACTTACTATTATATGTTCTTATTTCTCTTCTGATTGATGTATATTCAGTAACTCTGTACCCAGGAATGATTTTGTGAAAACGGTTTCTTCTACATCTGATGTCAAAGCCCTTGAACGATGTATAACTAAATAAATAAAATATATTTACATATACATAGAGTTATACAAAGAGCATTACAAAAATAATAATGAGGCAATTAATATGTGAGCAATGGTATAGATGTAATGTTTTTTGATTTTTGTGAAACATTTTTTTAAATAAGTATGTAATGTCCATTGTCTTTTAGAAACATGTTGACTCATATGTAAATTTTAAATGAAATACAACACTTAGTATAGTTTAAAACAATAATATGTAAATCTTTCACTATTGTATTAACAATTCATATAGAACGAGGCAAATAATGAAATGTATGCATTATGATAGGTGCTAAATTGAAAAATAAAAAACTTCAAATTTACACAATTAAATAATGACATATTATATATACTAGGTATCTGTATTAGATACCAGATTTAATAAATATTTCTAGAGTGTTAGAAAATATCCTGGGATATTTATTTAAGTTAAATAGAATTGTCTTCATAAAGTAAAAATTGTCTTCATAAATAAAAAAAAAACATTATAAATCTTGTTTACTATTTTATATCATAATGAATTGCATTTAGCCACTTTTTTGCCCACTTCTCTTACATTAACTTGACCTTAGAATAAACCACAGATCACATTACTAAGATCGGATGAACTGTCAAAGTTGACATTAAACACGAAAATTTTCACCACAAATAATAATAGTAAGTATTAAAAATCATACCACTAAGTAAATAATAATATATGTTGAAAAATGTGATCAAATGCGAATACCTAATAAACTTATTCCTAACCTCAAATAACAAAGGCGTTGATAAAATTTTTCCTGCAAACAACTTTCATTCACTTTATAAAGTAACTGAACTTATTATTTGATTTTTTGACACAATTTATTATTTTTTTATGTTGAAAATTTTCGTGTTAAATGTCAACTATGACAGCTCATCCGACCTTGGGAATGTGAGCTGTGGTGTATTCTAAGGTCTAGTCTTACACTATATTACTATACACATACTAATTAAAAATAAATAACAATAATAATAAAATAAGTACTTATATACTAGACTTAAAATATAATGTGAGCGTTGATTGTGTGATGCGTATATAGTTTAATGTCCGTTCTTCATTATGACACCATGTGTTTTACTTATAAAAATATCTTAACACTAAATTTTAAAACTGTTTTAGGCGGAACTAAGTAATTCACTGTAACAAAAAGAAAGCAATTTTGTAATACAAGTAAACTTTCACTAAAGTATAAAAATGCTTAATCGTAGGTAAAATGTATGTTAATAAATTTATTTATTAATATAAATTTAATAAATTTGAAATTGTGGAAAATACACAGCCAATATTTTAAGATCAAATAAACATGTACCATTCAATGTTGGATGAAATGTCTTTAAATAAATGAACATTGAATAAGTCATTAGTAAAGAAACACACTAGCTGTAAAAATATTGAAGATAGATTTTCAGTAATTTATTATGAAATTTTATAAGTTCAGTGGCATTGTAATCCAACGTTAGAAAATTAAAGATGAGTTAATTTGGTTTGATAAAATATAATGAGCCAAGGTCTGCTTCAAAACAGAAACATGCAGATTTGAATTAAGAAATATGATTTTTTATATATCGATACCTGAGATTTAAAAGGCAACAAGAACGTTTTAAGTTAGTGTTACCACAGAAATCGGAAAAACTTAAACTGTATGATTAACAAAAGGAAATACCCCTTGAAAATGGTGAGAAGAAGGATTTTTCTTTTTAATTACAATGCAAAAAAAGTTTCTTAATTATTAACCGTTTCAGTGCTAATCTCGAGACGTTATCGTGATGAATCATACGCTACACCAGTGCGGATCTCGATAGGTAATCGTGATGGACAATGCTCCACTTTAACTCGCTGTAGAAATCTTATTTATCGACATATCCAAAAAATAATAATTACATCGTGTAACCGAATCATTTATCTAAGTAAATACGTTTTTAAAAAAATAAAAAAAAAAATCGGTAGATGGCAGTAGAGTGTTTACTTTTTATCTATTTCATCTCGATACGTAATCGAGACCCGCACTGAGATACCGCTTTGTATGGATATTAATGTTGCTTATAACCCATATCCGAGTTCGTAGAGATTGTGCGCCGGTTTAGAAAAATAATTATGTTCGGTTTTTATTTAGTTTATAAAAGCAAAGTATTTTGTTTTAAATTTATATGTTTTTATTTGTGTCTTAAACGTTGATTCATATTTCAAAATAACTTTGTGCAGCGGCGCATAGGTCATAGCGCTTACAGATAAACTTCATACAAACGTATAAGGTACTAAGCAATTGTTGAAAACTGTGTTTGTTTTCGAAGAAATACTTAAAAATTCATAAATTTTAAGCTGATTTTTATTCACTATATACATTCCTATATCTTTTTTTACCTATGTGATATTTTTTTGCTAATAAGTCATGGTTTTGTGAGCTGGAATGTTGAAAAAATCAGTTAAATAGTATGCAGAAAAACAAAATAAACAAAAAAATGTACTCAACATTTAAAACAGCTAAAAACGAATATTCTCGTCGAAGATTTCAAGTATCTCAGGTGAGTAGTTATTGAGATATGACGATTTTAATTTTGTCCGAAAATTGCGCCGCACTGAGGTGTTACATTGTTTCGCATACGCTTAGCACGGAAAAGGTTAAAAGAAAAAACATAGTAATTATTAGAAGGAAAAAGAAATTGCCATTTTCGACTTGTTACTCTTTTAAACTCAGGTATTGTATTAGAACGAAAGATTCATAGTTGAAAGAAATGAAAGAACTTACTTAGATAATTCCCTTGTGGAGAGTCCACCCACAATACCAGATCGAGATCGGCTGCGACTCAACTGTGCTCGCCTTTCCGCTATAGTGAGAAAAAACATTTTTTTATACACATGTGCATAAGATTTAATTTAATATCAGAGCAGCTAATAATTATTGATCACTAGTTGAATATGCACGAAACAAATCTGTAACTGCACCAGTGGCAGATTTATACATGACAAATAAAAATCTTCCAATAAAGGCAAATCTACCATTAGGACAGTATAAGTAAACTATTCATAAGACAAGATAAATTGAAATTATAGAATGTATTTGATACATGGAATGAAATGATTAACCCTACCATGAGTTGGAAATTCCAAAATTATATGTACTAAAGAGCCTTCCTCCGATCCTTAGTGTGCAATGAATGAAATTGAAAAAATAAATTACAAATAAAAATTATACCTCGTCTCATTTTCATGTGGAAGTTAATGAGAAAAATAATTTCAATAAATAAAACATACTTTCATAATAATCAAAATAAACAGCCCGCACTTACTTATGCCTAATATTTTTTTCCTACAAATTATCAAGAATTGCATGACAAATAAGTTTTGAATCCTTTTCAACTAAGAATCAAACCTACAATGATGGAACACATCACTCGTTTGCGAGAACAACAACATAAGTCAAAAAATCTGATTTTTGAGTTAATAATGCTAAAATGTTATTTTTATCAATATTACAGTGAAACAACGACACATGTGCTGTTTCTCTCGCACTAGAGATATTGTACTGAGAATTGGAGATGACACAACATTTCTGCACTATTAACCCAAAAATCAAATTTTTGACATATGTCGTTGTTCTCGCAAATGAGCGACATGTCAAGTGGTTCAGTATTACGCTATGGTAAGTTGTCTTATAACACAAACATCAGAAAATATGAAGAGTGTATATACATAACTAATTCATGATCAAGAGTTTAGAAATACGAAAAGTTCAACACAACAGGTATGTTTATATATAAATAGAAGAATAATCTAGAACATACCTCCAGCTACTCGAGGTCCTTTTTTCCTTTGTCTTTCTCTGCTAAAAGCTGACCCACTCGTAAGAGCTTCCATTAAACTGTAAAAATAAACAAAATATATTAGTATGTGACAATTATAAATAAAAATTCCTGTTTTTCTATTGAAATATCTATAGACTCCAGCATAAAGGATTTTAGTTTAATTTCAGATTCCAGCCCATCATCAATTAGGTTCATATACTTAGCAATAATGTATCTATCAGCTTATTACCAATACACAAGTATATTGACGAATATTTCGTAATAACAGATTACGATTCCATTATCTAATCCATTTTACTAATTTTTGTTGAAACAAATGCAGTGTGAGGTCATGCTTATAGCCTATTCACAGACACTACACAAAGGTGTAAATGTATTGTTTGCGCCAACTTACAGTAATATACCAATATTGTGAATGTTATGCTAAATCAATTTTAGTGAAAAAATTTACATTCACAAGCGGGGAATTCCAAATTACAATGAAACTGCATAAAATAGTTAAATCTAATAACAACGTAGCTGCATAAATCAATAAGATGATTTTTATTAAAAGTTTACTGAAAAACCTATTTTAAATCATACTACAGGCAAAATTGACAAGATGAAAAAATGTAAAATTACCTGTCCATGACACCTTCTTGCTGTGTGTCCATGTTGACTAATTGTTTATATCTGTGCGCCCTTTCATTCTTTTCTCTCTCTGCAGCCAACCGAGCCTCCTTGGCTCTTTGCGCTCTTTCTTCTGTTTCTCTCACCAGGATATTTTCTGCATGTGCCGTCTACAAACAAAAATAATAAATAAATAAATCTTGAAGTGGGTACTATGTAGGTACATAAGTAAACAAAATTCAAATGATGCTGCAGTGAAATTTTCAAAATTTTGGCAAATTTTGGAACCTATGCGCGATCGTAAGATATTAACTGATCTAAACCAAATTAAAAAACAATGTTTAAAGGCTCTATTTGAAGACGTTACAAACTATTACATTACGAAAATATCTAATTCAAAAATTTTAAAAAATAATCCCAAAAATGATGTTTTTTCATATTTTGTCAAACTTTAGGGCCTATGCGCGACCGGAAGATGTCAACCGATTTTGATATTTTTTTTTTCTATTTTGTTGTCTATATAATTTGCAACTTTTCCGTGCTGTTACTACTTCGAAAAAAAAAAAGGGGTTTTTTCGGCCCACCCTAATGTATGTATCCTGTATGCGCTCCAAACATACAAGATAATCAAACAGGATTAATATTTTCAGAGCAACCCGAATTTTGGATTTTATAGGAAAACGAGTGGGTTGTGGCCAACGCTAAACTCCTCACTTAACCTTTAACCGCCGTCCTACCCGTCTCACAGACACCGTGTTTTGATTTTGTGAAATAATATTATTACCCTCCCGCACCCTTACCTGCCGTTCACAGTACCTTCCTAGTTTATATCAATCTATCGATCAGTTGTTGTTGCGCTCGCGCAGAGTTTTCTGTATTCTAGTGGTGCGCTGTTGCCGTCTCTCAGACGTCAGATCAGTATTTACGATATTTATTTGATACGTCTATTAGTCGTCACATCGTTGTTTGAGTTTTTACTGCTATAGTGTCTTACAGACGTCTCAACGGTGACAAAGTTATGATCTATTTTAGTTATTTTATTTTTCAGAATGTCTTCTAATAAACAAACCACCAACAAGAGGAAATTATCTACAAGTGAAGATACATACGATCATCTTCAAAGAAATCGAAAAAATCCGATGAAAATTATAGTGAAGAAGAGCATAGCGCATCTTTATATGGTTTTACTAAAGACAGTACGATGGTGTCATACGTACCCAAACCGAAGAAAGCCGTCATCCTTATTTCATATTATACACCATAGGAAGGAAATGGATAGTGAAACTCGGAAGCCAGAAATAATCTTGGACTATAATAGAACAAAAGATGGCGTAGATGAGGTCGATAAAAAAATGTTCAAATTATAGCTCA
Source organism: Molanna angustata (assembly GCA_963576475.1). Classification (NCBI taxonomy): domain Eukaryota; kingdom Metazoa; phylum Arthropoda; class Insecta; order Trichoptera; family Molannidae; genus Molanna; species Molanna angustata. The sequence goes on from OY754965.1 coordinate 40,662,954, forward strand.
TCTCGTCGTACTCAATTTTTTTTAATGCCCGTAATTTTTTTATATACTACATGGGGCTTGCAAAAATACGAAAAATAACCAGGGGCAGCTCTCTTTTGTCATTAGCCAGATCATCAGTACTAACTCAGATGCAGTATCGAGTATATAATGAAAGATTATCACATGAAATACGCATGACAATAGAAAGAGTTCCAGGCCCTCATGATTTACCTACACGTTCTAGCTCATCAGAAGTTCAGAACCTGAATTTAAGGAAAACTTGTGAAGTATGTCCAAGCCATCTAAAAAGACGCACAAGATTCACCTGCAAATTTTGTTCAAATCCAATGTGTTTCACCTGCTGTAATCAACTATGTAATGAATGTAAACGTAACCATTAGATTGCTTATGGTAAATGATTGTGTATTTTTTATTTGATGTTTTTTTCATTTTAAAGTTAATTCATTTTAATAACATAGTCCATATAGAAGAGATATAAATATTTTTTTCCTTAATTTTAAAATAAATTTTGCCTAGAAAGGACCAAAAATGTTATCGTAATAATTCGTTAGTGATTTTTCTGATCTTGTAATAAATATTGATTAAATAATTATATACATTTTTTATTTAAACGGTTCCTTTTAATTTAGGTTTAGATAAAGTCCTCATTTGATATTATTATAATTATAGTATAAAATATGTATATATAGAACTTTTTATACTAAATTCAAAGTATACGTCTTCCAGACGTCACCTCGGCGTTTAAATCATAGATAAAGTAGGACGTCTGCTAAAGGTTAACAAGATATTCTATAAAGTATTCAAATTTGGAAGGAAAATATTCAGCATTTTCATGAAATGAGTTTGTTAAATTATTTTTAATTAAATATTTTATTATGAAAACTTGATAACTCTTCAATGCCATTTTGTGAAAGTGTGCCTTTTTACCAATTTGTAGATAAAAATTTCAAATTTTAAGTTTCCTGAGCTTGGGGTCACTATGAAATATTTGACAGTTAAAAAAATTGAGAAGTACTATTCAGATATCCTCCAAAGTCTAATGGGGTTTAAGTGAGTATTAGATATACATATTTGCAAAATTTGAAAAGAATCGAATGATTACTTTAGTCTATAATCGATAAATTAAAATAAACACGCCGTACATAGCACTCACACTCAGATACATTGTGATGAAACTTTCAGAATACAATCTCAGCATAATACTAGTTGATAATCTGCAATTAAAAAAATACTCTTAAAAATTGCAAAATCATAACTCCCCACTATATCCCCTTGGGTAAGTGAGGAGTAAAAAAGTTTTTCTTCATAAAGTGTAAAATGTAATTAATGACATTTTGCTTAACAATGACGATGTGTAATGCCATGAATATCCATTGTTTTGGGTATTTGTTAGTTTAATAAATACTACATGTCCGTTGCCCAAAAATAATTAATAAATATTTTATTAACAAATTTACACTTACATAAAAGGAATCCTTGAAGGTCTTGATATCTCCGAAGAAATCCTCTAATGTGTATTTGGCCTGATCGAAAGCGTAGAATTCAGCTAAATCAGCATAGAGTTCTTCCATCTTCTTCAGCATGGATCTAAGGATGTCACATTGCACCCTTGCTTCTTCCGCAAATGGCTGCAGTATATTTGTGGTTAAGGAATGCAATTACAAAATTGTTATTAAACTTTTTGCTTCCAAGGTGTGGAAACACGGAATAATTAGATGAAATTGCCATTTGGTAATATGCTTTTCAATTAAAAGATATGTGGCAGACCACCTTTGAGAAATTTCTTTTGTGCGCGCCTGGTGATAAAGCACTCGGTGCCAAGCGAGCGACAGAAGCGGTAGGACAGTACGACAATGATTCTAGAGAGTTCAGAGATTGAACTTGCCACCCTTGACAGAAGTAATAATAAGGGAGTGTACGCCTGTATACAGGTTCATTATTCGGCCCATTACGTTGCACCTACTTACTTACTCGCTTGCTCACTTCGACTCGCTCGCTGTTATACTGTATCGATATATCTAACATATCTACTCATCGTGAGACAGTTATTGATTGTAAATTTATCTCTGTGTAAAATGTAAATTATTTGTGAACAATACATCGTTGTAAGTTGAAACCATTCTTTCTTTTCATTCACTCTACTACTGTCTGTGTATCTTAATACAAACTGTATCAATCTCGAGTATCTTTTGACTTCTTGACGTGATCTGCTAAGAAAGAAAATTTGTTTACATCAAGCTAAGCTTCACATAGTTTGACTGACTATTCAGTCTGGTGACCCCATTAATAAAATCAAATATTATTTCTCTAGCACGTCATGTCGAGAAGCTACTCGAAATACAGTACACGAGCTATTTCCCTTCTGGAGTCAGCTCAGAGTAATTTATATTGGTCAATATGGAGTCAAGCTTACAGACCAGTATAACTCTGCTAAAAATAAATAGCCAAAAGAATTTTGTTTTGTGAAATAAAATAGTTAAAAACAGTTGCCCATTTTTTATATTGCAAATAATGATATTATGATAGTGTATTATTTTGGGAAATTATCCCTATGTTGGGAGATATTAAAAAAGGGTGGAGGTGATAGCGGCCAGGAGCCCATAGCACTCGTTTGAAAATATAATTATAAAGGATACAGCCATTGTAGAATAGAAGCAATCATCCGGATCTTGAAGTTGTTTAGAATTTTGAAGGTCAGTTTCAAGACCTTTGATGTCAGAATCCATTTTCTTCAAGGATTTTTGAAGGTTGTCCATTGAGACTCGAGATGCTCTAAAAACAATTAAGTGATCTTTTACAAAATCATCATTTAAAGAAATAAATACTGTGTAAGTATGACTCTCTTCACTGATTATAACTATCATTAATTTATTCATCAGGTGGCAAGTCTGATCAACAGGCGAAATCAAAACCATTCATGATATAGGTAATCACGGGTGTTTGATTTCGCCGATTGACCGGACTTACTCCCCAGAAACGAAAAAAAGTTTCGAACAAACTTGCCCCCAGGTCAAAATAAATTATTTATGTTTTCTTACAAATCTTTCTAAATAAAACACAATAGATATATTACTTGTCCTTAAATATTATTTTAGACAAACTGGTATAAATTTTAATGAAAATTAAAATAGATCATAACGTATGTAATACAAAAGTATTATTAGGAACTCACCTGTCAACATGTGGTATTTCGGCACTGAACTGAATAACTTCAGGGAATTTCTTTTCGATTGTATCCACAAGATAATGTAAAAGTGTTTGTTTATTTTCCAAGTCCTTTGTTGATGTCAACTGAAAAATAATATAACTTGTCAGTTAAGATTGAAATATTTTTTATTCACAATGTTGCAAAAATTATATAGGCCGTCCATGCTTGATTTTGGTATGATTCATCGCAAAAATATTTTTTTTACAGAAATATAAAAGTACATTTTAAAACTAAGATACAAAATGAAACAATTTAATATTATTGCCTCATTGAAAGTGCGGACACTTGTGTATGGGGAAATTTGTTATCGACATGTTAATAACATGCAGTGGCGACTGGTAGATTGTATTTTTGATAATTTTTGGTAGTGCAATTTTTTCCTGAATTAATAATAAATTAATTGGTATTTAATCAATATGCGTTTACGTATATCTACATAAATATATACGTCTACGTTGGTATATTATGGATAAAAATGAAATAATATACATATTCCAAATTTTTTTATCTATTTGTAAAGAAGTTCAATCCTGCACTGTTTCAATTTGGCAAAAACTTCAATCACTCGTTTGTTACTGATCGATATCCACAATCTAATTGAGTTCTAATGTCAAAAGTATCTAAGTTAGATAAATTTATTGTATTGCGTAAATGAATTTGTGAAGAAATAATTTCTCAGATAAATGAGCCAAATCATTAACACCTTTTAAAATCCAAGTAGATATAGTCGCCATCGAATTGTAAACAAGGAAAACAAAATAAACTATTTAATTTGTCACAACCACATAACCATGATGCTTTATCATAAAACTGCATTTTAAAAACACGAACAAAATTCTTAGTTCTAATTTTGCATTATTGTTTAATATTTAACATCGGTCTTGGAAGACCTCCACGATTTATTTTTAATTTATTTTCAAAAGAAGACTTATTACTTTTAATGTAAAACACATCTATTAATTCACTCGTTTTTAAATCTATAAGATATCTGAACTATACACAAATATTTATTGATTTAGATTATCTTGTAAAAAGCGATGATATACGATATAAACAAAGTTTGTTTCAACTGACTAAAACCTGACAAATTAATCTAATTACGCATGCTCAATGCTCATGTATAGTGTTTACATTACGAAGAAAAAAGATAACACGGGAATATTCATGTTTCAATACTAATTGCGAACATATTAGAGAGAGCGAGATAGAGATATACATTCTAAGTACATCTAAGATACGATAATTTGGTGCAACGCACGAAATTTGTGAAATGAATGCATTGCTAGTAAGTACAAGTATCTCTTTCTCATGTAATACGGGACTATCTCTGTCTGTTCATACATACGCTATACAATAGACAATTTTAACTCGGTGCCTTTTTGATATCGCACGCCGTACTAAATAATATTTGTATTGTGGTAGATTACATAATATTATATCGATCGCGAAGATATAAAGTATATGGACAGTGTTTACTAATTATTATTTTTAGAAAAAATAACAGTAATAAAGTAAAGCGTAATATTATTTTTAAAACATATTTAAATATTATTTTTTACAATATATCATTTAAAAAATGGTAGTGCAATTGATCCAACGCACTTTATATAGAGTCGCCGCTGATAACATGTATGCCTACATTGCCCCTAAGTCAAATTGAAAACGCTGTTCGTTATCGCCAAGCGCTAATTTTTTTTTCTATGTGATTTGACGTTTGTTGTAGAAATTTTTTCTACAATAACAAATAACAAACGTCAAATCCCATACAAAAAAAAATTAGCGCTTGGCGATAACGAACAGCGTTTTCAATTTGACTTGGGGGCATTGTATTTTTTTACATGTTTATAACATGTAAAATAAATGTTATTAAATATGATATAAACATATGAAAAATATCAAAACTTGTCAAATGTGTCGCACAAGTCAAGCTTGGACGAACTATACAAATAAATGAGTACAGTAGGCAATTGTTTTTCATTTTTTTTTCTTTTATTTTCAAGGCATTGCATCCTATTGGATGATTTGTGCCAAAAAATCGACAAATTAACAATTTAACATAAACAAATAAACTCAGACACTGTACTGAAATAAAAATATAAAAATTTTAACAAATAACCATACCTTTGTAAGGAAGCTAATTTCAAAACCAAAAGCCCCAGCATTGTTTGAGCCAGTGTTCATGTAGTTTCCAAGTAGGAGAACCAACTCAAGAATTTTGGCAAATTTAGAGCTGGATTTGATTTCTTCACATGCAGCTGTACCAGAAACAATATCCTGAAAAATAATTAATATGGAAAATAGAATAAAAAAACATTCATATAATAGTATTAAATAAAATACCTTGCGCAATTTACATTATGAACTGTAAAATTCAGCAATCATCCTATGACATACATTTCTGTTATGGTGTAGTTACGTAATTAATATAATACTCACTGGTTTTATTTCGTTGATGAGTTCTCTATAATGTTGTTTGAATGCTAAACTCCTCAGCCGTGGCACTAAACGTTTCACATCGGATATGGTCACACCAAACTGTTCAGCTTCTGTTAAATCATCGTAGTTGTTTTTCAATTCGGATAACCGCTTCAATTGTTCTGGAGGAGGTAAATACTGCAACATTCAACAAAAACAAATCAGTTAATATCTTCATCTTTACGAGTCCTGTCTAAGTAATTTTTATATTGTCCTATTTTATTTGTAATACTAACAGTTACAATAGTTAGTAAGAATACATCTATGTATTGCCGTTTTATGAAAACAGGATCATTCCAAGGGCGATCTTGCTGAATTATTGACTTTTCGAAACATAGAAGTCTTAAGTAATTTATTGAAAGCCCTGATTCTCCATGTATTTCAGAGGACAATTCATTCAATTTAATAGGTCCACTTACACTGAAACCAAGTTCATTGTAAGCTGCTTTATTGGCTCTATTCAATTCCAAATTAAAAATAATTACTTACCTGAATAAGCAGATCTAAGACAGTCGCCGTGAGAACTTCAGTGTCACATCGCATGATACACTTTCTCACAGATGAGTAGCTCATATGTTTCAGAGCACCACCCAGAAGAATGGAAATGTTCTGAGCCGCTTTGCCATCCAGGACCCTGAGATTTTTCACCTTTTTCATTGTTCCAGTCCTAAAATGAGAATATGAACTGATTATTTTGTTGTATGAACAAAATAGACCTGTAATTTGACAAAAGACAATGAAAAATTCCATCTTAAAAAAAGTGACTTGGAAGACTAAGTGCTAGGACCAGTGTAAGGATTTAAGTGCCAAAAGGAATAAAAGAAATAAATTAAAAATGAAACAATCGTGAAAATTAAAGAAATTTCGCAGACTCCACACTCCACCCCAATTGAAACATTGTAGAACCGTCATTCTGTTCATCCCAAAGATGTTGTTCGATGTTCCAGCAATTGAGAACAGATTGATATGTGATGGTTAATGATAAATCTCTAATCTTTTGAGCATTTGTTCCTAGTACAATCAAATACAGTGGTCCACATTTCACGCCTTGAGAAACTTTGAGATAAAACAATTTATAATGTATAATAATAATATAATGTTGTTCAGTTTGAAGCAGATGCTAATATTGTTTTATGATAAAGAATGAATATATATTCCTAAAACAAGTATACATTGCTGGAGCAAGTATGTATGTGGGAATGGGCTGGAAATTTGACCAGACAAGGGAATACTGTTGGAAGACCCCCTAAAGATGGTCTGACAATATTGTCCAAGTGACCAGTAAAACCTGGATGTGGAGGAGACAGAACAAAGATGGATGGAAGTTTATGGAAGAGGCTTAAATCCAGCAGAAGGTCGTAGGCTAGAGCAGAAGTATACATACATTCCTTAAAACAAACTTGTCTAAACATAGGATTTAGATCTGCATCCGTTGAGTTGCTACATGTGACTAATGGCTCTGTTACTGGCCCACTTGAGCTTTTTTTATATTAGACACATTTCAATGAAAAAAATTAATAGAATATAATAAAATTATTCTATCACACATACTTTTCTTGATTTTCATCTAGTCCCTGTTTCTTTCCCTGAGGTCGTGAACAGAACTTTTGTGACAGTCCAGAGAGGATATCCGGAGACGCCAATTTGTCTTCTTGAACCTTAACCCAGAAAGCCTTTTCGCTCATCTTCTGCGGAATAATACTCTTCCAATTGGCCCTCTTCAATGGTCCTTCCACTTGCCACTTTTTCTTGGGCTTCAAACCATATGGCAATACATCTATTTTCGGCATCTGTAGAAATAATTAGATTAAATAATAATACAACCATGAAGGTTAAATACATAATATGTACATACTTTAAAGATGTTATACTATTAGGGGTAGGAAACAAACAACTTTTCCAACTTTTTGTATATGAGAAATGTGGAAAAGACATAGGTTATATAACATACACAGTGTAACAAGGGGGTGGATCATCTGAAGCAGGGCAGTAGGGGACCTCAATACCTATCGATTTAACACTCCATGTATGTTCAGCGATATTGAGTGGTTCAAAAGTTATTTAGAATTTTGTGAAATTTTAATAAAAAATTGGATTTCAGACTAAACGACATAACTGTAAAGTAGATAAACTATTAGATCTGACTTTGCCTACGTTACGTTTGTCTACATGTTATTTTAATAAAGTTCATTGCCATATGGCAATTTCTTCCTACTAATGAGTGTTTCCAGCCCAGAGATATTTGTGAGAGATATTAATTTAAATAAATTTCTCCTCTGCTGGGGATCAAACCCAGGACGCCCCCCGCACAAAAGCCAAACAGTTTACAAACTGTACCACGTCGATCAGCTGTATTTTACTAAATCTCAGTAAATTTGGTTTGTCAATTAGACTAATTACTCTCTCAATTATTTGGATTGTTGTTAGCCTGAAATAAAGACACAGTGAGATTATTGGACTTACATAAATTACCCCATGTAGTTTAACAAGCACAACTACCACTAATGGACTTGCCAGTTTAGTGTAAATTTATGGATAGGAGTGTTCAATAGACAGCTAATTGAGATCAGTAAAAGAGTAATTGAAGTCCAATAAACAAATCAAAAACACTAAAATTCAATAAAACTAGTTGCATGTAACACATGAGATCCAACTGTCGATAGAGATAGTATGTATAGTTGAACTTGGATATTGTGTATTCCATACAAATTGTATGAAGCGATGTTGTCATTAATATTTGTACAAAGTTTGTTAAAAAAAGTTTGAGATACCTATATTACTATAGTGATACATTTTTTATAGAAAATTAAATTCTCTAATTTACATGTTTCGGCATTTTTCGATATTTTTAAAAGAAATGGAAATAAAGGCAGTTAAAGACAAAAAATTGTCATACCAATTTTTTGCTTCTTAATAAAAACAGTTTGAGAAACCCTGGAACTGTTTTTCAAAATCCATTTCGAGATACTATATTTGTACAAAATTTCACCGTTCTGGCTTTTATAGTTTTTGAGGTATATGGACAAATGCTATAAAAATTAAAATGTTGATAACCCCTGACTGGAACAAAAATTCTAAATACTGAGTATAAAAGTTTTGTGTACCTAAAATTGTCTATATATTCTGAAATTTTAGGCTTTGTGAATCCAGCGGATCAAAAGTTATAAGGGGGGGGGGACAGACACACAAAACTCACATAAAATGTTCTACTCCGAATTCTGAGTAAATCCATGTATGGGAACATATATGCTGCGAAGCCTCTAAGTTGGTGTTTTTAGCATACAAAAAGTCCACTACGCCATACAAAATGTTCCTAGTATTCCTTATACGCGGGTCTTGGCTTAATACTTTGTCGATATGTTAAGAGAATAAATTCTCTTGAACAAATTGACAGTTGGATAACAAGTAGAAAAATGTAAAGTAAAATGCAAAGACAAGTGGTGAACAACTGAAAAAATAATAGAACTAAAATAACAGATTATGTTTTATATACCAGCAGTGGCGGCTGGCTGGCAAAAATATTAGAGGGGCTCATTTTTTTTCTTGAAAGAAATGTGTATTTAAAAGGAGAAAATATTCAGTACACTTGTGAAATTTCGACAGAGGTGAAAAAATATTATTGTAATGCATATGCATGATCAGTGTTTATCATCATTCTCCTGTTAAGCTGCAATTACAATACCTGAAAAAAAGGGGGATCGGGTGGATCATATATAATACATGTCATGTTGGATTTAGTTGTTTTTGTCAGAGTCAGAATTAAATACATCAGAATTATTGTCAAAAAGTAAACACGGAAAACAACATTTCACTACACCCACAATACGCATTCTTTTCACTACACCTGCAAAGCCATGACGTTTTTTGTTACATATTCATCTTAAAAATTCGAATATATTTACGTGATTTACAAGAACTAATATGAGATACTGTGATGATTGGCCGGGAGGCCCTTATTTTTTCACATTCACACGATCATCATAATTAAAGAAAAGCGAAATTACATTATGTATACTATTCACCGTGTACTATTGTCAAAAATTATCATTAAAAAATATTAACTGTAATTCGTCACTCTGCAAACACAACATGCAAAATGGCGCGCTGTCATCAACGGCTTCCAGCCCAGCTGACCGCTTATTTCGAAGTGCGCAGACGCTAATATCAGTTGTATTCATAAATTCATCTACAACAACTGGTAAATATAGAAAAGAGATGTATTCCGGTAAATGCATGAACATATATAGGAACGTGCCCGAGAGCTCCATACATTTCGCATCATATTGTACTGCGGCATTAGAATCAATTCTATGAGTTTACATACAGTTCTTCGGGCGCAAGTACATTGTGCCCGCGGAACAAAATTTTCCATAGAATCTCGCTGTATGAAACGAACTATTGCATTTACTATTACAACCGTAAGGTGGAAACAAATTTATTTTTAAAAAAATAATGAATTTCCAGAATTAATTTAGCACATATTTTTGGAATCTATCAGACAAAATTTTTGGGAGGGCTCAGCCCGAGAGCCCCTTTGGGAGAGCCGCCACTATATACCAGTAAATAATTGATACATACCTGTGGTGCCATCGGCATTCCCATTCCAGGTGGAGGTGGTGGTGGAGGTCCACCCATACCAGGTGGTGGTGGAGGAGGAGGGGGACCACCTCCACCCATCATTGGCGGAGGAGGGGGGGGAGGCGGACCAGCTCCTGAAATTCAAACATTAATTGCTACATTTTATTTATAAGTGTAAAAAATATTGCCTATTACCTACTTGGATCATTTAGGAACTAGTTGCATGTAACACATGAGATCCAACTGTCGATAGCGATAGTATGTATAGTTGAAGAATAAGTACCAAACTATAATCCCATAAACACAAATTATTTAATATTTTAAGATATTTGATTTTCTATACAACACTTGTACCTATGTATGTATGTCAAGATAGGATAGTATGGAGGTCAGTCCTTTGATCCTACGCAGAATATGAAAACAGCATGATGGTATGTATGTATGTTTGGAGATTAGTATCAAATAATTAAGTTTTCTTAGATATTGTGTGTAGGCGTTTGCCATACAAATTGTATGAAGAAATGTCGTCACTAAATTCAATTTTTATAAAAATTGTTAAAAAAAGTTTGAGATGTGCATCTTTTATATTTTTTGTAGAAAATTAAATTATCTAGTTGGGGTGTTTCGGCTTTTTTCGATATTTTTAAAATATTTGGAAATATAGGCAGTTAAACTCATAAATTTATCATAAAAAAAATATTTTTCTTAATAAAAAACGTTTGAGAAACCCTGGAATTTTTTTGAAAAAATCCATTTGAGATTTTGTATTTTTCTGTGTTTATACCAATTTACAGCATTCTAGCTTTTATGGTTTCTGAGATATATTGAAAAATAAATTAAAAATTCAAAAGTTGATAACCCCTGACTGAAACAAAAATTCAAAATTCTGAGTATAAAAGTTTTGTAGGCCTATAACTGTTTATATATTCTGAAATTTTGGGCTCTGTAAATTGAGCGGATCAAAAGTTATAAGGGACGGACGGACACAGACACACACACACACAGACACACAGACACACACACACACACACACACACAGACACACGAAATGTTCTACTCCGAATTCTGAGTAAATCCGTGTATGGAACATATATGCTGCGAAGCCTCTAAGTTGGTGTTTTTTGATCTCAAAGTTGGAAATGCCGTGAAAAAAGTAGACCTCTTCATACAATTCTCGCGTATTCTGGCTTGAAACATTGTCGATATGTTAAGAGAACAAAGTTCTCCTGAACAAATCGACAGTTGGAAAACATACATACACATACAGTCACTGCATATACCAGAATGTGAGGTAACTAGCAAAGGTGTGCAGGTGGGCATAACCTTATAAAATGAATCACGACACATGCTTATATGCCCACACATTATAAAGAACAACCCCACAGAAATCAAATGACTTTTCATTATGCCAGTTTGGCCGACAAAATTATGGTTTTATAAAATTCATTCACAGCATCATGACATATCCCACATATGTGAGGTTGCCAACGACAGGTGAGTGGGTGTGCATTACCTTATAAAAAGCTAGCCAACATTCAAAAAGGGTTTTGAACCTCATTGCTGAACTATGTGAAATGTTATTTTGCTTCTTGTATATTCGATTATCCAGCTCTAAAGGGGACACTCTGAAACAAAATTAGAGAGAGAAAGCACTCTTCTAAGCCTCACAGAAAAAAAGGTGAAACTCCAATATAAAAATCAATTAGGGGTGGGTGGAGGCAGAGCGTTGGGTTATAAATCCGGAGGCCGCGAGATTTCGCTCACCTATAGCACAAGCATTTATGCTTAATTTAGGGAATGTATGAGGATGTTTATGTACTTGTTACAAGGACATATAATAATAATAATAATGAACACTTCCTTGCACCCTGCAAAGTGGCGAGTTTATTTTCATATGGCAATTTCTTCAAACTAACCAGTGTTTCCAGCCCAGAGGAGCAATATTTGCGTGAGAAATAAATTTAAATAAATTTCTCCTCTTCTGGGAATCGAACCCAGGACGCCCACACAGAAACCAAACAGCTTACAAACTGTGCCACGGCGGTCGGACATATGGACATGGTCTTGACCTCAAATATAATGTGAATGTTTTTTTTAGAATATTTTGAAAAAAACAATATTGTACCTATATATTTGAGTTACGTGCCTCAAAGTATCACAATATATCCTAAATTACATAGACTTTGATAAATAAGAGCAAGAAAACCATACCTGGCATAGGAGGTGGTGGGGGTGCTCCCATTCCTGGCATCGGAGGTGGAGGTGGACCCATTCCTAAAACATTTTTGTCATAACACATAAGATATTTTTTATTTATTTTTTCAATGCAAACATAAAACTGAGATGACACCTACTTTTATAATATTCATATAAATGATGATGACTAAAGAAATATAGATTCAAACAATAACTTGAAAGATAAAAAAAATTACCATTGAACAGGGTATTTAACTGGGGGGCAAGTCTGGTCAACCGGCAGAATCAAAACCATCGATGTTTACTCATATCATGGATATAAGTATCTTATGGAGTTCTTAAGATATTATAGAACCATGTTTACCCATATCCATGACATGGGTAAACATGGATGGTTTTGATTCCGCCGATTGACCAGACTTGCACCCCTGATTTCTTTTTTTTAATTCATTCTGTTGTAAAGAAAAACTTCTTCGTACATCACAAATCCAGTCTGAAAAAAACAATTAAAAACTGTGTCTCCACCAGCCATCAAACCTGGGATCTTTGGCTCAGGGCTCAGATATCTAAGTAACAGAGCCACGAAGGCCGACATAATAAAATTGGAAAAAATTTAAGTTAAATGTGTTGAAAATTTTTTCATATATATTTCTTTTAGACATTGTACCAACTATTTTTAAATAAATTTCTCTCCTGGTGGGAAACAAACCCAGGACGCCAAAACGGAAGTCAAATGACTATTGACAATATGGTTGAAAGTGTACTTCAATAACATTACATTATATTGGTTCTCGGGCAACTAACCGGTAATATGTCAAATATTAATTTAACACGCATCCAATAACAAGTTGTCACATTTGGAGACTTATTATATTAATCATGGGTAAATAAAAAGTTACCTGGCATAGGTGGAGGAGGTGGGGGAGGCGGACCACCACCAGATTCAAGTTGATTGCTCAAATTCTGAAAGTAATTAATAAAAATACAAATTGTTTTATCTCCTTATGCAAGAATACATTACATGGCCTTCTTTTATAACAATGGTCACTTTCTATTATCTAATTAAATTTTTCAATCTTCGTGAATTTTGATAACAGATAATGTTTCATGTCCTCGTAGAATGAAATAGCTATCGATCAAGTTCAATAAATGTGTAGAAATTAAACATGGTATTTTTACTTATAATGTCATTCTACTACAGAAATAATCGAAAATATTCCATTGACAATTGACACAAAAAATCACCTTGGCAATGGCTGCGATGGACAAATGACCACCTTGACCCGCCTCCTTAATCTTGGTCTCCAAATTAGCCAACTTAGCTTCGGCCTCTTGTTTCGCAGCAATGGCCGCTTCTAACTTCTGGTTTAATTCTTCAGTCTTACGCTCCTCTTCTTGTCGAGACTTTTCTGCAATTAAAATTTTGTTTAGAATTTATATTTTGAAACCAAGATGTACAAAGAATATTGCATGGAATTAAGAGTCTAAATACTATTTAAAACAAACATTAATTGATAATAAACAACATAATTATAAAAAGATGTTCCCTAGAAGAGATACACCTTACTACGCATCAATAATTTAGAAATATATTTACCAACTAAACCATCAATAAGGGGTTGGACGTCTATTGTGAATTTAGAAGTGGCTCGAAAGTCTGGATCACAGCCGTTTTTATGAAGGACTATTTGTGTTATACATTCCTCTATTAATTTATAATATGCTGGCCTGGAAACATAACATGATATAAATATATATTTCTATACATATATACAAGTTAAGATAATTTTAATCAAATTAAATAGAGCTAAATGGCGAATAAGACTCAAAAAATAAAATAACCTTATTTCGTGATCGTCTCTGATAAATAGTAAATGTTGTAAAATTGAGAGAAAGTATGGCTCGGAAGCAGTATCCAATGTAATATTTTTAACCAATTCAAAGCATTCATTAATGTCGTCCATTTCTAATCTGAAATAAAAATAGCAAAATTATGTCAAATTTATTTTTTACACAGTAAAAGGATAAATGACTAATATTACAAATAAGGTGAATAAAAAAGTGATATTCAAATCCAATTCATATTTCATAACTACTTTAAATATAATAAATGGATTTTCCCAATACATTAAAAACAATAAAACTGACTTCGTTTTATCCAAAATATGACTAAAATAAAGCAGATAGAAAAAATACAACTTACTTCACATTATCAAATTTCATCATAAATTCGTAATGATCTTCTTCTGCATGATTATCAAATACCGTCATTTGAATACACATGGCTTTTTCTGCTGTTTTCTTGAGTACATCTAAAAATTGACAAATTTTGTACAGAAAATTACTTATATTATATCTAAATAATTATTAAACAGGATTTTACTAGACACATATATCAAATCATACCAATAATATCGGAAAATCCTGCACGCATAACTTCATTCCTAAGATGCATCCTGAAATCTAAATCTTCCGGTTCAGTAATGATCGCATTGAGAAGTTGCATACAGACAACCTGGAAAACAAAGATTCAATTAAAACTTTCAATGAAAAATTCAGACGAAATAGCACGTCATGTTATTTACTGAAAACTATATCATATTTTGTTATGATCTGGTTAATTTTTAGACACTAAATACAAAGACAAATGGACATAATTTGTGATAACCAACCTTGAGTGATTCAGAAGATCTTCTCGATGCCAGGGCTTTGATAATTTGTGAAAACCTTCCTTGTGAACGACACTCGCCAGCCATAGTTACAGCTTCGAGAACTTTGTCATGGCCCGATGGTATAAGGCACGTTGCAGCTAAAACCTGTGATAATATGAAAACACAATATTAAATCATGAAGGTGCATAATTATGCATATTATTATTATTATTTATTACTTCTCGAGCAGCGAAAAAGGACTATGTCAAATATTTATTTAACATGCACCAAATAACAAATTGCCACATTGTGGAGTCTTATAATTGTCTCACAGATCCAGACTGAAAACACAATTAAAAACTGTTTCTCCACCGGGAATCGAACCCGGGACCTTTGTATCAGCAGTCAGATATCTAACCAACCGAGCAACGAAGACTGACATATACTATAAACTACCGATATTATTCAATATCGAAATTATCTTTGGAGACAGGGCTGTATTTTTACTAAAAATTATATCAATATATCCAAGAAATTTTTTTTTGAGAAATAGTGACTTTACCTAGTTTAAAAACTAGTTTTTAAAAAAGATTTTTTTTCATAAATTTTAAGTACTTAATAAAAATAATAAGTACTTAATAAAAATAATATTGATAACAACACTTCCTTGAACCCTGCGCAAGTGGCGAGTTTATTGACATATGGCAATTTCTCCCAACTAAAAAGTGTTTCCAGCCCAAAGAAGCAATTTTTGTGTGAGAAATGAATTTAAATAAATCTCTCCTCTTCTGGGGATCGAACCCAAAATCGGCCACACAGAAACCAAACGACTTACCAACTGTGCCAAGCGGTCAGCGGTATGTTTTTCTTTAATATTTCTATGATTTATTAAAGAAAAACATACAATTTCCACTCAAGTAGTCAGCCCTAGAAGCTTAGTGAATAATAATATATAAAGAAATGGAAGTATCGTAGCCCTTATGCATTTTGAATATATCATTTTTGTGTGATTTTTTACATACAGGATGTTTTGAATAAAATTTTCCATGAGGTTTAAATTTTTCAGGAGAATATCATTTGACTAATGAGCCCAAAATAACGCATGTTCTCATTTGTACTGTTTGCGTTTGTCACCAGAGATTCCAAGATACATGAAAATATGAACATTATGAATACCTTAGCCGCTTCCAGCATACACTGTGGCTTTTCTGAATCTAAACTCCTGGCCAAAACAATGAGAGACTCGTTTGTTGCAAAAACTGCTCGTATACCAACAGTGTTGTTCATTATGGCACTAAGACATCGGATACATTCATATTGCAGACGATCATATTTTCCCTTTTCTTGAATGCCTTTATCGTCACTGAAAAATCATTTTATTTAAAGAACTGTTAACAGCTTATAAAATACAATTATTATTATTTAATAGTATGTGAGCTAAACATTTCAGACAATTCATAAAATTTTCCATTTAACTATAGCAGATAAAGATAACTAACCCATTGCAACACAAAGCCGCGAATCACTGGCCAATGGCCCCGAGTCAAATTAAAAACGCTATTCGTTATCGCCAAACATTTTTTTTTTGTATGGAATTTGACGTTTGTCATCTGTTGTTGTAGAAAAACTTTCTACTGCAAACGTCAAATCCCATACAAAAAAATAGCGCTTGGTGATAACGAACAGCGTTTTCAATTTGACTTAGGAGCATGGTCATTGAACTACTTAGCCAGTGATTTGCCGAGAGTGTTTTTTTTTTTAAATAAAAATTGATTACAATAGTTATTTTTAGTTATTTTCATGAAAATAACTTAAACAAATGTATTAAGATTATTGATTTCGTAATAAAATATTTAAAAGCTTATCACAACTTTCCAAAACTATGTAAAAAAAATTAACTTTTATTGTTAAATGATGGATGCTATTGGTGTTGTAAAATTTGAATGGAGGGGGGGGGGGGGGCTCTGGATAGCTTTACTATAGTAAAGGGGTTGATTTTTTAAATACAGATAAAAATTGCTGCTTTACATGATATTGAGGAAATTATGTAATCATGATTGATGTAATTGAAATCATGTTTCTCAATTATTCCATAGCAGTGGAGAGTAAAAAATATATAAGTAGACACACATATTATGTGTTGCAGTTAGATTGCAAAACTTAACAGATCATAATGACATAGCTAATCTTTTCCACGATTTGACTAAATCTTGACGTAACTTCAAAACACACCAAAGTGGTCTTGACTGCTTTGTTTGTTTTGCTTACTGGTACACTGGATCAATGATGAAATATGAAATATTTTAACAGAAATGTAAAAAAAAATTACTACTCAAAAAGAAATCCTAACTTAACTGTAAAATGCTTCTATTTGTAGCTCAATCAATTATTTTGTACCTTACTTAGGAGTATAGACTTTCTTGTAAAATGTAAGGCCTAACTTAACAGTAAAATGCCTCTATTTGTAGCTCAATCAATTATTTTGTACCTTACTTAGGAGTATAGACTTACTTGTAAAATCTAAGGCCTGAACTTAAAGCGGCATGAAAATGAAAAAAATACAAATATTGTTATAATACAAAATAAACAAAATTACGGATACAACTTCACACATAATTAATACAATTTAATTGTTAGTCTAAGCTCTAAGCCAACGATAAGAATTAAACAAATGTGAACTCACGTCCTATGGCAGAGGTTAAGTGTACTTAGAAGTTGTTTCAATCCTTTGGCTTCCATAAACTCTTCGAGCCATGAGAGAGGGTTGTTGGTCAGTGCCACACGGAGACTCTCTAGACACGCATGCAGCTTGTTGACACTCAGTTCTGTGTTCTGGAGGTGTATTATATAGTCTAATGGTTTTTCAAATTTGGATCTTCCTTCCTGAAAGCAAATCAGACAATTATCAAAATAATATTCAATGAACTTTTAAAATAATATTGATAACTGTTTATCTTATTTTTGTGCTACTTTGCAAAAATGTGTCAACTACTAGCACAACATAGTTTTGGGGCTGCTACTTGTTCTTCCTAAGATATAAGAAAACTAGAAAAAGGCACAAATTGACATAAATTCAAATAGAAATAAAGGAAGATAATTCTGAACGGATTTATTTAGGCTAAAATATAGAACAGAAAACTCACCTGTAAACTGGCTCCTTTGTTGTAAGCAATAAGCATCTTCTCCTTCTGATCTCGGGGCATAGACCTTAATGGAACCTTCTTCTCCTCTGATAAATTCATATCAGCCTGAAAAAAGTAAACAATTAATTTTGATACCATTAAGCAATCATTCGCATGAAGAATTTTACAAAACATCCTGGCAGAATATTTAGCCTGGCCTTGGCAAAATTAGATTCATAGCAATTATATGTTAAATTCATTATTCCACTCTTGAATGACCTAAGCTAGCCAGTATATTATAAGAAGAGTTTTAATATCATGAAATTAACTTTTTATTCTTAATATAACATACTATAAAATGAAGAAGCTCTTAGATTTAAGGTATAAAATCTTTCTTAGACCTTACCGAGCTTTGGGGTTCAATAAACAAGGTTCCTAGCTGAAAAGGTAAAGTTGGGAGAATTTCATCCAAAAAACCCCACGAGGAACCCACGAGGAAGTGTCTAAACACATACACTATTTTTTATGTACAAATAACTTTATGAAAACCTGGACAATGATGGTTTCATTTGATGATGACACTGTTATGTTTGATTAAATCAAGTAGAAATCATATGGCGGAAAGAAGAATAAATTGTGGTAGTTCATTAATTATTGCCTGAATAGCATGAAATCTATTTGTTCGGTAAACAAAATTAAGGTCAACAATAGAGAAAGAAATATTTACCAGCATTTCATCAAATTTATCATTTAGCTTCCTGTCGTCCATCCTTCGAAGCTGTGATGATATATCTGGTTGAAGCGTTTGGGGCTCCGAGTTCCAGAATCCACCCATGTCTGGATCGGAGCCCCTCTGTATGGAGGGGGTGGGTGCCAGGGGGTAGGGTGATGACACGTGGTGAGTTGCGGCTCCATCGCGTTCGTCTCCATTCTTCTTCGGGCGACCAAATAGTGTATCCAGCTGGAAAAATTATGAATAAAAATAAGTTATCATTAATTTAAACGGCGAAAAACGTAGGGTTGATGGTGAACAAGGGAAAGACAAAGTATATGCCAGTGCATAGACGCCGAAAGCCGCCAGATTTGCGAGTTGACGATTACACATTCGAAACTGTTGGCAAATTTGTGTATCTCGGTACAATGGTGACAAACGACAACAATGTGTCGACCGAAATCAAATGTCGAATAGTGCTACTCGCCGTCGCCGCAAACCGGTGCTACTTTGGGTTACAGAGGCACATGAAGTCTCGTTACCTCACCAGAAAAACTCAAGTCCTTCTATATAAGACTCTTATCCGGCCAGTACTCTCATATGGATAGGAATGCTGGGCAATCACTAAAACCGATGAAAGAGGTCTGGAAACTTTTGAGAGGAAAGTGCTGAGAAGGATCTACTGCCCGATTTGTGACAACGGAGAGTGGCGTATTAGATACAACCAGGAACTGTATGAACTGTACAAGGATCCTACCATCTTGAATGAAATAAAAATTGAAAGGCCGCAAAATGAGCGAAGAGGACGTCCCAAGACGAATTATGAATGGTGCACCGGGGGGATGAAGAAGAATTGGAAGGCCGAAGCTTCGATGGCTGGACGGAGTAGTAAAGGATGCAAACAATATCGGCATCCATAGATGGCGTCATGCAACACATGATGGCGTCTCCATCGACAGTCATGGAGACGGGCTCTGTAGGAGGCTAAGCCACAGTAGATAGATATCATTAATTTTGTTATAAAGATATAAGTAAAACTACAGTAAAGTACAGCTTCAGGGATTATTTCATTCAAAAGAATATGCATATAAAAGACTAATAAAATAAAACATTATTTTATCATGTAATTTTAGTTTAATAATGAACTAAGACTATGTAGCATTTTCAAGGTCAACGAAAAAATCATTAGATATGTATAAATAAAAAATAGTTTTCTAATTTAACTAAAATTTTATTATTCTAACTGGATAAAAGTCGTAATTGGTGATTATTCTGCATGCGCATATAGTGATCATTTTCATAAACCTATATAGGCCGTTTCGTAACTTGTAGGTGCGCAAATTCCCGGGTATTGAAAATAAAACGAATCGAGACAAACTCCTTCGTAAAAAAATAAAAATTGTTTTTTTTTTGTTCTAGTCGAATATTAAGTAGATCGCAGTTATGAATCACGACATAGTAGAGCGCAGTCTTGGATTTAACGAAAAACTTTCATTAAGAAAATTAATCTTGAAAACATTGATTAAAATAAAAAATAAAAACGAGTGAATAAATAAAAAAAAATGCTTTTTGAAAAAAAAACATTAAAAAGTAAGTATATTGATTAGTGAAAAAAATCAAATGTTCTTTTTTAAAACACCGCAAAAATCATAAAACTGCATAAAAATTAAATGAGAGTTTTTGTAAATGACACGCATTATAGAAAAAATAGCAATCGGTGTTTTGAATATTCTGTAAATATGCTTTGATTATTTATTTACACTACATTTTGCGCAAAACCCGTTATCAGAATATTAAATATGATGGTGTTCTTCGCGTAAATACCTAAATTATAAAAATAAATTAATTTTCATCTAAATGAAGTCAATATATACGGGAAAATGCTTAAAGAAAATACAAAATAATTCACCTGAAACGGAGATTTTTCACGTATAAAGTTCTCTACTGCCCTTAAACTACTCATTGTCGACAAAAAAACACACACAGACAGACACCAACTTATAAGAATTATAAAAAAATAATATGACTTTACGCCACCGTAAATTTGGTTACAAACTAAGAGCTCTATTAAAAAAATAAGGACTGCATTTTTCAATTATTTAACTCGTGGGAAAATTTTGTCAATGTTTTGAGAATAAATTCGCAAACACAACTGACTTGCAATAAACCGAAAATACCCATCTCAGTTTCTTTCAAACCATAACATCGTGACAATCCACAAGTGTTTACTTAATCATCGTAAATAGATCTTATAAACAGGCTGAGTGAAAATATTAAACAATTTTTTGGAAAAAAATTAACATCTCAATAGAGACGAAGTTGGAATATTATAGGAGAACCAGGAACTCAAGGCACCTACAGGACTTACGACCTATCATCGGTTGGTTTGCGTGATCACTTTATGCGCTTGCGCAACGTTCACCAATTATGCCTTCTTATTGAGTTCCCTTATCAATGTAATTTTGAAAGTTCTATATATTTTAACAATACCCCCTATTCAGTAACTATTGTAACTAAAATAGGAACGTTCTAAAATTGTAGATTTTAGATTTACGGTCTTATTTCAGCGTTATAAAATATCAAATTGGACTAAATGGAATAGGAACCTATCTATATTGGCCGGAACGTTCTTAAAAAGTTACTGAATTAGACGTAATTTGAATAATTATGAAAATTTCATAATTTTCATAATTATTCATAATACGTCTGATTCAGTAGTTTTTTAAGAACGTTCCGACCAAAATAGGTACCACCTACGTTCCTATTCCATTTAGTTCAAGTTGATATTTTATAACGCTGAAATAAGACCGTAAATCTAAAATCTGCAATTTAAGAACGATCTTATTTTAGTTACAATAGTTACTGAATAGGAGGTAGTGAGAAACTAATCGTTTGAAAATAAGCAGTTTTTACCATCGCCTTCTATGAAGTAACGAAGAAACTTTTTATAGACGTAAATAATGTAAAACCATCTAAACAAAACATTTCGTTTTTACTGTTTATGATTCGATTTATATTGAAAATAAAATTGACACAGATAAATAGTGTATGATAATGATATTGCTAGATTAAATGATAGGTATTAGAGAGAAATATTTTAAGATGAAGTCCGAGTTTGTGGACTGGACTGACTTGGAGCCCTCGACCTGAATATTTGATAAATTTTTATTCTAATCTACTTATTTTACTGTCTTGGTATTAATAAGCAATTTTACTACGTATCATACGGCAAATAAATAAAAAAAATATGTGAAAAATAGTTTTTCATACAAAAACGGCATACCTAATTAATAACGAAATTAAACGCCATAAAAATAAATTAAAAAAAAACAACCCAATAAATAGAGTTCCTGTCTCCTGAAAGATGAAGTGATCGAGGTTTTAAACGAAAAGATTGTTTTAAGTTAACCTAACGAGACACTTGGAATATCAAGATATGGATAGTTTAAAATCAATTGATAAAAACGTACAACGCTGGATATTTGATATAAAAAAGAAATTTGATCATTAAAAAGTAGCTAGTCGATTGTAGAATAGTTGACGTTAATGAATATCTCCTATAATAGAAATCGAATCTAGGACCATTCCAATCAGAAGTTGACTTTATTGTGCAACGGCGTTTAGCATATTTAACAATTGATGATAACACTTTACCTGAGAAAAAAAAAATAACGAACCCAGCAAATTTTGAAATGAAATAAACGATGATGTAGGTGTATTAAAAAAACATCTGATGTAATCTAGAATAATTTGGCTTAACTTGATTATACGCTACGACGAAATACTTTATAAGAATATTAAATATTATGTACCGCTTTTCTAAATCGCCTAGAATCAATATTACAATTAAATAATTCAGCATAATATTTCCACCATAAAATATAACCAATAGGTACATTACATTAATCGAAAAGATATTATAAAAAAAAAAATATTTTGACCACCTCGGAACCGGCTCAGCCACCTAGTGTCGTGGTTTACACCAAAATAAATATTACATTTATTAATAACTGAAAAAGTTGTGAACTTTATGTGAAAGTAAAAAAAAGATAAAAAAATACGCTTTACAGTTGTAAATTTGTATAAAAATCTTGGAAAGTAAAAACATATTTGAAAAAAAAATGGGAAAATCAGCTTTGAAACATTATAATATACACAATATAATCGAAACAAATATATAAATAGCAATAAGATGAATTGAATAAAACTTACAAATCCGTAGATGGACAACATATTTCAATATCAAACAATACAATTATAATTATTCCTGTGGGCGAATCACATATTCACTGATTTTTCTTTTATGTCGTTGAACATATTACAGGTTCACCACAACACAACGAACGAAATATTCATCAAAAAAACGTTTATCTTATAATTTATTATTGGAATCTAATAAGACACGCTCTAGGTGTGAGGTGCGATCCAAAATAAATATGAAACAACTAACTACACACTAGCCAATGAATAATGCACTATATAGTATATGTATGTATGTATATCGTCTATGTATATAGCAATTTTGCACTTGTGTATTTACAAATGTTTGTTTTTTTAGCTCGCGCCAAATTACGCGTCTGTCATCCGCAAACGAGTCACTTCACAATGCAGTACATTAAAATATCAAATCAATATTCCATTTACGATCGATTGAATATATACATCTTTATACATCTAACCGTCAATCACTGCACGGTTCATTTCAGGCAATAGTCAAACAACGCCAACAAAATGTCAAACAAAAAATAATAATTTCCGAAATTGTATTATTTTATTTTGTATAGCTAGCTTCCCGGGCCACTAACAGGTAGGTACTATGTCAAACATTAATTTAACACACACCCAATAACAAGTTGCCACATTCTAGAGACTTACGATAGTAATCGTCTCACAGATGCAGAATGAAAACACAACTAAAAACTGTGTCTCCACCGGAAATCGAACCCGGGACCTTTGGCTCAGGAGTCAGATATCTAACCAACTGACCCACGAAGGTCGACATTATTATAAAGAAACCACAGGACACTATTATACTTACAAAAAAATCAAACATGATTTTATGTTCTGTGAAAATTTATTCACTTTTATGGGACGATCCTTTCGCCCGGAAATGAACAGCATAAAATTACTCTTTAAAATAATAAAACTAAATAAATATGTCATAAAAAATATAAACGCCTGATGAAGAAAATATACATAGCTGACAGGAATGGAATAATGGTCGGGGACGCCCAAGAAATGAAATGAAGCATGCATGTTGACGAGGCGATGAATATGTAAAGACTGATAAATGTGACGTTCTGTTTTCTCTGCCTAACCCGTGAGGGACATGGCGTGATGATATATATGTATAAACAATATTATAAAACTAAGAAATAAAATAAGTTTAGTTTGTTGATCGACAATTCTTGATAGAACTCCATTTTTTGTAGAAATAATTACAAATATAAAATGAAGAATACTTGGTATTTGTTCTATTTAAATTTAATTGATTATTGACGCGTTTCGTGAAAGGCACATCGTCAGAATAATACTCTACAAGACTGAGACTAGTGGTTATATAGCGTCAATAATATATATAATTTAAATAGAACAAATACCAAGTATTTTTTATTTTATACTAGCTTTTATGTCCCGCCGTTGGCCAAGAATGTAAAATTGTGAAAGAAAAAGCAATCGTTTTTATAATATTGTCACCCAATTATTTTGCAATATCAGACTATGAAAAGTGGTTTGAAATTTGATTGAGTTTAAGTATTGTAAAATGTTCAAGTGATGGCCACAACCCATTCTTTTTTATATATTGCTATAAAGTGTGAATGAAGTATAATATTTATACAATTTCTGCTCGCATGGACTATGCGTAATGGTTTTAAATATGACTGTTTATCAACGTTGTAAAGAGATTGGTTTGGCCACAACCCCCATTTTTAAATATTATCATCGAAAACAAATTGTAATGTGTACCTATTGAAAATTTAGTAATTTTGGATGTTGGGATGTGGTTAAAATTTGATTAAACAAACGTAGGTACTGAAAAGATCTAGTATTGGTCACATCCCATTCGTTTTTATATTTTTTCATCAAGTGTGCATTATATTTTTGCTCAATTTGACTGAAAGTCTTCATTAACGAAGAAGAAGAAGACTTGAACTATAGTAAATAGTTTTTAATTTGAATATAAATGTTGTGAAGAGTTCAGTAATGGCCACAACCCCCATTCTTTAAATATTAGGTGTTGAAAATTATTCAAAATAGGATGATATAAATGGTTTAAATTTAATTAAACAAAAGTATTGAAAAGATTCTAGTGCAGGTTATATCGTCACATCCCATATCCCATTCATTTCATATGTATTTTCATCAAGTGTGCCTATCGTTAATAATATTTCTGCACAATAGACTATTAGACTTAAAACTAACCCAAAAGACTAAATAAAAAAGAGAAAAATAAGTATAAGACTATAAGAAATAGTTTGTATAAAAAACTATTCCAATGGTCTACATAAAATAAGTAAAAATACATATACCTAATAGAAGAATTAGACTATTGGAAATAGATTGTATAAAAGCTCACCCAAAGGTCTACAAAAAAGAAGAAGAAGAATATTTAGACTATTGGAAATAGTTTGTATAAATACTGACCAAAAAGTCTACATAAAAGAAAATGAATAAGACTATTGGAAATAGTTTGTATTAAAACTCTCCCAAAAGTCTACGTACTTAAATGAAGAAGAAAAATAATTAGACTAAAGGAAATAATTTTTATAAAAAAATGACCCAAATGTATACATAAAAGAAGAAGAAGATGAATTAGACAATAGGAAATAGTTTGTATAAAAACTGCCCTAAAGGTCTACATAAAATTAAGAAGAAACAGAATTAGACTCCAGGACCCGCCGCTTCAGGCCCTTCAGTACCTCCCGTCCCTTTAATCCCTCATTACGTCCCTTCCCATCAGACCCTTCACTACCTTCCGTCCCTTCAGGCAGTTTTATACCTCCCGTCCCTTCAGGCCCTTTAGTGCATCCCTTCCCTTCATTACATCCCGTCCCATCAGTCGGTTAAGAAAAGTTTAAATCCAGAAACCATCCTGGAAGAACCGCGAAGAGATGAAAGAACATTCTTTTCCCAGGATGCTCTACTTAATAGGTAAAATGACTAAATACACGAAGAAGAAGAAAAAAGTTTAAACCCAGATACCTGCGAAGAGATGGAAGGACAGTTGGACCTTCTTCTCCCAGGATTCTCCAACTTCATAGGTAAAATGACCAAAAATACACGATGAAGAAGAAGAAGAAGAAATAAGTTTAAATCCAGATACCTGCGAAGAGATGGAAGGAAAATTGGACATTCTTCTCCCAGGTTAGTCCACCTTCAAAGGTAAAATGACCAAATAGACGATGAAGAAGAAGAAG
The DNA here is from genome assembly GCA_963576475.1 of Molanna angustata. NCBI lineage: Eukaryota > Metazoa > Arthropoda > Insecta > Trichoptera > Molannidae > Molanna > Molanna angustata. The sequence continues at coordinate 40,689,314 of OY754965.1, forward strand.
AAAAAAGTTTAAATCCAGAAACCTGCGAAGAGATGGAAGGAAAATTGGACCTTCATCTCCCAGGATAGTTCATCTTCATAGGTAAGATGACCATGTACACGTTGAAGAAAAAGAAGAAAAAAGTTTATATGCAGAACCCGTCCTGGAAGACCTGTGAAGAGATGGAGGGACAGTCGGACCTTCTTTTCCCAGGATACTCCCCCTTCATAGGTAAAACGACCAAATACACGAAGAAGAAGAAGAATAAGAAAAAAGTTTAAATCCAAAAACCATCCTGGGCATACGCTCGACAATTCACCAAAGTTTCATTATAATCGGACAAACGGTTGATAAATAAATAAATAAAATAATTTTCCTATAGGAAATCAGTATAGGTATATTATTGTTGATTTGTAAGTAAATAGTATTAGGTAGGTACCTACCTACAACAACCTTCTAAATAAATCCGATTCCTAACAAATTTTATTTGAATATCACATTCTTTCTGTAGCCATGGAAACGATTCGAACACGTAAGTAATATCGAATGGTTCGGATACATTTTTTGAATATGTAGGTACCTACATTGGTTTGTTCGATGCCATAAAAATGAAAATTGTCCGAAATATCAAATATTATATACAAATTATGCAATTTTATTATGCCCATATCTTTACTAATAATTAACAGACTTTTACAATATACGTCTTAAAACTTGCTGTAATGTCTTGTGTTTCATTTTATTATTTCATATTTATATTTATTTCAAAGGTTTATTATTTTCAAGAACATATTCATTCGGTAGGAAAATGAAATATTGTATGAAAAGATATTAAAATGGCGGCATTTATGTACAAAACGCTTACTTTAAAAATAAGTTAAACATTATAATTATACAAAATATTCACCATGTTTTTCACTTAAACGCTAAGTTATACTTGAAAGTAAATTTTTTTCGTGTAAATACGTACTTCTAACTTTTAAACTAACAGATATATGCGTGCAAAATGTACACTTTTTTGACAGATACGACTTGGAAAATTTTGTATGAAAAAAATAATTATTGAAATATTTTTAAAATTCAGCATTTTTATCGCATTATTTTTAGCGTGACACTGCATCAGGTATACAGGTACACGTTCGCACATAAATTAGATTTTTAGATGCTCTTGGTTTTTCAGAAGGCGTGAGACAAACACACACACACACACACACATACATACACACACACACACATACACTAACATCAAAACGTTTAAGTGAAAAACATGGTGAATATTTGGTATAATTATAATGTTTAACTTATTTTTAAAGTAAGCCTTTTGTACATAAACGCCGCCATTTTAATATCTTTTCATACAATATTTCATTTTCCCACCGAATGAATATGTTCTTGAAAATAATAAACCTTTGAAATAAATGTAATTATGAAATAATAAAATGAAACACAAGACATTACGGCAAGTTTTAAGACATATATTGTAAAAATGTGTTATTTATTAGTAAAGATATAGGCATAATAAAATTGCATAATTTGTAAATAATATTTGATTTTTCTGACAATTTTCATTTTTATGGCATCGAACAAACCAATGTAGGTACCTACATATTCAAAAAATGTATCCGAACCATTCGATATTACTTATGTGTTCGAATCGTTTCCATGGCTACAGAAAGAATGTGATATTCAAATAAAATTTGTTAGGAATCGAATTTATTTAGAAGTTTGTTGTAGGTAGGTACCTACCTAATACTATTTACTTACAAATCAACAATAATATACCTATACTGATTTCCTATAGGAAAATTATTTTATTTATTTATTTATCAACCGTTTGTCCGATTATAATGAAACTTTGGTGAATTGTCGAGCGTATGCCCAGGATGGTTTTTGGATTTAAACTTTTTTCTTATTCTTCTTCTTCTTCGTGTATTTGGTCGTTTTACCTATGAAGGGGGAGTATCCTGGGAAAAGAAGGACCGACTGTCCCTCCATCTCTTCACAGGTCTTCCAGGACGGGTTCTGCATATAAACTTTTTTCTTCTTTTTCTTCAACGTGTACTTGGTCATCTTACCTATGAAGATGAACTATCCTGGGAGATGAAGGTCCAATTTTCCTTCCATCTCTTCGCAGGTTTCTGGATTTAAACTTTTTTCTTCTTCTTCTTCATCGTCTATTTGGTCATTTTACCTTTGAAGGTGGACTAACCTGGGAGAAGAATGTCCAATTTTCCTTCCATCTCTTCGCAGGTATCTGGATTGTTAGTAAAAAAGCAAGAGACTATGTTATAGGATTCAAGCCAATAAACGAAAGACTATGTGTACTAAGAATGAAATCAAGGTTCTTTAACATATCAATATTAAATGTGCATGCAGAAACTGAGGACAAAGATGAAACAACAAAAGACACTTTCTATCAGAAACTGGAACAAGTATATGATACCATCCCCTCTAACGATATTAACGGTTATAGGAGATTTTAATGCAAAAATAGGAAAAGAGCCCACCCTACAGCACATCACTGGGAAAAACAGCCTGCATGGGGAGAGCAACAACAATGGATTGAGGGTGACAGATTTTGCAGAATCACGTAATATGATCATCACCTCAACATTCTTCCCCCGAAAGGACATTCATAAGTGGACGTGGACTTCACCAAATGGCAGGCACCATAACCAGATCGACCATGTTCTGATTGAAAAACGAGGGGCGTCAAGCATAACAAATGTAAGAACCTACAGAGGGGCTAACATCGACTCAGACCACTACATGGTGGTAGCCACATACAAATGCAGAATTGCCAAAATAAAACTTTGCAAACAATCTGCAACACCCAAATTCAATTGCGAGGCACTAAAGACACTAGACGGGATAGAGTCGTATCACAGCAACCTCACAACCAACTTACCAGCCCAAATAGGTGACGGAACCACACAGGACGACCTCGAGGAAGACTGGAATAACATAAAGAATGCTATTATTAGATCAGCGGAGTCCAGTATAGGAAACATACCAAGACAGAACAGAAATCCATGGTTTGATCAAGAATGTGAGAGAAGTATCCAGCACAAAAATATTCTCAGAAAGCAATACATTGAAAGAAAGACAATAGCCAAGCAACAAGCATATGAACAGGCCAGAAGGGAATCAAATAGACTGATTAAAAAGAAAAAAAGAGAATTCCTAAACAATGTTTTGTTGAAGATGGAAAACGACTTCCTTGATAATAATACTCGTGAGGCGTACAAGGGTGTAAACTTTTTCAAGAAAGGTTTCAAACCCAGAACTAGCCTGTGTAAGAATATCAATGGAGATATCATCTCATCTAAGGAACAAATCAAATCAAGATGGTGCGAATATTTTCATCAACTCCTCAATCCGAACCATGATACAAGAGAAGAGAATACAACTACCCTCCACGAACCGCAAGATGAAAACCTGCCATCAACCAATCCACCAACAACTATCGAAATCACAGCAGCCCTGAAAAAGCTGAAGAACAACAAGGCACCAGGAATAGATAACCTACCGGCCGAGCTCTTTAAACAGGGGAATACACACCTAAAAACCCTAATACAAAGTCTGATTGCAAAAATATGGATCCTAGAAATGATCCCAAACGAATGGCAGACGAGCGTTATATGCCCTATTTATAAAAAAGGTGACAAGCTAAAGTGTGAGAATTATAGAGGTATCTCACTTTTATGCACTGCTTACAAGATATTTACAGTCATACTTAAACAAAGAATAGAGCCATATGCGGAGAATATTCTAGGAGAATATCAGGCAGGTTTTAGAGCAAACAGATCAACGACTGATCAGTTATTCACGGTACGTCAAATTCTGGGAAAGTGTTGGGAGTTCGACATTGATATACACCAATTATTTGTCGACTTTAAACAAGCTTATGACAGCATTGACAGAAGGAAATTATACGAAATTCTGCTTCATTTCCAGATCCCTTCTAAACTAGTTAGGCTTGTCATAGTAACAATGACCAACACAAGAAGCCAGGTCAAGGTGGGAGGGGAACTTAGTGAGGCGTTTACAATCTCTCAAGGGCTAAAACAAGGGGATAGTCTGGCTCCCACTCTCTTCAACATAGTGCTAGAACATGTTGTCCGTCAAACGTCCGTCGACACGAGCGCTAACATTTGTTTCAAGAGCAGCCAAATAGTTGGGTACGCAGATGATCTTAATATCATCGGAAGATCCCTGGCAGCTATTAAAGAAGTCTTCACCCCATTGGAAACTGCTGCATGTGAAGTGGGCTTGAAAATAAATGAGAGCAAAACAAAATATATGGCCCAAAGTCGAAACCCATCTCAAAGAAGAAGAGGTAGCGTAAAGCTGGCAGACGACCATTCATTTGAAACAGTTGACCAATTTACGTATCTGGGATCTCTCCTTACGGAAAATAATGAAGAGGAAGTAGAAATCAAAAAAAGAATATCAGCAGGCAATAAAACTTATTTCTCCTTATTGCCAGTGTTCAGGTCTCGCAATGTCCACAGGAAAACTAAATTGACATTATATAAAACAATTATTAGGACTGTGTTGACTTACGGATGCGAGGCTCTGACACTGACCGTGAAATCCGCTGAAGCATTAGATGTTTTCGAAAGGAGAGTCCTACGCCGAATATGTGGTCCTGTGAAGGAAGGAGATGAATGGCGCATAAAGAAAAATGAAGAACTGTACAAAATCTATGAAGCACCAAAGATCTCAACCCATATAAGACTGCTTAGGTTGAGATGGGCTGGCCATGTACAGAGAATGCCAAACACGCGACTACCCAAAAAAATCATGTTTGGTCACCCGGGAGGTAAACGGAAGATGGGGAGACCAAGACTGAGATGGGAGGACGACATACGGAGAGATGCAGAAAAGCTCCTGCAGGTCCCTAACTGGAGAACGGCGGCTGAGGATAGAAGAGGTTGGAGGCGCGTGTTGAAGGAGGCCAAGGCTCGATTTGGGCTGTAGCGCCATCGAAGAAGAAGAAGAAGAAACTTTTTTCTTCTTCTTCTTCATCGTCTATTTGGTCATTTTACCTTTGAAGGTGGACTAACCTGGGAGAAGAATGTCCAATTTTCCTTCCATCTCTTCGCAGGTATCTGGATTTAAACTTATTTCTTCTTCTTCTTCTTCATCGTGTATTTTTGCTCATTTTACCTATGAAGTTGGAGAATCCTGGGAGAAGAAGGTCCAACTGTCCTTCCATCTCTTCGCAGGTATCTGGGTTTAAACTTTTTTCTTCTTCTTCGTGTATTTAGTCATTTTACCTATTAAGTAGAGCATCCTGGGAAAAGAAGGTTCTTTCATCTCTTCGCGGTTCTTCCAGGATGGTTTCTGGATTTAAACTTTTCTTAACCGACTGATGGGACGGGATGTAATGAAGGGAAGGGAGGCACTAAAGGGCCTGAAGGGACGGGAGGTATAAAACTGCCTGAAGGGACGGAAGGTACTGAAGGGCCTGATGGGAAGGGACGTAATGAGGGATTAAAGGGACGGGAGGTACTGAAGGGCCTGAAGCGGCGGGTCCTGGAGTCTAATTCTTTGTCTTCTTAATTTTATGTAGACCTTTAGGGCAGTTTTTATACAAACTATTTCCTATTGTCTAAATCATCTTCTTCTTCTTTTATGTATACATTTGGGTCATTTTTTTATAAAAATTATTTCCTTTAGTCTAATTATTATTCTTCTTCATTTAAGTACGTAGACTTTTGGGAGAGTTTTAATACAAACTATTTCCAATAGTCTTATTCATTTTCTTTTATGTAGACCTTTTGGTCAGTATTTATACAAACTATTTCCAATAGTCTAAATATTCTTCTTCTTCTTTTTTGTAGACCTTTGGGTGAGCTTTTATACAATCTATTTCCAATAGTCTAATTCTTTCATTAGGTATATGTATTTTTACTTATTTTATGTAGACCATTGGAATAGTTTTTTATACAAACTATTTCTTATAGTCTTATACTTATTTTTCTCTTTTTTATTTAGTCTTTTGGGTTAGTTTTAAGTCTAATAGTCAATTGTGCAGAAATATTATTAACGATATGCACACTTGATGAAAATACATATGAAATGAATGGGATATGGGATGTGACGATATAACCTGCACTAGAATCTTTTCAATACTTTTGTTTAATTAAATTTAAACCATTTATATCATCCTATTTTGAATAATTTTCAACACCTAATATTTAAAGAATGGGGGTTGTGGCCATTACTGAACTCTTCACAACATTTATATTCAAATTAAAAACTATTTACTATAGTTCAAGTCTTCTTCTTTTTCGTTAATGAAGACTTTCAGTCAAATTGAGCAAAAATATAATGCACACTTGATGAAAAAATATAAAAACGAATGGGATGTGACCAATACTAGATCTTTTCAGTACCTACGTTTGTTTAATCAAATTTTGACCACATCCCAACATCGAAAATTACTAAATTTTCAATAGGTACACATTACAATTTGTTTTCGATGATAATATTTAAAAATGGGGGTTGTGGCCAAACCAATCTCTTTACAACGTTGATAAACAGTCATATTTAAAACCATTACGCATAGTCCATGCGAGCAGAAATTGTATAAATATTATACTTCATTCACACTTTATAGCAATATATAAAAAAGAATGGGTTGTGGCCATCACTTGAACATTTTACAATACTTAAACTCAATCAAATTTCAAACCACTTTTTATAGTCTGATATTGCAAAATAATTGGGTGACAATATTATAAAAACGATTGCTTTTTCTTTCACAATTTTACATTCTTGGCCAACGGCGGGACATAAAAGCTAGTATATCTATAAAGAAATGAAAGTTGGAAACAGCAAAAATAATAATATAACTACGTACCTACAACATAAATAATATTCATTAAATTTAAGAAAATAAATACTATTTTAAAGTAAATGGGCCTAATAGAAAGGGTGCTTCGTAAAAATACAAAAGAAAAATTGCCACAAGTACCACCTATACACAAGTGTGTACACTTGTTTATGTAAGTTGTATGAATATGGGAAATTAAAATGACACAATTCAGTAACTGATAAGAAAAAAAGAAATAATTTAATAATGGGAGTGTATCAGAGAATGTAGGAATCCCAGTTATCAACTTGTGGTATAATAATTGATAGCTACATTAACAGGATAATAATGTATTTTTAATAAGACATTGCATCACCCAGTGCAACAGGAAACTTTTATGTGATTTTTCACACTAATTCAATTAATATTTGAAAACTTTCTATCGAATGACAATTAATTTTCACACTAATTCAATAAATATTTGAAAACTTTCTATCGAATGACAACTAATTTTCACACTAATTCAATTAATATTTGAAAACTTTCTATCGAGTGACAATTAATTTCGCTATAAATTGACTCTTCTAGACGTGGGTTTGTGTTATTAAAAACGCGCGGAGTTGGAAAAGTATATATAAATGATAATAAGGGCACATTAAATACTTTTAATTTTATATTTTTGACAAACTATTCAGCATCTCAATAGAGAGGAAGTTGGAATATTACAGAATAACCAGGAACTCGAGGCACCTACAGGGCTTACGACCTGTCATCGGTTGGTTTACGTGATCACTTTATGCGCTTGCGCAACGTTCACCAATTATGCCTTCTTATTGAGTTCTATATATTTGAATAATGAGTAACTAATATCCTGAAAATAAGACATTATTACTATTGCCTTCTATGAAGAAACCCTTTTGTAACGCCATATATTGAGAGATTAGTTTATGTGTAAACAATGAAAGCAACAGTCCTTATAAATGAGGTGTTCTCGCACAGATGTCACCCTTGAATTGCGCCAGAAATATTATTTCATTTTTAGCTTGAAAAAAATATCATTTGACTTCCGACAGGGAAAAAAATCCAATATTTGTGTATATGCAATTAAAAAATATTCGATTTATTTTTGATTTTCTTTTATACATTGACAAACTATGAGTGCGTTGACATCACACGTCAACGTGCCTACATCGCATCCTTCAGTATATTGGACATATATCCAGAAGGGCCCCCGATAACCTCGAGAAGTACATCGTAGTGGGAAGCTTGGAGGGTAGAAGATCCAGAGGTCGGTCACCGATCTGATAAAGTGACCTTGTTAAGTCTATTAAAGGACCTTCAATCACCGAAGCCCTACGATCTTACTGCGAGTCCTGCGAAGCCCTGCGAGTAATTGAGTGTGGGTAATTGAGATGATACAACAACGAGGTAAAAATCCTAGTATACAACTTCTAACTCAATCTTCAATCAATCGCTATGCATCCCATATCGAGCCATGGCCTCCAGCAACTTCTTCTTTTAACGTCTATCACTTGTTGCGACCCTTTAGTATGACACCTCGTCTATAAGTTGGGATGGATACCTTGAAATATCAACCTCTCATCACAGCCTACCCTTTAGTATGGCACGTCTATAAGTTGGGATGGATACCTTGAAATATCATCCTCTCATCGCAGCCTACCCTTTAGTATGACACGTCTATAAGTTGGGATGGATACCTTGAAATATCATCCTCTCATCGCAGCCTACCCTTTAGTATGACACGTCTATAAGTTGGGATGGATACCTTGAAATATCATCCTCTCATCGCAGCCTACCCTTTAGTATGACACGTCTATAAGTTGGGATGGATACCTTGAAATATCATCCTCTCATCGCAGCCTACCCTTTAGTATGACACGTCTATAAGTTGGGATGGATACCTTGAAATATCATCCTCTCATCGCAGCCTATCCTTTAGTATGACACGTCTATAAGTTGGGATGGATACCTTGAAATATCAACCTCTCATCACAGCCTACCCTTTAGTATGGCACGTCTATAAGTTGGGATGGATACCTTGAAATATCATCCTCTCATCGCAGCCTATCCTTTAGTATGACACGTCTATAAGTTGGGATGGATACCTTGAAATATCATCCTCTCATCGCAGCCTACCCTTTAGTATGACACGTCTATAAGTTGGGATGGATACCTTGAAATATCATCCTCTCATCGCAGCCTACCCTTTAGTATGACACGTCTATAAGTTGGGATGGATACCTTGAAATATCATCCTCTCATCGCAGCCTACCCTTTAGTATGACACGTCTATAAGTTGGGATGGATACCTTGAAATATCATCCTCTCATCGCAGCCTACCCTTTAGTATGACACGTCTATAAGTTGGGATGGATACCTTGAAATATCATCCTCTCATCGCAGCCTATCCTTTAGTATGGCACGTCTATAAGTTGGGATGGATACCTTGAAATATCATCCTCTCATCGCAGCCTACCCTTTAGTATGACACGTCTATAAGTTGGGATGGATACCTTGAAATATCATCCTCTCATCGCAGCCTACCCTTTAGTATGACACGTCTATAAGTTGGGATGGATACCTTGAAATATCATCCTCTCATCGCAGCCTATCCTTTAGTATGACACGTCTATAAGTTGGGATGGATACCTTGAAATATCATCCTCTCATCGCAGCCTACCCTTTAGTATGACACGTCTATAAGTTGGGATGGATACCTTGAAATATCATCCTCTCATCGCAGCCTACCCTTTAGTATGACACGTCTATAAGTTGGGATGGATACCTTGAAATATCATCCTCTCATCGCAGCCTATCCTTTAGTATGGCACGTCTATAAGTTGGGATGGATACCTTGAAATATCATCCTCTCATCGCAGCCTACCCTTTAGTATGACACGTCTATAAGTTGGGATGGATACCTTGAAATATCATCCTCTCATCGCAGCCTACCCTTTAGTATGACACGTCTATAAGTTGGGATGGATACCTTGAAATATCATCCTCTCATCGCAGCCTATCCTTTAGTATGACACGTCTATAAGTTGGGATGGATACCTTGAAATATCATCCTCTCATCGCAGCCTACCCTTTAGTATGACACGTCTATAAGTTGGGATGGATACCTTGAAATATCATCCTCTCATCGCAGCCTACCCTTTAGTATGACACGTCTATAAGTTGGGATGGATACCTTGAAATATCATCCTCTCATCGCAGACTACCCTTTAGTATGACACGTCTATAAGTTGGGATGGATACCTTGAAATATCAACCTCTCATCACAGCCTACCCTTTAGTATGGCACGTCTATAAGTTGGGATGGATACCTTGAAATATCATCCTCTCATCGCAGCCTACCCTTTAGTATGACACGTCTATAAGTTGGGATGGATACCTTGAAATATCATCCTCTCATCGCAGCCTACCCTTTAGTATGACACGTCTATAAGTTGGGATGGATACCTTGAAATATCATCCTCTCATCGCAGCCTATCCTTTAGTATGACACGTCTATAAGTTGGGATGGATACCTTGAAATATCATCCTCTCATCGCAGCCTATCCTTTAGTATGACACGTCTATAAGTTGGGATGGATACCTTGAAATATCATCCTCTCATCGCAGCCTATCCTTTAGAATGACACGTCTATAAGTTGGGATGGATACCTTGAAATATCATCCTCTCATCGCAGCCTACCCTTTAGTATGATACGTCTATAAGTTGGGATGGATACCTTGAAATATCATCCTCTCATCGCAGCATAGGTCTCCCGACCTTTCTTGTTGAGGTTGAGAAAAACAAGAAAGTTTTTTTTTTCTCAACCTCAACTCTATGCCCATTGATAAGTTTGATTTAGAACAATTTGCGAAACTCTTCGCTACTACGTTACAAATAATATTGGGCTCCTGTGAAAATGAAACAAGTGAAAGAGGGAATATTATGTTAGTAAGAAGAAAAGCTCTGTAGGTACACTCGTCTTGTCTACTGGTTTGATTTCTCGAAAGAAAACAAAATACCATAGCTAACCATTTTCGTCGTAGAATTTACGATAAATAATGTCAAGAACAATAATAAGTACTCTACCGATACAGTCATCAAGATCAAACACCAGAAAACAAACGAATGAAATCATCCGAAACATATCATCGGCATTTATAAATATTGACCTTCGCGGTAGGTTATGTTAAACATTAATTTCATTATAAAGAAATGACGTTATGTTTTATTTTATAAGCGGAAAAATGAATCAACAGTGCACATTTATAGGTGCAATAATAAAAGAAAACGTATTCAACACCTGCATACACGTGAGTCTGAAGAAATTTTATAAAAATAATGTTTGCAATAGGCATTGCGCTGATAAGAAAATGCAACGCAATACGAGTTAAGTTTGATTAAAATATCAACAATCCCAAACAGATTTTATTGCAAAAGCGCGCTCGCAAATTTCATCTTCACATTTAATGGGATGTAAACGGACTCTTGACATAACAAACAAGTGAGTTATGGTCAACGTTACAAAAAAAAATACAACAGTATTATAGTGTAAGATAGAATATTTTCTTCACAAACCTAGTAGATTGATTTTATAGAATCCACTTGTATTGAATACATGGGAGCGAAAATTTACTTAGGTGGGTACGCAATTTTCCAGAAAATAAGCATTTTGGAAAATTTGACATATGAAATCACAGATAAGAAATAAACCTATGTATACTTATGCAAAAAAAGAATCGGCTTATAGTTTGTGTTAATAAATTTTATCAAAAAGAAACATTCACATTTAAAAAATAAAATATCACAACAAAACTCATGGCATGGTGCTTCTGGAAAACAAATTGCATTACATAGTACATCAAGAAAAAGATAAAAAAAGTGGAGACAAAATAAAAATACATTCGTAATAAAAAAAAAAAAGATTCGTAATCTCATAGACTTTGTACCGAAACATAGATTTGTAATCTCAGTACAATTAATGCAATAAAATAACAATGGGCATCTCTAGTCAAAATAATAATCGCAAATGAGATGCGATGACTGGATCATTATCAACAGCATTTCAGGGAAGTTCTCTGAAAGTTCAAAGTCTTTCGAAATTCTTTCCATTGAAGTTATATAACAAAGAAAAACATACTGATTTCAAAAACCATTCCAAAGCTAACTCAAACAATATCGATAATATCATTGTGTTTAGTAAAATACAGAATTTAGAAAAGTTGCATGTAACACAATTGCAAGAGATCCAACTGTTTACAATTTATAATATAGTTTATTAAATACGTAACAAACTATAAAACCTTAAATCAAAATAATAATATTTTAAGTATGTCAGGATAAAACGTGTGGAGTTCAGTCCTTTGTTCGGAGCCTAAATAGGTAAACAACTTGATGTTAAATATGTATGTATGTATAAAGATTAAGTATCAAACTATAATAAGAGTCCCTGAAGATATTGTGTATTCAGCCATTCAAATAGTATGAAACAATGTTGTCACTAAATTCAATTTTTTTTTAGTTTGGCTATATACTGCTATACATAATTTATACATTTTTTAGAAAACTAAATTATCTAATAGTTAGGGTATTTTGGCGTTTTTCGATATATTTATTTTTTTGAAATATGGGCAGTTAAAACACATAAAAAAGTTTGAGAAATTCTGGGACATTTTTATGAAAAACTTTCTCTCCTTAGCTTTTTCCCACATGGAGGTGGGGTCAGCTCTCCTTACTGCGCTCCTCCACTTTATCCTATCCTGAGCATCGTCCTCAGAAACATAACATGCCCGCATATCCTCCGTCACCATGCTCTTCCATCGTTTTTTGAGACGTCCTTTTGGTCTTTGCCGGGAGCTCGATAGTCCAGTGCGGTGTTACATACATTTTCTGGCGTTTTTCTTCGAATATGTCCGAACCACCTCAGCCTACTTTCCATCAGAATATCGGAGACATCGCGTACGCTCAGGCTACCTCTCACATATTCATTACGAATATATTTTACAGTTGGAATACTTCGTAATTTACTATACTGTTGTAAACTTGGGAGAATGAGTTATCGGTAAGGGTATATTAAGTAAGAATATGCCTAGGATAGGTTAGGTTCAAGTCAAATTAGGTCAGGGTTCTGTTAGGTTAAGATTAGGTAAGGTTAGATTGGATTTAGTAATTGCAACACTATCACGGGCCATCACGGCGGTTACGTTGAATTTCACAACATGACGATATATTGGAATTTAACCGGTATTTGAATAAATAAAAAAATATATTATGACAATGTTGTTTTTGTGAGACAGCAAGGAGTCCAGGATATGGAGGTAAATGAATACATTTACGGATGACTCACAAACACATCTCGATATGTTGAAAATAATTGATTGCCGTGAAGTACGTAGGTATAATATATCGGATATTATTCGACAGTCTGTGATGACTTCACCGTGGCGCGGCGGCTTGTGAAGTCCTTTGTACCTTTGTATCCCTTCATTGGCAACCACAACGGAGGCATTAGAAACCATCATGATGTCAATAGATCGAGTAATGTTACCAAAATAATCAGCTGTTAGATATATGAAAGACACTTTATGTGGAAAATCATAATATAAACACTATACTTAACGAAATTTTAGTAATATTTATAATTACAATTTAAATTTGAAAATAATTTGAAGGAATGAGATTACAGCCACGATTATAAGAATATAAAAACGAATATAAAAGAAATATGGTGCTCATAACTATGAAAATACGAAATGATTGTGATCCACTACAACGTTATTTTACCTACACTCCATTATGGGGGCGACTGCTGCCAACGTTCCCATTTCTTCAATTTGATATTGCATCATTACTACAAATCGAATCATTTTGAAAAAAAAAATAACTTAGTTTGGATATTAATAAAGAAGAATATACCTTAACTTTTTTAATTATGTTCTGTATATATTCTTGTAGAAAAATAATAAACATGCCCCGATATTTGACATTTCTAAACTATAAGGTATAGAGCAATATGTATTTTTTTAAATTAAAGAAGAACATAATATCTGAAAAAAAAAATGTTGCGACGTTGCATTAATGCATCAGGTTAAGTAAATAAAAAAAATCACAATGGCGCTGAATGGAAAATAAATGTTTTTTAGGTTTCTTTACTAAACCTGAAGCATTAATGCAACGTCAGGACATATTTATCCAGATATTTTTGTCTTCTTTAATTTAAAAAAATATATATATATTGCTCTACGCCTTATACTTTATTAAAATATAAGATAAACGTTGAAAATCGGGATATGCCATTATTTTTCTACAAGAATTTATGAAGAACATTATCAAAAAGGTATATTTTTCTTTATTAATACCCAAACCATCTAAACTATTTTTTTTGAAACGATTTGATTAGAAATAATGATAGTAAGTATATCAAATTGAAAAATATGTACGTTGGTACCTAGCAGTCTCCCCCTCTCAGTCTGATATCAATACAAAGTAGTATCAAAAGGATCTTTTATTTATTAATTTTGACAATCCCGAATGCATATTTCACGGATATATTACAAGGATTCTATCTAATAGCAATATACTGCCGCCAACGCCACTAATCTTTCAAGATTTTTGTGGTGTATAGGTTTTCAAAAATATTCTGCCAATCTCAAGTATCTATGAATAATTTATTTGTCCTATTTGCGGTTAACTTTATTTTTTAATAAACGAGTATTTAGGTATATATAATTTTAAAAAATGCGTTTGCCTAATACCCAATTATGAATAGCGGCAAAATACTTTTACGTGAATATACTGTGATGCACTGTTATACAATTATACAATGTTAGAGATTTATATCTACAAAATGATGTCGAGGTGAGTTGAAAAGGCGATATTGAAAACAAGGACACGTCACATACATTATTATCATGCTTAAATGTTGATAAAATACAATAAATCGTACGTAAATGAATTTGATAATAAATTCGTCAGTCATAAATTGCATTCTGTGATTTGGCTGAACGCGTCGGAGAAATGGTATCGTGTACTTCAGGGCTGTCCAAACTGCAGCCTTAGACCTAACGCGACGCTTCAAGAAGAATAGAATAAGAAAGGATTTATGGGAATAGAGATGATTCAATAATGCATGGGTAAAGAAATGATTAAGGAATGTATTGTAATAGGGATGCTTAAAGGTTGCATGGGTAAATGGATGCTTAATGTATGTATGGGAATAGGGATGCTTAAAGAATGCATGGAAAAAGGGATGCTTAAGGAATGGGAATATGGATGCTTAAATAATGCATGGGTAATGGGATGTTAAGGAATGGGAATATGAATGCTTAAATAATGCATGGGTAAAATGATGCTTAAGGAATGTATGGGAATAGGGACGCTCGAGGAACTTTTAGGTAATAGGATGCTTAAGGTATGTATAGGAATAGGGATGTTTAAGGAATATGTATATGGGAATAGGAATGCCTAAGTAATTGCATGTGAATTATCATCATCAATCCACGTCCGCTGCCACATGGATACATGGAACATGGATTTTTCAAAAAAGAATCATGTTATTTGACCATATTTTTTATTTGAAAAAAATAAATATGTCCTTGAAACAAGTACATATATATATATCCTCATATATTTCCTAAAATAAGCATACAGGCTTGTGCTATAGGTGAAAGAAATCGGTAGTGGCAGGATTCGAACTCGCGACCACTGGATTACTAACCCAGCGCGCTAACCGCTCTGCCACCACCCATCTAAATATTGTAGAATAGATACAATAATCATTTTAAGATGTAATCTTGATTAAATATATTTAAATGTGACATCACCATTAATATAAGATTGTCATATAGTATATATGTATAAGTACATATAGGTACGTCAAAATTACGGCATTATACAGTGCACAGAATGTATTACGGCATTATACAGTGCACAGAATGTATTACGGCATTATACAGTGCACAGAATGTATTACGGCATTATACAGTGCACAGAATGTATTACGGCATTATACAGTGCACAGAATGTATTACGGCATTATACAGTGCACAGAATGTATTACGGCATTATACAGTGCACAGAATGTATTACGGCATTATACAGTGCACAGAATGTATTTCATAATTTTTCATTAACAAGACATTGTTTTATTTTTAAAAAGTCTTAAACATGGGAAACAATCAAAAATGTTAATTGAAATGTTTTATTATGCAACATCCATTTGTTGTGACGTTAAAGTACTTAACATTAACACGTGTTAGCAGTAAACGTCATTGGACATTGTTTTTAAAAAAATCATCTATCATGGAAACCGAGTAGGCTGTGGTCAACACGACACTCTCCTCTACAGAAGTTCCATAATGTAATTTGTTTTATTATGAACTTTATTCATCAAAGGTTGACAATTATTAAATATATTTTTATATACCATCATCATGTAAGGTATACCACATTTCCATTGTATACCTACATTTATTATATAATAACCAAATTCCCAGAATGCAAACGCATTTCGTATGTTTTGAGAGATGTGTGTGACTGCAGATGTCACTCCAAGTATTAGATCATGGATTCAAGAACAAAGATTCTCGCAAAATTTAAATGAGATTTACGATCGTATAAAAAATTAACTGAGCCGATCGCCGTGGCACAGTTGGTAATCCGGTGGCTTCTGTGAGGGCGTCCTGGGTTCGATCCCTAGCAGAGGAGAAATTTATTTAAATTAATTTATCACGCAAATGGTGCTTCTGAGCTGGAAACACTGGTTAGTTGGAAGAAATTGTCACACGGCAATAAACTCGCCACTTGCGCAGGGTATAAGGAAGTATTTATTATTATAATTATTATTATAAGTAAATACATATCTACCGTCGTTTTTTCGTAAATGTATTTTAATGCAAAAATACTCACTGAAAATAAAAGTTATAATTTATTTTATTTTGTCAATACTGACGGTGTTGAATATGTAGAATTCCATAATAATGGGTATTTTAAATCAAACAAATGATTTGGTCTACATATATATTTTTTCCTGAATCCAGGACGACCGTTTCAGCTTATCAACTGGTGACCAGTTGATAAGGGCCTAATAATCTGAAACGGTCGTCCTGGATTCAGGAAAAAATATATATGTAGACCAAATCATTTGTTCGATTTAAAATACCCATTATTAAAATTAGAATTGTTTTTTTTAATTTATTTATTTCCATAACACAAACAATTTTATAAAATATGTCTTGTTTTTATAGCATTTTCTCATCACTAGAATCATAATTTAACATTGGCAATTATGTTTTATCAAAGTGAAAAAAAATCGATGGCTGAAACAATACAAAATAAAAAATTTTTCAACTGTCGATTCGTCCAAGAGAATTTATTTCTCTGAATGAATAGACAGCCAAGATACGCGATATTTGTATGCCAGGTCTATATTATTCATGGTTTTTTCAACTTTGAAGTCAAAAAACACCAAATTAGAGGCATCGCAGCATATACATGGATTTACTCAGAATTTGGAGTAGAACATTTAGAGTGGCTGTGTGTCTGTCCGTCCCTTATAGCTTATGCTTGATTCACAGAGCCTAAAATATCAGGAAGTGCAGAAAATTTTAAGCCTTAAAAACTTTTATACTCTCAAATATTTTTTTATTAAAAAAAAATAATTTCATGATTAATGTGTGTTTAACTGCCTATATTTCCATTTTTTAAATATCGAAAAACGCCTCAACACCCCTACTAAATAATTCAATTTTCTATAAAAAATATATGCAATATAGTAGTACTACTCATACTTTTTTAAATAATTTTTATATAATTGAATTTAGTGGCGACATTGTTTCATACAATTTATACGGCAGTATTGCACTACACAATATCTACGGGGACTCTCAATAGTTTGATACTTAATCTCCAAACATACATACCATCATGTTGTTTTCATATTCTGGGTAGGAAAAAACACAGACTTCCATACTATCCTATCTTGACATAAGTACATTACCTACATGTGTTGTATAGAAAACAAAATATCTTAAAATATTCAATAATTTGGATTTATGGGTTTATAGTTTGGTATGTATTCTTCAACTATATACATACTATAACTATCGACAGTTGGATCTCATGTGTTATATGCAACTAGTAAGAGAAAACTCGTATTTTTAATTTAAATTTCAACAAAAATTATCCGCCGACAAACTGAATAAATTAAAAATAATATAATACATTAAAAAAAATTCAAGATAATAGTAAGAATCTCACCGTTTTCACTCGCCATGTCTCTTTTCTGTCAAGTCTCGGCATGTTTGGGATCTTTTCATACACCCTCAAACAGTCGTATAAAATACATTATCATTGAAGATCAGTATTAATCTATATTTTTACTGCACTTTCTAAACACACACACAGGAAAAAAATCACATAACTTTTAGAATAACGCAATTTTTCACCAATGAGATAAAATATTCATAACCAAACTTGTAAACACTGAGGAGTGGCACCATTATTAGTTACACATGAATAGTTTGAGCGGTTTATTATAACAAACACTTGACACGATATTAGAATTACCAAAAATACTTCTACAAAAAAAAAAACAATACATAAACCGACAGTCCGATGTATGAATCATTATTGAAAAACAATTGAAATAATACGTAAAGTGTAGTGTCGGTATCACCATTGCCGACTGCGATAACCGATTTTTAAAATAGATAAAGTATGACAGTGTCAACACTCTTCTTTTCTTAACATTTTTCAATACACGCCGAAACAGGGTTGATACAATTTAAAATTTTAAAGTAAACAAAATTATTCAAATGTGAACATGTAAAAATATTTAGTGTTTATAGTAGGTAAGCACCAACTAGACTTGTTCTTCGAATAATCAAATAGGTTCAACGAAATAATTGGAACTCTTGCAGACAGAATTTTTTAAAATTCATTTCTCACGCAAATCTCGCTCCTCCGGGTTGGAAAAAAAATCATCTGGCAATAAACTCACTCACCGGGTAGCATATATACTAGAAAACTAGTGAAATACATAGTAATTATAACATAAAACCACTGAAAACACTTTCAGTTACTATGAAATTATAAATAGTCGGTGAAAGAAACTGAATAAAAGCAGGAAAAATAGACCGAATAAAAATCTCGAGATCCGCGATTGAGATATTGAGAGATGGAAATGATAAGAGAGCTAGAATAACAGATAAGCATGTATAAGAAGAGGAGTGACGGATGCCATAATCGAAATGTTTAGCGTTCATTTCTTTTTGTCCACCCCCGCTACCATCACCCCGATTTAACAATTCATGGTGATGATATGAATTCAACAATTCATGTTGATAATAACAATATAACAATTCATGGTGATGACAAAAATTTAAGAATTCATGGTGATGATATAAATTTAACAATTCGTAGTGATATGATTTTAACAATTCATTTGCTATATACGCAAGTCTATCACTGTCCATTCTGGCTACGTGGTCCCTCCAATGTCTTCTTCAGGATCTACTACAGAACCTTCATTTCCGTTGTTCTTAGCAGCCCCTTGGTTCGGTAAATAAAATAAAATCCCAGTTCAGTAAATAAAATCCCCTCTGGTTGCCGTCTGCCCGGAAGACCATCCCGAGAGATGGAAGGATAGTTGGACTTCGTCATCTCAGGAGGCATAGTTTTTTTAAATAACAGACCAACAGAACAATTTATGGTGATGATATAAATTTAACAATTCACGGTGATGAATTTGACAATTCATATCATCACCCCGTTGTGATGATATGAATTGTAAAATTATATCGAAATAATTTAATGTACATCCTTGATATACATCAGGTGAGATAATAATTGGTGATAAATATGGTTTTCGATAGGATAAGTGTTTATCATCATAAATAAATGATTCACAAAGTACGGGGTAAATGCAATAGTAGCTATTTGATAACAATGATATTGATCACAACTCGCCAATGTTCAAATGATGAAAAATGTACGATTGTATCGTATAGTTATCGCCAAAGTTCAAGAAATTTTTCGGGGTGGAAGGGGTCGGTTTGCGCACACTAGATCAAACCAACCCAGCAAACAAAAAATCTAAATTTGTCTTTTGCGCACCCACATGAAATTTTTAGACGTTTAGTGATAACTATAAATTACATATAATGATGTATGAATGTCGACGAGCCGATGAATTTGTGTCAATATAGAAATAAGTGGCGTTCAGTTCTCTCTGCCTACCCCGCGAGGGACATGGCGTGATGGTATGTATGTATATTTATATAATATTGCTTAAATATTACTTCTCTGAGCTGGAAACACTGGTTAGTTGGAAGAAATTGCCATACGGCAATAAACTCGCCACTTGCGCAGGGTGCAAGGAAGTGTTATTATTATTATATTTAAGTTATAACATAAAATCAAATAATTTTAGTAAATCGAATATTTTTAAATTGCATACATACACGCAAACATTGGATTTTGTTCCCTATCGGGAGTCAAATGATATTTTTTTATTGACAATTTTTTAATATGTCAATGACACGAAGTTGGGATATTATAGAAGAACCAGGAACTCGAGGCACCTACAGGACTTACGACCTGTTATCGGCTGGTTTACGTGATCACTATATGCACTTGCGCAGCGTTAACCGATTATGTCTTCTTATTGAGTTCCCTTATCAATGTAATTTTTGAAAGTTCTATATATTTGAATAATGTGTACAAATTCACCTGAAAATATCGAATTATACTATTGCCATCTATGAAGTAACGAAGAGACCTTTTGTAACGCCATCTATTGAGAAATTGGATAATTGTAAACAATGAAAGCACAGATGTCACCCCTGAACTGCGCCAGAAATATTATTTCATTTTTGGCATGTTTACCTACTTGTACCAGTGTATATGTAAATCGAATATTTAATAAATTTATTAATAAATTAGCGATAAATATTTAACAAAGAGCTTTTGTCTGATTGAATAGTGGATAAGAATTATAATATTATGTTTATTACTGTGTCCATATTAAGTAGGCAGAGAAGGCTGAATGCCACAAATCCGTATCCTGGTAAAAATACATCATCTATTTTAAATAATTACATCGCGCATATGTCGGTGTTCTCTTTAAGATTCTAGCATTTTACACTTTTTCATTATCTTAGTGATGTGATCGAGCCATTTCTTTTTTTGTCGACGTTTCCTTCTCATCCCAACCATTTTCAGGTTCAATTTTTTTTTGTTTTTTGTTCATTCTCATATGGTCAAATATTTCGACTCGAGAAGATCGTCGTAATGGGAAGCGTGGAGGTTGGAAGACCCGCTGAAGTTATCTTGCCAATTACATTACTGGATATTCAACTATCGAAGTTACGACCTGCCCAAGAACGTCCTACATAGAGACAGACCAAGAACGGCCTCTTGTCATACTAGACTAATTTCTACATTCTCAACTCGAACAACCACCATGTTACTCTGTGGTCTCATTTATACCGCATTATTTCTGCTTTTACGCTATCTTCTGCCATAATTAACATTGAAATGTATATATGATTAAAGATTTTATGGCGATTTTTTTGTCAATAATAAATAAAAATAACGGATAATCGGTATAGTACCCACGTTACATCGATGTATCATAACATGTCGTTATCACAATATGCCTATTAATTATTACATACGTATTTTACAAGTATGTAATATAACGTGGAAATAAGATAATGTATACATAATCAAACCGGACCGGTTATTTTCATTATATCCAAATATGCACCAAGTCGGTCATACTGTTCAATGTACATTTTTTTATAGAATCAAATTTCTTAACGGCGGAGGTCACGTGGAGGCTATTCGCTAAAAAATCACGAGTAGCAGATAACCAATTTTCTGGATACTTATAATTGAATTTTTCATACATTTTCTACGGTCGTAAATTGAGTTATCTATTCTAATATATAATGATTTACGGCTATCCACTATATGCGAGAGATATTAACCATTATTGTTTCAATTCTTACCCCAATCGCTCATTTATTTATTTATGACCCCGCGCAAGTGGCTAATTTATTGCC
The DNA here is from genome assembly GCA_963576475.1 of Molanna angustata. Taxonomy (NCBI): domain Eukaryota; kingdom Metazoa; phylum Arthropoda; class Insecta; order Trichoptera; family Molannidae; genus Molanna; species Molanna angustata. Next base: position 40,711,200 of record OY754965.1, read on the forward strand.
AAATGACATTTTTTTCCCACCAACTACACTGAAAAAAATATTATAACAACCGAACTGCCCCCCTAGACAACGTGTCATTTAGCTCAAGAAAATAAACAAAAAAAGATAACTCAATGTAAGTCACTTCCATACATTGAGTTATCTTTTCTTATTTTTTTTTCTTGAGCTAAATGTTGTCTAGGCACCCAGGCTAACTGCGTTTTAGCCAAACTTTTGTTATCAGTAATAAAGGTTTATCTATTTATGACTGTACTGTTTGGCTGTGTGCACAGAACATTTGGTTTTATGCTATCAACAGAGTTCGGATAATTTTAACATGAAATTTTGTTCCTATTAACAATTTTTTTCAGTGCAGTGTTTTCAGCTCAGAAAAGCAATTTGCATTAAGAATTATTTTAAATAAATTTCCAATCTGGGGTTGGAACCCAGGATGTCCGCATAGTATTCAAACGATTTAATTAATACTGTGCCACGACGGTCGGTTCTGCCGTAGATATATAAATTAATATGCACACTACACTATATTACGAAAAAATTAAGTGGGTAGTTTATACATTACATAGTTTATGTCAAGTTTATAACAATCTCTGAATGCATATCCTAAACCAAATTTTCTAACACATGTGAACATTTTTGAAAGTTTTGACGAATGAAATCATATAGAAAAGAAATAATCGGATGTTTAAAAAACGAATCAGCCACATGTGATATCAATATGAAGTTGATTGACCTTTTTATAGTTTGGGCCGTTCTTCCCCCACCACCACATGTTCTGATTATGGGGACTAATAACGGCCCCTTGCAAAACTCTGAAAGAACAACACATAAACAACATAGGAAGAGTCCGGAAAACTCTAAAACCTTGCAGACACTGTACTGTACTTAAAGAACCTAAAAGAGTCAATCATGAAGGAACACCAGGCTTGCCGTATATTAAAATAATTATATACCTATAAGGGGGTCAAGTCTGGTCAACCGGCAAACTCAAAACCATCCATGTTTACCTATATTATGGAGATAATTATCTTATGGAGTTCTATAATATCTTAAGATGTTATAGAACTCCATATGATAATTATATACACGATATGGGTAAACATGGATGGTTTTGATTCCGCCTACTGACCAGACTTGCCCCCAAGATTAAATTTGGGCTACACAAACGGCACAATATTTCAAAGATTGCCATGTACAATATAAGTAAAACGCCATATTATATATTAATTCATACACACATCATGACAAAACTCATAGAAAGTACTCGATAAGATACCTATTGAGAAATATATATAAAAAAAATAGGATTAAAAATTGTGAATTTACGATAGTAGTGCAAGAGTAAAAATATTTACTTAGATATTTTACTATGTCAAATATTACTTTAACTCGCACCCAATAACAAGTTGCCACATTCTGGAGACTTACGATATTAATCATCTCACAGATCCAGACTGAAAACACAATTAAAAACTTTGTCTCCACCGGGAATCGAACCCGGGACCTTTCGATCAGCAGTCAGATACCCAACCAACTGAGCCATGAAGGCCGACTATATATTTTATATTAATTTATATTCACTATTATTTATCCATAACAATAAACCATAATTATCCTATCCCTTCGATCTGCTGAACGTACTACACTTAGCTATCCCCATTCACAATACAGAAGTTTTCAGCTCCTCTTTTCAAGTACAATCAGCTAGACTATGGAATGGCCTAAGTGATGAAGTAACGTCATCTCAATCCATTCAAATATTTAAAGGTAAATTAAAAAAACTTTATTAGTCAAATAGTTCCTAAATTCCTTCTATATCCTTCCGTAACCTCCTTTTCCTCATTGCTATGATCAGTGTTATTTTTATTATTCTTTTATTTTTAAACTCTCTTTTCATTTTTTTCTCTATGTAATTTTTTTTATATTTCTTACTCTTTTATGTTATTTTTTATCAATTTATTTCTCACTTAATTAGTACTGTACCAATTTAACTAAGAGACTTCACGTTGCTCGGGTTGGTTGGAAGAAATTGCCTTATGGCAATAAACCTGCCTTTGTACACATGTACATAAATTATATAAATAAATAAATAATTTAACTACATTATAATATTAAGCCAACACAGCTCAGCTGATAAAAATATATAAAGTGAAATATTTAAAACAAATACTTTATAGCTAAACTAGATACGGGCCTTGAATTTTAATAATGTGGTCACTGTACAGTAACCACACAAGTAAATTGCATTTCTGTCGCTGATAAATAATATTTGATTATAAATAATCTGAATTTGATAAAACAAAATAAATAGTGCCAGTATAATTTCAATGAATAAAATAAACAAGTGGGTTGTGGCCATCCATAAACTATTCATTGCATAAAATAATGAACATTTTTGAAGCAATGCAGGGGCGTTTAATTTATTACATAAGGGGTTTGAGGAGGAGGGACAGTGCAATACCTTACATTATGCAAAGGAGGTCGCGACAATTTGAATTTAGTGCAATTGCAAAAACCAGTAGTCGTCTTAAAAAATAATGAAATTACCATGTGAATGATATATTTTAAGGAAATATAAGAAGCATGTTGACAAGTATGTATGAGACAATATAACGATGCAAAGGAAGCCATGGGTATTTGCAATTATAAATTTGCATGGGTATTTCCATTGTATAATATTTTTAAACGTAAGAGCTGCAATTTCACGTTTCAAAATCAACAAGTATTTTAAAACATTTGACAGATGAAATCAATGAGAAGGAATATATCCACTGTCCACATGGTAAACTAAACAGCTCTAAGAAGTTATTAAACTTTATACATACAAATTCAATTGACCATAAAGTTTGGGTTGTAAACTAAAGACGCAATAATCAGGTTGATAAGTCTCCAGAATATGGCAACCTGTTGTTGGGTGCGTGTTTATTTATTTATTTATTTATTTATTTTATAGAATACAACAGCAATACAATAGAGATTTATACCTACTAATATACAGAGATTTTTATGTTGCCAATTATAGTATTCTAAATATATTAAGTACATACACATTTATTAACAATTATGAAGACAGGATGGGAAAGGAGAGAGGTAGAGAGGGGAGTGGGGGGAAGCATCGACCACTAGAAACTCATATTATGATTTACCTCACGTGTCTCAATGTATGAATAATAATAAATTGAAATTAAGTTAAAAAGTTAAAGATGTGCACAATAAAAAAGAGCACAGATTAAACATCCAACAAATTCACGATTTTTTTTAATACATAAAAACTTGAAGCAAACATATCCAATTCCGGATCGCTCAAACAATTTCTATTGTACCCAGTACAAGCTCTATTAATATAAGAATTTAGCATATAGTTAGTTTTAGAAGTTTCTATGTAAAAGATAGACTGGTTTCTATTTCTTCTAAGTGGACAGTGAAAACGGAGTGAGTATGCTGTCGATCAGACTGTTAATAATTTTATATAGAAAACAAATATCTTGGATTGAATTTATATCTAGCATAGTACCTGTTAGTTGCCCGAAAAGCGATAGAAATACAAAAAGTACACATAGGCATTTTGAAATAGAATTTTTGAAACATAGATCATGATTTTAAAATGGATAGATAATAATAGTATGTGTGCATCAGGGTTTAATTGTATTTTATATCTGCACATACGAAATTTCAATATTAAGAACTATATTTGTTTAAAAAATTTGTTCTGAATGCCAGATACAATTTTATACACATTCAATAACAATATATTGTTCATTGTATGAAAAACAAAACTCAATTATGAAAATGTTATGTTATAAAATTGGACTTACAAATCCGGATTTGCCCTTTTCATGTCTGGACATTCTGGCTGACGACATGATTGCTCATTTGAAATGTCACCTTTCCTGTTGCACAAAAAATCAAGTATATAATATTGAATATAGATTATTTTAAAACCACATTCATTATAAACAAAACATTAAAGTATTTATAAATAAAAAGTTTTTGACCTATGTCAAATACCTATTTATTAAATCATACATCATCAGAAAAGTTTATGAGATACCCTGAAATATATATTTTAATTAATAGATAGGTTGGTTGAGAGTCAAGTCCTCTGGAATAGCAATTCTGCAAATCTGGGTTTAAAGCCAGACTTGATCAATTTCATGAATGTTTACCACTTTTGTTTTATCATTATATTTTTAGAAGAAATTGCTACTTTTGTATGAAAACTTTTCTATTTACAAAAAAACACGAAACTTGTTTTTTTTTTGTTTGGAAATATGTACTTGCGCTCATTGTCAACATCATTTGGGACAATACTGTATTTTTGTCATTTCTCAAATATAGCCAAAAATTACTTACGACTGTAACCCAAATACTTAGAAACTACTCAAGGTATGTTAAAATATTCGAAAATACGTATTTTTAAGATAACGTACACCTTGACAATATGGATAACTACTTTGTAAACCTATTCCAACGTAAACAAAAACAATCACAATAACTTTAAGCACTGCAATAAGATTTTTTTCTTTTATAAAAACTTTTGACTTATGTATTCATTGTCAAAAGATTATTACATTTAAAAATCAGAAACACTACATTCAAGAAAAAAAACATTCTAATGCAAAAGATGTCAAACTACCAAACTGACATCAAAAACTTATAACCTAAAACTTTTGAATCCGTATCATATTGGGGAAAAATAAGATTTTCATAATTTATACTTTATTAGTTATTTTGTAAATATTACCATTAATAAACATGGGATTTAAAACATTTACTATTCACTAACACAAAAGTACAGAACAAGGCACAAAAATTTATAATATTCGTTATGTTTGATTCAGGATTTTTAGATGATGTCATAATTTTTGTAAAGTTGGCGACTATGTAAACAGTGGTTAGAAACCATTAGAGACTGTAACCGAAATAATAAAATTATATTTTCAAATTTATAACCGAGTCGATAATCGATGTCGATTAAATCGACCCAAGACCTCAAATACCAAAGTAATATACACATACGTTATTAAAAAAATAGAAATTCCTAAGGGTCGCTTACAACTAGCAGAGAATTTAAAAAATGAGACTTGCCAATGAAGTATTTTTTTATATCATGTTGATATTTCCATAGGTATTGTGATCGATATATTTCCATGCATTATGATATCAAAGAAACCCAAAAACCATTATTTTACTTTGGCCTAATGTATTTCTTCTATTAATTCTAGGAATGGATTATAGCGGCCTCCCAGGCCTTGTTTATATATTTAAGCATTGTCTTTTCTATTGAAAATAAATTTGAAATGTAAAATGCATTTGGCAGATTCCTGGAATCTTGGTTGGCACCCGGCGGTACGGATTGATTCTTCAGTTAACCACCCCCCCCCTCCCCTACTCCATGTTTCACGGGCGCTGGGTCGCCCGGCTGTAGTCGATCAGTTATCATTCGATAGTTGTCAGTGTGAGTTGTCATTCGGTAGTTGTGAGTGTGAGTTGTCATTCGGTAGGAGTCGGTGGTAGTCAGTCAGTTGTCATTCGGTAGGAGTCAGTGGTTGGTCGGTAGTTGACCCGCGTGCGAGAGTGCGAGTTTGCTAGGCTATCGGACGGCCTTAGCATTTTTTTTCTAATTGTATAAAGTAGTGAATAAGTGTGTTTCAGGTCCATATAACCAACGAGGGGTGAATTTAAGATAGTTTAAGTTACTATTAAAAATAACTTAAATAATCGCATAATAGTGAATAAGTGTGTTTCAGGTCCATATAACCAACGAGGGGTGAATTTAAGATAGTTTAAGTTACTATTAAAAATAACTTTTAAGAATAAAAATAACTTAAATAATCGCATAATAGTGAATAAGTGTGTTTCAGGTCCATATAACCAACGAGGGGTGAATTTAAGATAGTTTTAAGTTATTTTTAATTAATATAAAGTGATATGTAGTGTAAGTGTTTCCTCTACAGTCCCGTTACGAGACCAGCAGTTTGGTAAGATCTTTCCTGTATTTGTATGTATTTGTCTTTTCAGGCACATCGCAGCCGATTATGTTTTATTTGATTTTTATTTTCAGGGGCAGAGTTTAATGTTTATTTTTATTATGCTTTTCAGCTTCTTTAGTTATCAATTTCGCGTCCCAACATGGGACCAATATATTTCTTCCCAGCCTCCTTATATCAATCTCGCGTCCCAACGTGGGACTAGTATTTTTCTCCGCCTTCTCTAGATATCAATTTCGCGTCCCAACATGGGACGAGTATATTCTCCTCCTTTTTTTTCATTTGTCAATTGGCCCCCAAAACGTGGGACATTTTAAAAACAGTAGTTTTTAACGAACCGCCCTGAGATTTAAGTTTTGTTTGTAGATAGCTGTGTTTTTTTTGAAGCGTGTAATTTTTAAGAATGATTTTTAGGTATATTTATTTTACTGATATTGAAATATTTATTTGTCGGGATACTTGAGCGTGTTTTAATAACTGTTGTTTTCACAGACCACGTGGAGATTTTCAGTTGTAGAAATTTATTACTGTTTTGATAGTTATGTTTTTTTTGAGGTGGATTTTCTTTATATATTTTCGGTCGTTATATATGTATGCAATTATTGGATAGTAGAACGTGATGACGAAATTTGTGGTATACTTATAAAAATATGAGACTAGGTTTGTAGCGAATAATATAAATGATAATATGAGCCGCGGTAATATAGAATTGCTGTTATTTGTTAGCCCAGCAGTTAGATATTTATTTTATTTTTAAATATGTAAAATTAATAGAATATTTAGTACTATTACGACGTCGGATAGCAGAGGATATGATAGCGTTTTTTTATCGAATGAGATTTTTTATTGCAAATGGTCTAACGAGTATCTGAATAAATTGAACCTGTGTTCCACCAGGTCTATACACGTGGAACTGGCGCCCTAATAATAATAATATAACGATTGTTTGAAGATATCGTGACCTCATAGGAGGCTGTAATTATTATTGAATTTGTAGGTGAAGTTTTAGAAAAATAACTCTGTATATGAATATTGATGAATAATAACTCTGTAGGTGACGAATTTATTATAACTCTGACGAAGTATCGTGGATTATAATTCTGTAGGCAAAGCATAATTCTGTAGGTGAAGAATTTAAAATAACTCTGACGATGGAGGTGGAGAATAAATCTGTAGCTGATGAAGTTGTTGTGGTTTATAACTCTGACGATGAAGGTGAATTATAAATCTGTAGATCATGATGTTATGGTGGTTTATAGCTCTGACGATGGATGATGATAATAAATCTGTAGTTAATGAAGCATGGTGGTTTATAACTCTGACGATGAAGGTGGATAATAAATCTGTAGATGGTTTTGATGAGAAATAAAAATTCTGTGAATGAAGAATGAAGTTGTTTGGAGGATAATGATGATCCCAATTCTGTAGATTTTGCTGTAGTGGTTGTGGAGGCTGTATGTGCATAGAGAGGATGATGACGATGTAAAGACCGTGGAGGCTAATAGCGAGAAGATACGCATCATAAGAAGTAGTTCAGAATTCGCGTCGGAAGTAGAACTGGTAGTCGCGCCAGATACGTCGAGCAGTAGGAAGCTGATAGTTGATTAGATACGTAGGATGAAAGGAAGCAAGCAGATACGTCGATAGGTAGCAAGATGATGATGAAGATACGTCGGATGAAAGGAAGCAAGTAGAAACGTCTAGAGGTAGCAAAATGATGATGATGATACGTCGGATGATGAGAAGATCCTGAGAAATTCGAAGAGAGAAGACCGGTAGTCGCGCCGGATCATGAGTTAGGTACGCAAGTAGTTGCGCTGAGTAGTAATGAGATGAATAGGTACGAAGAGGAGTAGAATGACGGAATTACGAATAAGAATACAATATAGACGATCTATGTGTTATTGGTAGGATTAGCCTCCCCGCAGATAAACTAGACGATTGATGATTCTCTCTATGTAGCATTGATAGGCTCTACAGCCACTCGCAGTTTAATTCGCGCAGATTTGGATGGACATTTGACCCAAAGAGATAACGATTTGTAACGAAAGCAGAATTAGACTACTCGAAATCGAACGTTTAGATGAAAGGAATAAGTTTTAGTAGTAGCCGGTTAACAAAATGTAATAAGATGAAATAATGACGCAATGAGATGAGATCTTGACGAAGTAAGATAAGCTAACTATATAATAAGTCGAGATAATGACGCAATATGATGAGATAATGACGTAAAAGGATGAGATAATGACGTAATCGGATGAGATAATGATGTAAAAAGATGAGACAAAGACGTGATAATTGATAGGTAAATAGCAGAATACGGCGTGATGGATTTTTAGTGGGTTATATGCCTTTGGGAAAAAGTGCGGTATTTTTATTATTTAATTGAGAGGACAACGTTAAGTAAATCACAGAGGAAAATGAGATAACGGATGGACACGAATGAATCAGCCGACGAAGTAGAGGTATTAGATAAAGGCACTTGCGGAAGATGTTGTATTGCGATTGAAGATAGATACGAGCGTAAAACTATGTAAATGCGTTATGACGTTGAGTTATCGGAAATCGAATTGTATTATGGATAGTTGTTATACGGTTTTGTTTGTTCGATGGTTGGAAGCGATTGCGGTATGGTTTTGGCCCCATTATAATTAAGGTGAAGCTTCTTCGCGATGCGGTTTTCTGGAAGCGATATTAAGCGTTACATATACGTTTATCGAAAAAGAAAATGTTATTATGTAGAACATTGCGGTGGAAAGAAGAATCGTGTTTAATCGTATACGTTCTTGCTCTGGTAATGCGTTTACTTTTGTCTGATTATACGATATTTGGTTTCTTTTGTCTTTGCATGGATTATCTCGATCATAAAAGGAGAGGCGATTGATATTTCCATAGGTATTGTGATCGATATATTTCCATGCATTATGATATCAAAGAAACCCAAAAACCATTATTTTACTTTGGCCTAATGTATTTCTTCTATTAATTCTAGGAATGGATTATAGCGGCCTCCCAGGCCTTGTTTATATATTTAAGCATTGTCTTTTCTATTGAAAATAAATTTGAAATGTAAAATGCATTTGGCAGATTCCTGGAATCTTGGTTGGCACCCGGCGGTACGGATTGATTCTTCAGTTAACCACCCCCCCCCTCCCCTACTCCATGTTTCACGGGCGCTGGGTCGCCCGGCTGTAGTCGATCAGTTATCATTCGATAGTTGTCAGTGTGAGTTGTCATTCGGTAGTTGTGAGTGTGAGTTGTCATTCGGTAGGAGTCGGTGGTAGTCAGTCAGTTGTCATTCGGTAGGAGTCAGTGGTTGGTCGGTAGTTGACCCGCGTGCGAGAGTGCGAGTTTGCTAGGCTATCGGACGGCCTTAGCATTTTTTTTCTAATTGTATAAAGTAGTGAATAAGTGTGTTTCAGGTCCATATAACCAACGAGGGGTGAATTTAAGATAGTTTAAGTTACTATTAAAAATAACTTTTAAGAATAAAAATAACTTAAATAATCGCATAATAGTGAATAAGTGTGTTTCAGGTCCATATAACCAACGAGGGGTGAATTTAAGATAGTTTTAAGTTATTTTTAATTAATATAAAGTGATATGTAGTGTAAGTGTTTCCTCTACAGTCCCGTTACGAGACCAGCAGTTTGGTAAGATCTTTCCTGTATTTGTATGTATTTGTCTTTTCAGGCACATCGCAGCCGATTATGTTTTATTTGATTTTTATTTTCAGGGGCAGAGTTTAATGTTTATTTTTATTATGCTTTTCAGCTTCTTTAGTTATCAATTTCGCGTCCCAACATGGGACCAATATATTTCTTCCCAGCCTCCTTATATCAATCTCGCGTCCCAACGTGGGACTAGTATTTTTCTCCGCCTTCTCTAGATATCAATTTCGCGTCCCAACGTGGGACGAGTATATTCTCCTCCTTTTTTTTCATTTGTCAATGTGTTTTTCAACGTAGGTATAGTTGTCGACAAATATCTTGAACTTTTAGCAGAGAAGGGGGGCAATTTGCACGTAAACCAACGAAGCAAAAAGTCAAAAATTTGCGCTCTACGCAACCGGAAACTCGTTCAAGATGTTTGGCGAAAATTATATGAATGAAAATGTAAATGTTTTTCTATTTACCATAAAAAACGCATAGCTCTTCATAATCATTGCTTATCGGGTGTGATCTTGAAGGAATAAAAAATATTATATTTCCACAATGTACATTTTGTCACCATAAAAATGAAACAACTTGATATCTAGAGAAAGGCGGAGAAGAGTACTTGTCCCACGTTGGGAGCCAAATTGATATCAAGAGAGAAGGCGGAGAAAAATACTCGTCCCACGTTGGGACGCAAAATTGATAAAAGGAGGCTGGGAAGAAATATATTAGTCCCATGTTGGGACGCAAAATTGATAACTAAAGAGGCTGAAAAAAAATAAAAATAAACATTTAACTCTGCCCCTGAAAATAAAAATCTAATAAAACATAATCGGCTGCGATGTGCCTGAAAAGACAAATACATACAAAATACAGGCATGGTAAAATAATATATACATAACTGGAAAGATCTTACCAAACTGCTGCTCTCGTAACGGGACTGTAGAGGAAACACTTACACTACATATCACTTTTTAGTAATTAAAAATAACTTAAAACTAGCTTAAATTCGCCCCTCGTTGGTTATATGGACCTGAAACACACTTATTCACTAATATGCGATCATTTTTTATTATTAAAAGTTATTATTATTAGTAACTTAAACTATTTTAAATTCACCCCCGATGATAGGTAGAGGACCTGAAAAGAACTTAATCACTACTTTATACAATTAAAAAAAAATGTTAAGGCCGTCCGATAGCCTAGCACACTCGCACTCTCGCACGCGGGTCTCTACAACTACCGACCAACCACTGACGCCTACCGAATGACAACTGACTGGCCACAGCAGGACGACCCAGCGCCCGTGAAACATGGAGTAGGGGAGGGGGGAGGGTTAAACTGAAGAACCAACCCGTACCGCCGGGTGCCAACCAAGATTCCAGGAATCTGCCAAATGCATTTTACATTTCAATTTTATTTCAATATAAAAGACAATGCTAAAACATATGAACAAGGCTCGGGGGGCCGCTATAATCCGTTCCTAGAATTAATAGAAGAAATACATTAGGCCGAAGTAAAATAATGGTTATTGGGTTTCTTTGATATCATAATGTATGGAAATATATCGATCAATGGAAATATCAATCTTCATACTATTTAAATATCGGTAAATCATTATATAAAAGCAACATGTTAAGGTAATTCAGCTTATATTTAGACAACAACCACTAATCTCGTATGCTGTTATTTTTCTAAGTAGTAGCTACAACCGACTTGCCCAATAGATTTTTTCCCCGTGAATGGTGGTTCAGTCCTATATTATACAGCAATCCTCTTTCAATCCTCTTTGTTCTGGGACGATGCCTCATAAGTTAAATAGCGGTGTCATTGTAGAAAATCAAATTTAAGCAGAGTCTGTTTCATAAATTATACCCTTTATAACCATAAAGAAACCCTTTATAAAAACACGTTTTTTGTGTTGGTGTGGTCTTCTCTCCCTTCTTCGAAGTATGCATAAAATCAAAGATATTTTCTTTTTTCAGCAAGAATCATTGTAAATTGGCAATTCATTTTTAATAATATTTTTATGCCTTAAGCATCACATACAGGAAGTTATCTATGATTTTCATAATTGTGTTGGTAAAACTGGATGTCAATGCGCGGCGTGTTTCCTTCTTAACTTTTTTTTCACGCAAGCAACATGGTGAGATTTTAGATTAATTGTTTAAATATCTTATTTTATCAGATTATGTCTTCCGAACACGTTAAAATTATACACTTTATTCAACCTGTTGTTTTGGGTGCATTTTTTATAAAGATGACTCGAAAATGAGTGAATAATTGTGACACAAGTATTGAGGTTATGGCGATGTGTAACGTTCGACTGTCAAGATTTCATGCTCAGTTGTTTTAATAATTATTTTCTCCGACGTGTTTGTCGATGTTTATGTATAGTGTGGATAAAATTTTAGTTTCTGAATATATTTAATTAGGAATTACGTAGACCAAGGATGATTATCCTTGAATTTTAGTCAATTTTTGTACCAAACCATAACTATCATTTAAATTTACTATGTGCAATCTCTGTTGATTTTTCGTTCTTATTTACTGTATTTTAAACCTAACTACTCCACGAAATGTGATGTGCAGAAATGGTCCTTTGTTGACATTGCTATGGATTAAAAGCTTTATTAATTAATGTTAACATTTTCAGCCTTTCTCGAGGTTTGTGCAGTCAGGACGTGTGGCTCTAGTGTCCAACGGCCCAGACAAGGGCAAACTTGTTACCATTGTGGATGTCATTGATCAGACCCGTGTACTGGTTGATGGACCTTGCTCTAATGTGCAAAGAAAGGTGAGTATCTTTTATACTCAAGTCTTCACTCTATTATGTCGCTCAATTACTCGAGGCTGTCTTATAAATAAATGTATGTTGCCTCCAGATGTCTGCAGTGCACAAACCATGAGCACTTTCACTAAAGGAATTAAAACAGCTTTGTTTCGTAGAGCAACATAAGACAATATAAGCGCCCTTGGAATGATCCTGAATCATTAAACGTTCTCTTATATATACTGTAAAATATATATTATTATTATGTTATTATGTTCTCTTATATATACTGTAAAATGGCGAGAAAAGGAGCCAAGATTAACTGATGATTTGTTTAGGCACTGCTCGCTTCAAACAATGCCATGCTGTATAAATTCCGTTTGACGGGAATGAAAAATAGAAACCAGGGACTTATATATTTCAAACATTTGCTAATAGGAAAAAGTGCTTATATTTGATTTAGTATTTGTTGAATAAAAAAATTTAAATGTAAAATGGAAGGAGAATGATATTTAATTTTCAGTGTCATTTTTTAATATAAGGTCAAGAATAATACTTTGTAATATTTTTTTATATCATTTGATAAAATAATATTTACATAACATTACACGTTCTTAAAATACATCTCATTCTTTTTCTGTATACCAAATTTATTTACAATGTCTTGAATACAAAATATGCTGAATCTACATTGTCACAATGATATAATCTGTTTATTTACAAGCATATTATTTGAATTGGTAATTAATTTAAAATATAATTGAAAATATACATTTCAAGCCAAACAAATAATGTGAATTAGATATGAGCGCCAATAGCCTAATTTGACAGTGGCAGCATAGTCCAAAATTTTATCCGTATCGGCAGCGCTCACGTGGAAATAAGATTTTTTTTCATCACATTGAATTTATAACTCATTGACTGTAGAATAAATTTTGTTTCTACTGTCATTTGTTTCTACATTGTGAAGTCATTTTAATAGTTGCTTGTCTACATAAACATTGATTTAACTTCTTCTTCTTCGCCCTCGCCTATATCCCATTTACTTGGGGTCGGCTCTCCTTATTTTATTTCGCCAAACTCGCCTGTCCTGTGCCAGATCAGGATTCAGCTCCCTCTCTCGCAGATGCTTTTTGATGCTCGACAACCATGTGGCTGTCGACCATTGATTTAACATGAAATCAAAAGCTGGTTCTTAGAATACAAGCGCAGTGGTGTCAATCTCAGTGACGAATATGACGATAGTCGCCCATCCACTGCTGTCAACAACAAAAACACTGAAGCTGTGTGTTTTAGACAAGCATGTGACCTACCATGGGATTTGGGCATCTTTAGACATAGGCATGAATCAATAATACACAAATATTTGGTTGTGAAAAAGCTGTGCTTTTCCCATGCGATTCATTAACCATATACAAACACATCAACCACTGTGGTATAGTGGTGAATTGTAGTGATGTAATGGATGCAGAAATGGAAACAGATGTTATAACTAAAGTTTAACGGAAGCGGAAGTGTAAATACTATGAGAAAAACTTTAAAAAGTACAATTTGTCACAAATATTTTTTTTAATAAATTAATATTCAAAGTTAAGTATTGGTAATTAATATTTTATGAAAAGTAGTTTGGCCGCTTTTACACCCAACAATCTGTTCCGTTGTTCTTCATATATGTATAAGACTTATCTTAAGCGCTTACACTCACGTCACAGCGTATAACGAAGTTAAAAAAGTATGATAAATGAACTCATTGCGACAGTGCAAAAAACACTCGCCTGGCTCGCTGTCTGGAACACCCCTCGCATACGTGAGAGAACTGACACAGTTGTGGAGGTCTGTTACATTACTAGTAAATTGCTCGAGTTCTGTGCAAGCGTCCTGGGTTTGATTCCCAGCAAACCCAGAAAATGTATTTCAGCAAATCCAGGAAATTTATTTTAAATTACTCTTCTGTGGGCTGGTAACACTGCTTTGTTGGAAGAAATTGCCATTCAGCAATAAACTCACTGCTTACACAGGCTGTAAAGAAGTGTAAACTTATTGTTCTAGACATCTATTATTGTTTTCGGATATCCCATATGAGTCTTGTAATCGAAAATACAATAGGCAAAATAACATCTCGCATAGTTCAGAAACGAGTTTTAACACCCATTCTGAATGTTACATGTTTAGGTGTTACAAGACTGGTGTGTGGGAGTACACACATGTGTTTCCTTTTATTAGGTAATGCACACTCGTCGCTGATTACTCCAAGTGGGATTATACCGTGGTGGTATGTGTATAAATAAATATTGTTTTTTTTTTTCAGGGCATCCGCATCAACCAACTCCAATTGACCAAGTTACGAGTCAAGTTTCCATTCTCAGCTAAGACCCGCTTTGTACGCAAGGCATGGCAAGATGGCAAATTCTCAGAAAAGTGGGCTGAGACCAAGTGGGCCAAGCGACTCGAAGCAAAAGAAAAGGTTTTTTCTTTCATTCAATTTAAAAATATGTAATTTATTTAGGTCGCTGGCAGAGTGATAATGTACTGGTCTAGCAATCAGTATGCCCTGGTTCAAATCCTGCTTCTGCAGACTGTGTTAAGCTATTTGGCTATTTTAGGGAACCTATTAATATGTTTTTGTGAAATATTTATGAAGAAAGCTAAAATAAGTTACCCATTATAGAAATTTCATTTAGGTATATTGCAAATTCTACCCTTGTCTTTAAGTCTCTGTGGTGTAGGTTTATACTAGATGTATAAATTTGTGCGTCAGTTCAGGAGCTATCACGGTGCACATTTTCAGCGCTCGGGTAGATGTTGCTGGTGTATTCAACATAATGAGACGCGTAATAACGGGGTTGCCGAATTTTTTATTTTTTAATAGTGTTTACAGGCAAAGAGATGACAATAGTTGACATTTTTCAATGGTTAAAAATAGTTGTATTAATGAAAAAAACTAAAAATCACTCATTTAAAACTTAGGCGCACCTGGAGGTCTGCCAAGCGCCTGGGACCTCCCATGCTTTCACTGTTAATTTTATTCAGCATTAAACAACAGTTATCACCATTGTGAACCATAACTTAACGCTGAGTGTTATTTATAAACGTGGTTCAAATATTGAACTACGGTTGAACCCAAATTTGATCACTTTTCTTATTTATAGTTTGACAGAACTATTGTGTGGCACCCATGTGTTCCGTGACCCACACACTGTTCTGTGGTCATTACAACCAGCTTAACAAAACTAAATTCTGTGCTGTCGTATGAAATAGAGCTCAAAATCGAAATCAACTGAACTATTTGGCTCGCTGTTAGTTTATACCTTATATTTCCTAACATTTTTATGATGTTGTTTAAGATCATAGAAGAATATTAACACGCAATGTTTTTGTTATGTAGCGTGCCAACATGGGAGACTTGGATAGGTTCAAGCTGCAATTGGCCCGAAGACAACGCAACAGGTTGAGGACACAAGCCTTTAAAGCACTTAAAGCAAAGGGTATGTACTCATTGTTTTATTTAAATATTTTAACAAAGATGGAGAGAGATATTCAGGATCCCTGTTGATATTCAATCAAAATTAAAAAGAGTTCATTATTGATATTCAATTAAAATTAAGTAATTAAATTGTGATTACAAGTTTAGATACATTAAAATGATAATTTCAAGTTTAGATGCATTCAAATAAGTGCACAAACAAAATTTTATTTATTTCTGCATTGGTTTATTTATTATATTAACAGAAAATATGTATGACATGTTTTTCGTCATTGATATTAACTAAACACATTTTTTTCTCATTGTATATTATCTCGTATGAATTGGATGTGAAAGTTGAATGTAAGCATAATTTTGGATTAAATATAAAATACCTATAAGAAATAATCTGAACAATATTTGTATTGAATGGTATATTTGATTTGAAATTTCTAATCAAATATACCATTTGATGTGTTTGACTGACCCCTTGTGCATCTGTCTGTCTGTGCCCACTGTAGTGACAAAACTATAATACCTAGAGACATATTTCTAATTAATAAAGCAATGTCTGACTGATCGCTTGTGCATCTGTCCGTTTGTGCCCACTGTAGTGACAAAACTATGATAACTACTGAGACAAATTTTGTATTTGTGTTTCTGGGATGTTGAAATATGGAACAGCATAAAATGTTTTCTAATTTGCAATGTATTGGAGAAATATAAACTTGTATAACAGTTCTATAATTTTATTTATAATAAATATTTATTTACAGCATCCAAGAATGGAGTATTATTTGGCAAAAAGAGCATGTCCAAGAAACCCAAAAAGGCGCCGCGCACTAAAAAACCAGTTGACAAAAAAGCCAAGCCCGCTAAAAAGTGATTGTCTTATCTAAATAAATTTTAACTATAAAATTTTACTTGTTTCAATTATCACCCACCTATGTAATGAAGAAAAGGTTTGAATATTTTGTTTTAATGATTATTTCAGACCTCATGTCTAATTCTATTATAAATATATTCTACATACCATCATATTGTATAACAGATGTACCATGGCTGGGATATTTACAGGATCCAATGTGCAATTTATTGATTAATCACAATATAGTAAGCAAATTATTGGCAAACATGCTACTTTTTTTAACTAATTGTATGAGATCTGCAATGGATTACAATTATTTTTTTAATACTTAAACCCTGCGCATGCTATGAGTTTATTGCCAACTGGATATATCAACCAATCCAGAGAAGCAATATTTGTGTAATAATGAATTTTTCCTTTGCTGGGAATTGAATCCATGACGCCTGCACTGAAGCAAAATGGCTTACCACTATACTACATCAGTTGATTATTAACAAAATACCTGGAGTTTGAAATCTCTATGAAGTAACACATTGATGAATGAAAAATAATTTATAAAATAAAAAAAGAGAAAACATGAATTTGGGCTAGTGAAGTGGAAACATCATGAAGGTATATGAAACATGCATTCTAGCCAATGACTTGATAATATATTTTTCAAGTTTTTTGTACCCTACTAATGTTTTATAAACGTTAGTGGATTTTGTAATAAGATGCCAACAAATATACAACTAATTGGATATAATGCAATTAATAAGAACATACCTATCAATTTATTTAAAAAAAATTATAGATTGACTTCATAGTACATGCGCATTTTATTACACTAGTTGCATGTAACACATGAGATCCAATTGTCGATAGCGATAGTATGTATAGTTGAAGAATAAGTACCAAACTATAATCCCATAAATACAAATTATTTAATATTTTAAGATATTTGATTTTCTATACAACACATGTACCTACATATGTATGTATGTCAAGATAGGATAGAATGGAGGTCAGTCCTTTGATCCTACCCAGAATATGACAACAGAATGATGGTATGTATGTATGTTTGGAGATTAGTATCAAACAATTAAGTCTTCTTAGATATTGTGTGTAGGCGATTGCCATACAAATTGTATGAAGCAATGTCGTCACTAAATTCAATTTTTATAAAATTTATTAAAAAAAATTTGAGATGTGCTAATACAATGTTAATATTTTTTATATAAAATTAAATTGTCTAGTTGGGGTGTTTCGGCTTTTTTTGATATTTTTAAAAAATCTGGAAATATAGGCAGTTAAACTCATAAATTTATCATAAAAAAATATTTTTCTTAATAAAAAATGTTTGAGAAACCCTGGATTTTGAGACAAATTTGAGATTTTGTATTTGTCTATGTTTATAACAAATTTCAGCGTTCTAGCTTTTATGGTTTCTGAGATATATGGAAAAATAAACCAAAATTTCAAAAGTTGATAACCCCTGACTGAAACAAAAATTCACACTTCTGAGTATAAAAGTTTTGTAGGCCTATAATTGTTTATATATTCTGAAAATTTGGGCTCTGTAAATTGAGCGGATCAAAAGTTATAAGGGACACACACACAGACACACAAAACTCACATAAAATGTTCTACTCCGAATTCTGAGTAAATCCATGTATGGGAACATATATGCTGCGAGGCCTCTAGTTCGTGTTATTAGCATGCAAAAAGTCCATTACACCATACAAAATTTTCCTTCGTACACGCATCTTGGCTTAATAATGTCGATTCATTAAGAGAATTGAATTCTCATGAACGAATCGACAGTTGGATTAAAACAATAGCTAATAATTTAGTTATTGTATAATGTAATGATTCCCACGTGGATTAATGAATTATGTAAAATGCAATAATGAATATTAAATTGTGTGTGAAAAATGATAGGGTTACCACATTATTGTATTTATAAAAAGGTTTGAATTAAATATCATTATCAATTCTCTTAAATATTCTGAGCTGCATAAATAATGTTGGTATGTATTATATTAAGTATTTTCGCTAACACAGTGAAAGTTCATTTTATAAATTTAATTAGGTACCTACAAATAATTTGAATAACATGTTTTCTATGTATTTTAAATGTAAAATTATAACTTTGATAAAATGGCATCATTTACAGTTTTATTTGTGTGTCCAATTTACATTGTTTTAAAATTGAAAAAGTTCATTTTTGACAACATAATTTGCCAGATACCATTTTTTTATGTGATTTTTTTTGATTACGCGAAGTGACCCATAATAAAAGTGGCATAGGCTAAATTATACCAGTCAAACTACAACAAAATATTGACGGTTGATCCCCCCGAGGACCAGTATCTGACGCGGGCTGTCCCCAAAGAAATTAAAACTTACATATATATGTATATATTTATAACATATATACTGCGAAGCCTCTAAGTTGGTGTTTTTTGACTTCAAAGTTGGAAAAACCATGCAAAAATTCCACTACACTATACAAAATTCCCTCAAACATGGGACTAAGGTTTTAACTATGCCAATATTTTAAGAGAAATTAATTTTCTAGGACAAATCAACAGTTGCATTACGCCAACAATACATATTTTTAATAATGTTTTTCTTTGTGATTAAACACTTGTAACAAGAGAAAAAAAGCTGCTGCTCATCCCATCTGCATTTTACTTTTTCTATAAAAATATAAGTAAAATGAATGTCTTGAGGTGGTTTGTACATATTGAAAGAATTAATGACACCAAAAACATAAACATGGGTGTAAGGGATGGAGTGAATAGAAGGGGTCTCCCCAGAAAGGGATGGCATGACCATGTGAATGATATTTTTAAAGAAGGAAACAGAAGCTTGAACAATCCACGAGCATGTATGAGACAATGCATGGATGTAAAGGAAGCCAGGAATGTGTGAAAAAATAGTGGAGTATGGCGCTTGGTTCTCTCTGCTTAACCCGTACAGGACATGGCTTGATGGTATGTATGTGTGTATGTATTCTGAAGCAATTTCTTCACAACTTTTTTTTTATTTTAGGTTTCATTTTTAAAATCCTCGAAATCATGAAACGAAATTCAAACAAAAGTAAAATGATCAAATTAGCTGCATAAAAATTACATTCGAGTTGAAATATGATTATCTTCATGTTTAATATGCTGTATAATATTCCACCTCAGTACGGGCTATGCCTAGTGAGGTGGATGTGTGCGAGCGAATTGAAAAATAAAAATTTTATTATATAAAATAAAACAACGACTAATAAATCCTCTGCATAAACAAATTTGAATAATAAATCCTCCACATGTTACGGGAACAAAATTCCCTTCCTCAATAGGGTACAAAGTATATTAAACTAAATGTACAATTTATAGATTTCAAAGTAAACATAATGGGTGGAGTGTGAGTAACATAATTTTGTAGGGTGGGGGGTGCAATAAAGTTATTGGTAAATTAAGAAAAAAAATGCAATTTTTTGACATTTTGCACATGGTGCATTGTAATTGTTATTTAAGAATTTTATGGAAATTTAATCAGTTTAAAAATCGCACATTCGCTGTAAACTGTAAAGTCTGATATACCAGATGCGACACTTTTCGACTTTTACATTAATAAGCACTTCCTTGATGTACCCTGCACAAGACAGTGGCGAGTTTTTGCCATATGGAAATTTCCTCCAACTATCCTGTGTTTCCAGCCCAGAGCAGCAATATTTGTATGAGAAATAAATTTAAATAAATTTCTCCTCTGCTGGGGATCGGACCCAGAACGCCCATGTTAAAACGACGAATTTGTCACAGCATTTAGTAATATTATTCATCCAGTAAACATTGTCGGATACATGGTAGTTAAAGAGAAAAATTGGCATTTGTTTAAAAAAATTAATCCATTTTAAATGCTCATATGAAGGTTCAAATAACATTGTATCTACTACAACCGAAACAACTCTGTGGAAAGTTGATTCACTACATTAAAACTGCATAACTCATAAATGGAAAAGGATGTGTTGTCAAAAATAATTATAGCACAATTTATTTAATTACCCAATGTAAGGCTGGCTGGAGTTATGATAATTATACTATACCTTGTAATCAAACAAATTACAAAAAAAATGGTAGTTGTAATTGGCATATAAACAACTACCAAAGGGGGCATATAAAGCTAAACACCCCAATTTCAAATCAAATTCCTCAAATATGTTAAACAGAATGTTTCTAGAAAAAATAGCATAAGTGTATTCAACATTTCTCTAGTGAATGTTCGTCACACAATTTTAAAATTCAGCCTAAATTCCCCTAAAAGAAATATTAAAAATATCCTTTTTTACAGCATTTTTTTTAAATTACTCCAAAACTATGTGCCGTAGAGAAATATATCTTGTATATGCTAAAAGAATGCGTAAAATCAAAGTGAATGACCGATAAAGTTTTTTCATTTCAACTAAGGTTTGTTTGTAAAATGCCATAAA
The DNA here is from genome assembly GCA_963576475.1 of Molanna angustata. Lineage (NCBI taxonomy): Eukaryota > Metazoa > Arthropoda > Insecta > Trichoptera > Molannidae > Molanna > Molanna angustata. The sequence goes on from OY754965.1 coordinate 40,732,412, forward strand.
TCTACAAATTTTGGGTTTCCGATAATTTAAATCATGTATAAACCTTTTTTAACGCATGCGATAGTTACCCTTACCAACGCGTAACTTCATAGTGCATTAGGCGGTTTTAATATATCATGTTTTCAGTCACTAGATTTAGCGTTATATGTCCTCTTAACTTTGTTATATGCGAAATTGCTCCACTCTTGGTCAAGAACATTGCCGGCAACCAGATTTGGCGAAATAAATCTACATACATTATATATATAATATATTATGTACATGTTATGTTATAGGCATGTCGGATTACAGAGGGCGCCAGATTACCGGGGGTCCACTATATAGGTAGGTAAAGTTGTCACCAAATAACTTTAACTTTTAGCCGAGAAGGGGGGCGATTTGCACGTAAACCAACGAAGCAAAATGACACAAATTTGTGCTCTGCGCAACCGAAAGCTCGTTCAAGATGTTTGGCAAAAATTATAACCTACATAAATATGTCTTGCTTTTACAGGGGAGTTGGGCTGGACTTGCGTCACGGATCCTTACTAACGTTGGCCTATGATATTATATTATTAAGGACGAATAGAACACATTTTATGGTGATACCTCGTCAGCACCGGATAAACGTGTTTTTGCGCCCGTAGCAATGTATTTGAAACCGCCCCCCTCCCTCACACATTTTTTCGATTTTTTCATCAATAGGAAAAGTCGCAGTCACCTACCCCACTCCATAGGGAACGTTATAGAACTAAGTGTTCTGTTCATCCCCGGAGCGGCTGCTCGTCGGACGAAACAAGAACTACCACCATGCATATTTCATACCATCATCAGACAGAAGAGAGAGAATGCAACAATAATATATGAATGATTGAAAGAGATAAGATATTAGCACTAAGCGGGATTTTTTACATTCACGCCGAGCCTCTTTACATAAAGAAAACTGAGCGCCATACCTGCGGATTTTTGATTTAAGCGCCCTCGCCCTGATTTCTTGTTCCTGATTGTTCTATGATTTATCCGGCCCTGTTCCTCATATTAATACCTTCATGGTAATACTATACATGGTTATTAAGAAGGAAAATTATTTATAATACCTAAACAAATCAGTATAAATTTAATATATTTTTTTTATATTTTAGGTTTTTATTATTAAAAAGGGAGAGTATAAATTCGAATCAAATAGGCCGTAGTTTTTGTAAAACACAAAACAAATAAAAAGCCATAAGCGACATGCCCGTTAACCTTGACCGCCTTATGGACATCTACAATACTGCTAATATTGCACGCTCGCTCAAAGTCTTATAACTGCAAAGAGAAAGTGACCCTAACGATCAGTTCGTTCGATATATCGACGAATATATTGCTGAAGCGTACACCAAAGGTTAAAATCGCTTGCGCAATTTTGATTGAAAAGTGAAGTCGTTGTGGGAGTTGAACGATTATACAGAATGTCTTATACATGGATTTCGAACAAACGCAAAACTATACCTTAAGTTACAGAATTTAAAGCGTATTATTTCATACATAGTACAAGCACCGCAGCGTTGTTTGAAAATGGCGTGCGTTTACATTCAAAGAAGTGCAAGTTTTCGAAATGTTGAAGTTATAAAGCAGTATGAAATTGATCTTAGTTCCGGTAAGATGCCGGATGAAATTAAGTAAACAACTTGTACCGCTAGTTATTTTGTGTGACATATCCAAATAAATTAAAAGGAACAGGAAAAAGTGTCGTGCACATGACTGAAGGTGTAATCAACTTTCTTGTGAACAAGAAAAGTGAAACTTTATTTCATTGTAAATAATTATTGTAACACACCGATACATAAAATGATGATTCCCTTTTTTGTATTTTTTATATCGTGTAAGTTAATTTTTAATATTTTAGATTACATTACTGTATTTGAGTGAAAGTTATTTTAGGATCCAATTATTCGGAAAAAAACGTCGTAATAAAAATGTATTTAAACGTAATTATTGATAATATTTCGTGTTAATTTTATGATAATAATAATAAACACTTTCTTGCATCCTGCGCAAGTGGCAAGTTTACTGCCGTATGGCAATTTCTTCCAACTAACAAGTTATAGTTTTTGTAGGTATAAATTATATGTGCTTAACTTTCGTTTCCGTCAAGGTAATAAATAATCGATAATCCGGTTTTAAGATTGATAAGTTGTAGGAATATGGGATTAATTAATTTATTAGTAATAATTTATGTTCTTTAAAGTTATTATTTGATTAAATTATAAGTATGAGAAGTCGTAAACTTAAGAGAATTGTCTATAATAAATTGAAATTTACTAGAAATTCAAAGGACTATAGGTATATTAATTATATGCCTAATAGTAAACTGTATATGTCACTATATATGTATTACCTAATTTACGTGTGATAAAAATTGAATGTTATGAAGATTTTATTTGTTTTCTTTAAATTTAAATTATACTCCTAATTCAAAGCAATATAATGTCAGCTCCTGATTACCTATAGATATAATCGGTTTGACTGAATTTCATTTATATAATCCAACTGTCGATTTGTAATTTATTTCTCTAAACATATCGACAAAGTATCAAGCCAAGATACGAGATTTGTATGCCAGGTCTATATTTTTCACGGTTTTTCCAAATTTGAAGTAAAAAAAACACCAACTTAGAGGCTTCGCAGCGTATATGTTCCATATTATATGGAACATATACGCTTACTCAGAATTCGAAGTAGAACATTTAGTATGCCTGTGTGTCCGCCCCCCCCCCCCGCCTTATAACTTCTGATCCGCTCAATGCGCGGAGCCTAAAATTTCAAAAAATATAGAAAATTACAGGCCTACAAAACTTTTATATTCAGAATTTTGAATTTTTGTTTCAATCAGGGGTTATCAACTTTTGAATTTTTACTTTATTTTTACATATATCTCAAAAACCATAAAAGCTAGAACGCTGAAAATTTGTATAAATATAGATAAATACAAAATATCAAATTGGCTTTTTTAAAAAATTCCTGAGTTTCTCAAACATTTTTTATTAGGAAATTTTTTTTTGATGTTAAATTTATGTTATTCACCCCTGAATTGCTATGCGAAACTTCTATGCGAAAAATGCATTGTCACCTCAGATATAAGAATTGTAGCTTTCATTATTTACAAAAAACCAATTCTCTCAATAGATGGCGTTACAACAAAATAAATAAAAAATAATAAGATTGTTGTTCATAATTTCACCCATAGATGGCTGTAGTAAAAATTCCTTATTTTCAAGCGAAAAGAATTTCAGTATTACAATATATAGAACTTTCAAAATTGAATTGATAGGGATCTCATTAAAAAAGGCATAATTGGTGAACGTTGCGCAAGCGCATAAAGTGATCACATAAACCAGCCGATGACAGGTCGTAAGCCCTGTAGGTGCCTTGATTTCCAGGTTCTCCTACAATAAATATTCCAACTTCGTCTCTATTGAGATAATTAAAAATCTGTTAAAAAATATCTTTGACTCCCGACAGGGAAAAAAATCTAATGTTTGCGCATATGCAATAATAAAAATATTCCATAAATTTATGTGTTTAACTGCCTATATTTCCAAAGTTTTTAAAATATCGAACAAAGCCGAAAAACTCCAACTAGATAATTTAATTTGCTATAAAAAATATTTACATTGTAGTAGTACATCTCAAACATTGTAGTGACGACATTGTTTCATACAATTTGTAAGGCAGTATGCACTACACAATATTGGGGACTCAATAGCTTGATACTTAATCTCTAAACATACATTCATACCACTATGCTGTTTTCATATTCTCGATAGGAAAAAAAGACTGACCTCCATACTAATCTATCCTGACATACATACCTACATGTTATATATAGAAAACAAAATATCTTAAAATGTTTAGAAATTTGTGTTTATAGTTTGGTACGTATTCTTCAACTATACATACTATCGCCATCGACAGTTGGATCTCATGTGTTACATGCAACTAGTATAGGTATTTTTAAAATACTCCCTAGAATTATGAGTAAACTCTTGTATTGAATAAATCTCTATTGTTTATAACCATATTTTGACTTATACTTACAATAAAGAAATAACTTTATAGGAACCACTGTAAGTAATGGTGAGTATATTTTGTCTATGTAACGGAGCAGACCCATTCCTTGGTTTGAACAGAGTCAGACAGACATATACTAAATATGTATGTTAATACTAGACAAAGAAGTGAGTCTGCTACGAAACCAGTAGGCGTAAATTACAGCAATGTTTCTTTCAAAGCGATTTATTGATTTTAAAATGTGCCATAAATAAATAACTGCAACAAATGAAGATACTTTCTTCAGCCATCTCTCCACTGTTGGATGTTGGTCTCTTCTAGATATTTCCATCTGTGTCTTCTGTAGACTTTTCACACCCATCCACTTCCAGCGAGGGGGACAATATCATCGACCCATATTTTCTGAGGCCGGCCTATTCTCTTTTTTATATCCCATGGTCTCCATTTTAGAACTTTTGAATCTTAGACATTGATTACTGTAAATCATTCCTCAACTAGAGTGGTTGTCGTGTGGAATCAAGAAATTTAGAAAAGGCCAAAGAATGATAAAACTGAATGGAAATCACTGAAAGAGGGCTAGAATAATTTTTAATTCCTTAATTATTTATCACAATAACAAATAAACAATACATAATATATATTTATAGATTATGTAAACTAGCAAAGAAATGGAAAGTAATAGGCTTTATTATTATTATTACTGTAAGTTGAATTGAGTCTGAGGTACACAATCTTGGGTAAAACGGTATTATTCTTTCATTTGCAGGTGCTGGAGCAGCAATTATTCCAGAGGAATTGCCTTCACTCTTATCCGTGGCATACTCCAATATTCCTCCCATAAAGAAAGGTATATTTTTTGTTCTTAGTCTTATGAAATTAAATAGTGATGTAATGATAAGATATAAAAAAATATTGAATCAACGCTTAGGATAAAGTGTTAAATTACTTCATAATTGTATAACTATGTGTGCTAGATTTCAAAAGAGGAAAAGAATTTAGTCTTGTGATATTGCATAAGAATTGTAGATAAAATTATCTTTTCATAACATTATTTGTAAGAAATTGATTTAAAAATATTACAACTCAAGGAGTGAATAAATTAATTTTATTTTATTTATAAATGCTTTTAGTATTTATGCTAAAAAAATCACAGTTTTTATAGAAAAAATTAACTTACACAAAGAGTTATAATTAAACAAAAAACTTGACGCAGTATAAAGTGAATTAAAAATTAATCGTCATTAAAAAAATAGTAAATATACACATAGTAAATTGGCAGTTTAGCAATATCACTGCTATTGCAAAATCTAAAAATACATATTATATAAAATATTAACAGCTAAACGCACATTGACTAATAATTCTTCCGATGGCTCTACAGCCCATATCGAGCCTTGGCCTTCATCAATCCTCGCCTCCAACTCCTCCTGTCTCCTGCTGTTGTCCTCCAATCTGCTACTTGCAGTAATTGTACTGCATCCTTTTTCACCTCATCCTCCCATCGCAGCCTGGGTCTGCCGACCTTCCTTCTTCCACCCGAATGTCCCTCAAGGATCCTTTTGGGTGCCCGTGATGACGGAATTCTCTGTACATGCCCAGCCCATCTCACCCTGCTCAGTCTAGCATGTACAGAGAGCCTAGGAGTCTTATAGATGCTGTATATTTCATCATTATACCTTATTCTCCAAGCTTCTCCATCATTCACGGGTCCCAGTATTTTCCGTAGCACTCTCCTCTCAAATGTATCCAGCATCTCTGCGGATCTTGCTGTCATCGTCCACGCTTCGCTCCCGTATGTCACCACTGTTCTTATTATAGTCTTATACAGGGTGATTTTTGTTTTTCTGTGAACACTTTTTGATTTAAGCACCGGGAGCAGAGAGAAGAATGTTTTGTTACCAGCATTGACTAATAATTACGTACTGATAATTAAAAAACAAAAATAACTTTATTCTAATTAATTTAGTCATCCATATAACAATATTATAATAACAGTTGGGAAATGGTTACCTTTTTTATGGAGGTTTTGTTAACCGATTATTTAAGTGCGAAGCAAAAAATATCAGGCAGTGGATTCCAGATGTGACATCACTCATTATGTTGACGTAAGATTGTGATGGTTGCCAATCTCTGTTAGGAGCGACACAAAAAGAAGTGCAAGCATTCCTTATTTATATGTAACATATACAATATAAGTACAAGTATCTCTAGAAGTTTTTATCAACATTGGAATTCCACGTTTAAAACTTATGAACCAAAGAATTATTTTGAACTATTTTAACAACAAGAACACAAAATTATACTATGGTTCTAACCATTTTTTAAGGATTGATTTTGAAGTCGTGGATATAATATGTGGCAAAGAAAAATAAATGGCCAGATCTCTCACTTCTTCAGCAACTCCATTACCAAATTTACAGTGAGTGTTACAAGGAGTGATACAGTGTGAACTAACTAAAAAAAATAATGAAACCTTTTTCTTTGCAGGAACTGACTCAAGGATTGGGTTTGGATTCAGTTTAGGAAACCATGCTGATTTTCAAGTTCTGTTTGAATTGGGACCACAAGCCAACACTAATCCAATAGGTATATCCGTAATTACTATCATTATTTTGTTTTTTTTTTTGCAATCAACTATGGGTAGGACTCGACAAACAAGAGATTGCGGGTGACAGTTTTATAAAGCGTTGTTAAAAATATATGGATGCAAAGGTCAGGGAAAAAGTGACACGTAATTCGCTGCACAACGTCGAAAGCCAACTAATTTTATTGGTTAATACAAATTAGAGTATTTTTCTGCACTAAAATTGGTTTATGCACAGGTTATGTCAGACCCAATCTTTCGCTGGGCGAGGTATATATTATTAAATTATATCAAATTGAATGATTTTATTTACTTACAGGTACACCATATCAAACAAACAGTAAACGTCAAGCAGTTCATACTGTGAGGAAAGAATCACAAGCCAAACAAAAGGTATAATACAAAAGGTATATAGATGGGTCGATGGCAGAGCGGTTAGCGCGCTGGGCTAGTAATCCAGTGGTCGCGAGTTCGAATCCTGCCTCGACCGATTTCGTTCGCCTATAGCACAAGCATTTATGCTTAATTTAGGGAATGTAGGAAGATGTATATTATGTACTTGTTTAACAAGGACATATTAATTTTTATTTAAAAAAAAATAATACGAAAAGCAATAACATTTTTTAAAGTACATTGTCAGTTACTTTGCTAAGATATTTTCTTATTTTTTTTTAAGTTGACATCAAGTGATGGCGGAAAATATCTCAGCAGTTGGTCACAGAACTTTAAACAAAAAAAAGGAACGAAACCTTTCCAACCACTACCTATTCCAGGCGATGACGCCAACAAAGAAACAAATCCTTCGGGAACTGTAGATCTTCAAAAAATTATTACTACAATGGGTACGAAGGACGGCATAATCAGTCAACCGAGACCTGACGTCCCACACACAGTTCTGACACAACTGAAAGAACTTTATGGCGATAAAGCTACAAAAGATGAAACTCTAGAGCCTGTCAAGCTAGCCGCACTTGCCAACAATGACAGACCGAGATTTGTACCAAAAAGAAATTCCAACAAGCCAACTGTGAAACCAAATGTACCAAGTTTCCAAAGACTATCTCAGTTCAAAATACAGGAAGATAGAATGAGTCAGTTGAAGAAAAAAAAGATAACGGAAGAATTATCTGATGTTAGCTTGGATGATGAATAAAATTATAAATTAATTTGAAAATATGATTTTTCCAAGAATTTAGTATAAACAATGTTGCAGTGTAATTGGTAAAAGATATTGAAATTGAGGCAAAAGAAACTTGGGAAAATAATGAAATTATGCATGAATAACGATAATTATATGTAATTGTGATAATTATTATACTAACAATGTTTGACAAATCTCAACAACCTTTGTTTGTAGAAATAAATAACAGGATAAAACTAAAAAAAAATGATTTGGATTCAAATCAAATCGATCAATTTTCATTATTTTTTTTCGAAATTGATATATCATTGACTGCAATAATTATAAAAAAAAACATGTTGTATTCATAATTTTACATGAACAGGTAGTCGTCCAATTTTATACTTAATTGGTTCCTGAAATATGTAGTTTTCCATGTTTTGATTATTACTTGGTGTTTCCTATACAAATAATGAAGAGATTTGTAGCAGAAATTTATTTTGTTGTGTCTTTTCTATGGGTATAGCAACATTACATAGTTTATTCTTAGTTAAGACACTACTTAAAGTATAAAATAAATTTCACAATATAGGAAATAATAAATCCTATAAACGAAGACTGCCTGTTTTAAGTATGAAAAAACTTAATAAAATACAATAGAATTAATTTTTATAATGAAATAGGATTAAAGCTTTATAATTTATGTTAATACAAAGTAATTAATCTTTTCTATCAAATTGACGCATTTTTTATTGTAAATTATAAATATGTATTTTAGGACATGGCTAATTTTGGTATGCTGAGCAAGAATCTTAATGAAACTCAGTTTGAATCATGTCCTGATATTTAATTTTTACCAATGCACAATCATTATCTCATTTATTTGTGTCAAGGAAAATTCAATGTAAAATATTATTAAACATTTGCATTTTTAGAAATCCAATATCTTTTAAATCTGTTATTTAGATAAATTAAATTTGCTATTTTAGAGATTGTAAATAATTCATGTATCAATATATATTTTGTTTAATGATTAAAATACATGTATTTTTAAGATGTATATACCAAGTTCATTAGCATTTTATAATATTTACAAATAATGGTATTTGTGTAATGTTAAATGAAAGGGAAGTAGAAAAAAGTGTAAATATATATTTATTAAGAAAAAATTTATTGTTGTTTTCGTTAAAAGTAATATATTGATTTGACGAAATAAACATATATTAATAACATAATTGAAAATAGGAATTCGTAAATATGTCAAAATTCAATATAATAACTTAAAAATGTATGTAACAGAATTGTACAAGTCTGTCCGGAAAAGGGAACCATCAGCTCCGAAAACTAGTTAGGAATTAAGTGCTCAATGTGGTTGTAAAATTAAATTTGTTCAAACAATTCATTTGTAATAAAAATGTGCCACAAACTAAAATTAAATATGAGACTAAAAGTACTAAAAATATATCAATTATATTTTATGACATTTGATTCATACAATTGCAACTTTTAAATGGTATGTGGAAGAGCGGTTAGAGCGCTGGGTTAGTAATCCAGTGGTCGCGAGTTCGAATCCTGCCATGACCGATTATGTTCGCCTATAGCACAAACATTACTGCTTAGTTTAGGGAATGTGTATGAACTTGTTACAAGGACATATTATTCATTCTTTAAATAAAAAATGTAAAACTAACCAATGAAAACTAAGTTATGAAATATGTCTGTTGGAATGCAATTGAATTATTCAATCTAGATTTTTTCGATCTTCATAAAATTCTGGTTCAAGTATATCACAATATTACAAAAATAATGTAATTTTTTAAATCATGTCTCACCCATATTGTCTGTAATTAATTCTAATGTTTTGATAGAAGGATAAGGTAAATTTTGTTTTTTAATCTCCTTATATCCTTCAGGTCCACATAGAGCAAAGAGCTGGAAAGATTTCAATACTGTTTCCGGACTCCATTTGTTTGATACTTTGTTGCTTATAAATTTTATCTGATCTGGATTTAACATACCTAAATATTCATTATATAATTGCAAAACTTCTTCTTCTAACATATTTAATTTGTTTTGACTTTTTTCCAAACTGGATTTAAGTCGGGAAATTTCTAATTCTTGACTGGCTCTGTCTGGTACAAATGTACCATCGACAAGTATATGACCATTACGCAGAGCATTATTTTGTTTTTTGCTTTTTTTCCTACTTTCTCCAATTTCCATCCCATACAAAGATGTATCGTCTAATTTTTCATCAGACAAACAATCATTTTGTTTTAGAAATACTTCAATTGACCTTTCATAATTTTTGGTGTCTCCATTATTGAATAAGTCGATGGGATCTTCGAAACAAGGCTCTGTTTTCAATTTTGCTAAAAATTCATCGTCGCTATCAGAAGATGGCGCCACTGTTATTGATTCACTTTCATCTGAAATAATAAGATTCAATTAATTTATAAGACTAATAAGATTAAAAACTCAATAACATTCGGTCTAGAATAAAGTTCTTTGGAAGCATTATGAATTATTTGATCTTATTAACAATAATATAGTGAGCAAGTAAACCAAACACATCATTATATGTAAAATCTTGATACAGGATATAGCTACTTTGATACACAGAAAATGAATGAAAGGCAAAGAATTTTTCTTTCTTCAAATTTTCTATTATATACAGACCATGTAAAATACTAGCTTAAATTCTAACTTTTCCATGCAAAACAATGTATACAACATTATGGAGGCATGGATCATCGAGTGGAAAAAAATTGGGCAAACGGACTTTTTCGCACTCACCGATGAAGCAATCTATTATATCAAGAACCTGGACATTCATATTTGACAAGCAGGAACTTTAATCCTGCGCTACAATAATTTATCTTAAGAATAGCAAATTTCATATTTAAACTCTATTTTATAATTGTGATATATTATGCTGCCAAACGCTAAATGAATACTAGCTTGTGACTTGTCATCATCTGGTTAATAGTATCCACTTTTTACCTTTTCAATTTCTATATGTGGAATAGGAATAATCCGTTTGTCTTTTCTCTATTATTGACAAATTTCTTAATAAATTTTGAATGAGATAATTATTATTTTTCAAATAACTAACCAAATAGATCTTCCTTAGAGACAGTTTCAAGATTACGACTGGTGGATGGCCCATCATCATTGAATGGAGGTGACAGAATACCTAAACATATTCAACAATAAATTATATTGACAACGAATATTAGAAATATAAAAATAATCAGAATCCACAACAAAAATGAGGAAATCATTATTGCTACAACTTTTTGATGAGGAAATTCTATAATTTGTCATCTTAAGGTTTAACTGGTCAATTTATATTAATGATGATAGCTTACTGCATAATTTTGATAGTTCTTGAACATCATTATCTTCGATGGATTGATGAGTGAATAAAGTAGGAACAGCATTTGGGCGAAGTTTCTTCTTTTGTTCAGAACCATTGGACTCAAACTGATCTGATGTAAAATGATCCTGGAATAATAATCTACTTGAAAATCTCTTTAAACAAATCATTACGATCGGCAGGGAATAGGACTTATTAATAAGTACCGTCTGCATATTAATACAAATAGTTCTTACCCCACAGAGATATGCAGTTGTCGGGTTCCAATTGGACCTGCCTATATTTTGTATCCATGTTTTCCTTCTACCTCTATTTTTATTTCCATTAGGAAGATGAAATAATTGTGTGCCTTTAACAACACGATTTTTACAACTAAGAATACAACAACCGGGCATTTTTGTAAAGCAATGTATTTATTGAATACAAAAATGAGACATCAATGTAAGTTGAATTCAACTAATCAAAAACTTAAAATTCACTCAATACTTTTTGAAAACTGTTGACACTCTGATTGCACTTGACTTGACACTTGACAGCTACAATTAGTGTTGTCAGAAGATGAATATTTTAACCTAAAATTTCTCATTTTTCCAGATAAACGTATTCGTAGGATAGATATTTTTTCTCAGTAAAATAGATTTATGTTTTGAGATAGAATTTTTATACCATCCATCTCTGGTAAGAAAACTTTGAAAGAAAAAAGTCAAACAAAAACACACGATGCATACTTAAAATGTCAAATTTTTCATTCGATATTATTTTAGAAAATGTATATTGTCCTCATTGCATATATTTATAACCAATATTCCGAGTTTTGTCAATATTTCTTAAAACTTTGTGAACATAAGTTTTATCGTGAGAAATAGAAAAAAATTCTCACAAGTTGAAAAGTAAAAAAAAAAAGTACTAAAAGTTATTTAAATAAAAAAAAAATCTCACTTCAAATAAATAAATAAAATTTAGTATGTAAAATATATTTTTAGATATTTTTTATACACTTGTTATTAAATAACACGATAGACCATAATGAATAAGTTGAAAAATAATGACATATTTTACTTAATAGCACAATGCAATAATTAATCAGAGATGATTTATATTACATCTAGCCCTTTTTTCCCGAAGTAAAGATTTTCATAAAAGAAGGTAAATGGCACGCTCTGATTTATATAAAATTTATTTGATAGAAAATATTAGTAAAACAAAAAACAATAAACAACAATACGTTAGTTTGTTCAAAACATTTTTTTATTTAATTTTCATATTCCCAATTATATGGAATTAATTAAATATATTGCAACATTATGATAATGCATAGTATTGCTATTACTCAAAAATAATACTGTTATTTCATTTAGCAATAACAAATATTTACAATAAAAAAACAATGAGAGATTTAAATATGTAATATTAAATATACATTTATATTTTCTAGTTAAATAGTTACATTGCATTAGCAAAGTTTAATATTGTGTGAAATGTGATTATAAAAACCAAAACAATTAATGAACTATAATGATTGCATAATGAACTATAATGATTGCATAATATCAGGAGTATTGACAGCTATCTAGTTATTGATTACTGTGTTATAAAAAAATTCAAGCCCATAAATCTAAAGTAATAAAGCAATCAAAATGTTAGTGTATGTGTGTGTGTATGTGTGTGTGTGTGTTTGTCTCACGCCTTCTGAAAAACCAAGAGCATCTAAAAATCTAATTTATGTGCGAACGTGTACCAGTATACCTGATGCAGTGTCACGCTAAAAATAATGCGATAAAAATGCTGAATTTTAAAAATATTTCAATAATTATTTTTTTCATACAAAATTTTCCAAGTCATATCTGTCAAAAAAGTGTACATTTTGCACGCAAATATCTGTTAGTTTAAAAGTTAGAAGTACGTATTTACACGAAGAAAATATATTTTCAAGTATAACTTAGCGTTTAAGTGAAAAACATGGTGAATATTTTGTATAATTATAATGTTTAACTTATTTTTAAAGTAAGCGTTTTGTACAAATGTACATATAACCCCGCCATTTTAATATCTTTTCATACGATATTTAATTTTCCTACCGAATGAATATGTTCTTTAAAATAATATACCTTTGAAATAAATGTGATTATGAAATAATAAAATGAAACACAAGACATTACAGCAAGTTTTAAGACATATATTGTAAAAGTCTGTTAATTATTAGTAAAGATATAGGCATAATAAAATTGCATAATTTGTATGTAATATTTGATATTTTGGACAATTTTCGTTTTTGTGGCTTCGAACAAACCAATGTAGGTACCTACCTACATATCCAAAAAAATGTATCGAGCCCATTTGATAGTAATATTTTATATGTTCGATGGTTACTATGGTTACGGAAAGATTCTGATATTCAAATAAAATTTGATATGAATCGAATTTATTTAGAACATTGTTGTAGGTAGGTACCTACCTAATACTATTTACTTACAAATCAACAATATACTGATTTCCTATAGGAAAATTATTTTATTTATTTATTTATGTATGGATGCATGTATGCTATGTGCTCCTAAACCGTTTGTCCGATTACAATGAAACTTTGGTGAATTGTCGAGCGTATGCCCGGGATGGTTTCTGGATTTAAATTTTTTTCTTATTCTTCTTCTTCTTCGTGTATTTGGTCATTTTACCAATGAAAGCGGAATATCCTGGGAAACGAAGGTCCGACTGTCTCTCCATTTCTTCGCAGGTCTTCCAGGACGGTTCCTGGATTTAAACTTTTTTCTTCTTCTTCTTCATCGTGTATTTGGTCATTTTACCTATGAAGGTGGACTAACCTGGGAGAAGAAGTTCCAATTGTCCTTCCATCTCTTCGCAGGTTTCTGGATTTAAACTTTTTTCTTCTTCTTCTTCTTCTTCATGTATTTTTGGTCATTTTACCTATGAAGTTGGAGAATACTGGGAGAAGAAGGTCCAACTGTTCTTCCAACTCTTCGCAAGTCTTCCAAGACGGTTTTTGGATATAAACTTTTTTCTTCTTCTTCTTCTTCTTCATGTATTTTTGGTCATTTTACCTATGAAGTTGGAGAATACTGGGAGAAGAAGGTCCAACTGTTCTTCCAACTCTTCGCAAGTCTTCCAAGACGGTTTTTGGATATAAACTTTTTTCTTCTTCATCGTGCATTTGGTCATTTTACCTGGACATTTTAGGTGGACTATCCTGGGAGAAGAAGGTCCAATTTTCCTTCCATATCTTCGCAGGTATCTGGATTTAAAATTTTTTCTTCTTCTTCTTCGTGTATTTAGTCATTTTACCTTTGAAGGTGGAGTATCCTGGGAAAAGAAGTTCCAATTTTCCTTCCATATCTTCGCAGGTATCTGGATTTAAACTTTTTTCTTCTTCTTCTTCGTGTATTTAGTCATTTTACCTTTGAAGGTGGAGTATCCTGGGAAAAGAAGGTCCTTTCATCTCTTCGCGGTTCTTCCAGGATGGTTTCTGGATTTAAACTTTTCTTAAGCGGCTGAAGGGACGGGATGTAATGAAGGGAAGGGATGCACTAAAGGGCCTGAAGGGATGGGAGGTATAAAAGGGCCTAAAGGGACGGGAGGTACTGAAGGGCCTGATTGGAAGGGACGTAATGATGGATTGAAGGGATGGGAGGTACTGAAGGGTCTGAAGCGACCGTTCGTGGAGTCTAATTCTTTTTCTTCGTTTTCTTATTTTATGAATTTTATACAAAACTATTTCCTATGGATTAACCTTCTTCTTCTTTTATGTAGACCTTTTAGTCAGTTTTTATGCAATCTATTTCCAATAGTCTAATTCTTCTATTTTATGTATTTTTTCTTATTTTATGTAGACCATTGAAATAGTTTTTTATACAAACTATTTCTTATAGTCTTATACTTATTCTTCTCTTTTTTATTTAGACTTTTGGGTTAGTTTTAAGTCTAATAGTCTATTGTGCAGAAATATTATTAACAATATGCACACTTGATGAAAATACATATGTAAAAACGAATGGGATGTGGGATGTGACGATGTAACCTGCACTAGAATATTTTCAATACTTTTGTTTAATCAAATTTAAACCATTTATATCATCCTATTTTGAATAATTTTCAACACCTTCATATTTGATTTCGTTGACGATATTTAAATAATGGGGGTTGTGGCCATTACTGAACTCTTCACAACGTTTATATTCAAATTAAAAACTATTTATTATAGTTTAAGTCTTTTTCTTCTTCGTTAATGTAGACTTTTGTGTCAATTTTAAGTCTATCAGTCTAATTGTGCAAAAATATAATGCACACTTGATGAAAAAATATAAAAACGAATGGGATGTGACCAACACTAGATCTTTTCAGTACATTATTTAATCAAATTTAAACCACATTCCAACATCCAAAATTACTAAATTTTCAATAGGTATATATTACAATTTGTTTTCGATGATAATATTTAAAAATGGGGGTTGTGTACAACGTTGATAAACTGTCATATTTAAAACCATTTCGCGTAGTCCATGCGTGCAGAAATTGTATATTATACTTCATTCACACTTTATAGCAATATATAAAAAAGAATGGGTTGTGGCCATCACTTGAACATTTTACAATGCTTAAACTCAATCAAATTTCAAACCACTTTTCATAGTCCGATATTGCAAAATAATTGGGTGACAATATTATAAAAACGATTGCTTATTCCTTCACAGTTTTACATTCTTGGCCAACGGCGGGACATAAAGGCTAGTATATAAATATATAGGTGCGGATGCAATAATATCGAAAATGTAAATCCAGTTAAGTCGGTAAAAATATCAAGTTAAAAGTTAAGACTCTTTTACTCACTAACATTAATAACAGATTATTAAAAAAAAAACGTTTACAAGTGGATATTATTTTGTTTCTATTATTTATTGGACCTCCCGAAAAAATCTCACATTGTCATGTTCGTTTGGAATGTGCAATATATTTAAAATTTTGTTATAACAAATTGACTAAAGCATTCAATTTTGTCATCTCGCTCATTATGTTATTTCGTAATATTTTATTGAAAAGGTTTTTTTTAAACAATTATTAATTTGAAACTAGTATAGCGATAACGTGGTAGTTGAATTTAGCCAATAACACCGGTATTTTATTTTACAGGATACAGATTTATGAGGCTCTACTAGGAAATACATTAATAATTTTATGACTTTTAAAAATAATCCCAAGTATTACAAAAAGTTTTATATAATTTAACAGAGGTAATTGTGTAATCAATAATCGATATAATAAACAAATAATATGAGCGATTAAAATGCGTGTTTCCTTATAAGTGTCAAGAACATTATTTTTAAACTAAATACATAAATCCGACAAATTATATCTAGCCCATGGCATTACTAAGTAGTTCATCGGTCTTGTATAAATTAATAAAATTAAATTATATTCCGGTATTAGTCAATAATGTCATAACAAAAAATCGTATCTTCTGTGTAGCATTTTAAAAACAGAGGAGAAAATTAAGGAGAGCCGACCCCAAAACAAATAAGGGAGAAGGATGAGGACAAGATGAAAGATTTTCCAGCACCCGAATGGATTTTTTTTTGTATAAATGCGTCTTCTGCGTCTCCCATACAATGTTTGATGGATAATCTTTGTATATATTGTTTATTATTGTTTATTGTATTTTATCTCCCCTAGGTTCTTTACAGAACACTTGGGTTCATCGTTACATGGTTCACCATATTATGGTCACAATAATTGATATAATACATTGAAATTACATAACATCATGGTTTATCAGAGTTCAGATATAGCATATTAAAGAGTAAACAAAAAAATAAAGAATACAGATAAACAAAAAATAGGTATGTATACAAAATAAGCAATTCGGGAAAAAAGAAAAGAAAATTTCTGTGCTAGAAGGATGTAAAGGGTCCTACTAGCACCATGTCCAATATACAGTTATTTAAGATAAAAGTAAAGTACATAGCATTGAAAAAGCAGAAAGAATAAAAGAACAAACTCAAGGACGACGAACCTAACAAATACACATATATAATAGTTAATTAATTATAATTCTTATATATAATTAATATATAATTAATTTAGATGGGTCGATGGCAGAGCGGTTAGCGCGCTGGGCTAGTGATCCAGTAGTCGCGAGTTCGAATCCTGCCTCGACCGATTTCGTTCACCTATAGCACAAGCATTTATATGCTTATTTTAGGAAACGTAGGAAGATGTATATGTACTTGTTTAACAAGGACATATTCATTTTTTATTTAAAAATAAATAAAATAAAAATAATAAATACAATTCTTCTGTACGTATGTATGTCACTGAACTCCTCCTAAACGGCTGAACCGATTGTGATGACATTTTTGTGTGTGTTTGAGTGGATCTTTGGATGGTTTGGATTCAAAAATTGAATTAAAAAGGGTAACAATGGAAAAAAATCATAATAATGTTATTAATAATAATAATGTTATTCCAGTCTGTGAGCAGGTGGATGCAATGCTACACAAACCATCATATTTTTACATAAACAGTTTGTGTAGAAATTACATACCTAATTATTGTCTTCTGTCCATCTTTGTGACAGTCTCGGACATTATTGCTCCTGTGCAGCCTTTATGATCGTGTTATGGTTTGTCCATATTCGCTCACGGTATGCGGCTATTCAATGTCTGAGGACACCAAGAAATCCTTGACATTGCCCCTCCGCAAACATAGTTGAAGCCCTGCTATATAGTCGATATCCGAAGATTGTTCTATAGGCGTCATTATATGTATTGTACCTGAAGTCGTTCTATTGTACTACATATATATCTTCTGTACGATACCCATATTTCGCATTTGTAAATAACCTGTAAAAAGCATACGATTGGTATTATGTAAACAGTGTAAATTTTGAGATATGCAATAAAATGCGAAACAGGAGTTTCATTAATATCTTTATATAATTCTTTTGTACACGTGTATGTCACGAAACTCTTAAACGGTTGGACCAATTTTGATGAAATAGCAAGCAAGCCAACGTTCGGGCAGGACAACCTCTGTTGGGTCTGCTAATGAAACTATAATATCTTATTCAACTCTCGATTGGTTCAAGAGAGTTGATTTTTCTTAACATATCGACTAGTTGAAACTTGTCCAAGTTGTCTAAAACGTAAAATCATTTCTGTATGAGATTAAAGAGTACCTACACAATTGAACGAAGATAAATGAACGAAGTTGTAAAATTCTCCATCGATTATAAATTGTCGTGTTTCCACGTGACTGAAATTAGGTTATACGTTAGATGATTATTTAGATAATTTTCAGGTTCATTGGGTGACTTAAATATACTCCATGTATGGTAAGTTGCACTGTTCAATTTTATTATTTAGCACCTAGGCTGGTATTATGTACAAAAGACTTCTTGGGAAATATGAGGCAATGCTGTTCCTTTTCATTAAATATTATAATGTATAAACATTCCACATTCCACACATTAAATAAATTATCCCGTACAAATAACGAATGCATGAATCACGTAGCAACTTTTTTGCTACCCAGACTTCCCTGTTTCCAACATAACTTTTTTTTAAATATATACATGGTTTTTATACAATAAGAGAGGTTTGACATAACATCATTTTATTTTTACTTATATTATAACAATAATATAAGTAAAAATAAAACATTTAGAACACAGAAATTTTTATTTATTTATTTAAATTGATATTACAATACATAGCCGTAACTCGTATCGTGCAAAGACGAAACCAATTGCAGAGACATAGCCTAGGTGACATAATACAGAACAGGACCTATAATTTAAGGACGAGGAGAGCTGACCGCAACAGTCGGCACAGACAAAGAGTTGGGATAAAGCAAGGGATTAGAATATTGTGTTTATTTATTTATTTGTTACTTCTCGGGCAACTAACATGTACCTACTATGTCAAATATTAATTTAACACGCACTCAATAACATTTGCCTCATTCTGGAGACCTACGATATTAATCGTCTCACAGATCTAGACTGAAATTAAAAACTGTCTCCCCACCGGGAATCGAACCCGGGACCTTTGTATCAGCATGCAGATACCTAATCAACTAACTAATGCATTTTAAAAAACGAGTGGGTTGTGGCCAACACTAAACTCTCCACACCATAGTAAGCGTTCATTTTTCTTCTTGAAATGTTGACAATCTCAATATGGCAAAGAATGCTTAATATGTTGTATGAAATATTTTATTCATTCTAAATTTTACTACCAGGAATATAAATTTTCTAACGATAGTATATTTTTATATTAAGATAGACAAACTATAAATGCAGTATGGTGAAGAATGCTTATGTTGTATGAAATATTTTAATAAAAGCAGATAAATTTTGTTTTAAAGAGCGTTGGAGCATTTTGAAAATTTTGACACGTTATATCATATTATGAAGAAATTTTATGATATCTATGGAAAGCTTTTCAGTTCTAAATTCAAGCTATTAATATTCTTATATCAATATGAAATCAATGAACTGAACATTGCCAAACATAAAAAAATTCTCTTGTTATATACATATAAGTTTCATACAAAAATCCATTAAATAAAATATAATTTTTCAAACCATTGAATATTTTTCTTTTAACATTGACCAACTTTGAATACAATTTTATGAAGATTCTTGGTGTTGTATAAATAGTTGAAACTAAATTAAAATATATCTAATTTCCAGGTCGTAAGAGCATTTTTTCAGTTTTAATAGATGAAATCATAAAGAAACATTGATAAAAAATGAACCGTTGTCTATGGAAAACTAATCAGCTCTAAGTTTATGGACTTAACACATATGGTATCAATATGAAGTCAATCGGACTTAGAGTTTGGGCTGCAGAGAGGACACAAAAAAAACAACGTAAACGATGAATTCATAGAGAAGAAATCAAAAGTTGTCTATGGAAAACTAATCAGCTCTAGGTCTATGCACTTTACATATGTGATGTTAATATGATGTCGATCGGACTTATAGTTTGGGCTGTAGAGAGGACACAAAAAGGATTTTCCGTACGCCATACATACAAACACATGATGACGAAACTCACAGTGTGCACTCTCTACATGATATCCGTTGAGAAATTGATGTAAAAAAATACGCTTAAAAATTGTGAAATCATGACTCCCGTATTCCAAATATTGAATTATTGTGCACCATTTATACAATGCTTGTTGAAGATTTATGTCGGTGAATGAGTGATATTAGGTTATAGTCGCATGAGCAATCAAAATAACAACAATAATATGTAGGTAACTAATGAATTTTATGAGGGACATTTTAAAGCATTTAAAAAAGGTATGGTATTAGGGAGATATATGTATGCGATGTAAATTAGTCTTTTCAATTTGATTTTGTATAATGTTTGTACAGGATGTAAGAAATCTAAATTAAAATGTACAGATATTTATCAGAAAACAATATGAACCCGACAACGTGGGTGCGCAGATCGCAAATTTGTGTCTTTTTGCTAGGTTTGTGTATGTGTGCTCTGCGAAAAGGCTCTAGAACATGGGTGGCCAACCCGCTGGGTGTCTACTTGTGGCCCGCGGAGCACCTTTTATTCTTTTAGTGTACATAAAACTACCAAAAAAACATTCCATCGTGCGTAGTTCGTATCATAAGCTGATTTTAAATAGCGCACATGCCGATCTTGGGTTCTCCGTAGACGTGAATTTATTGCCAGGAATATTACAAATGGAACATTGTGAAATGTGTTGTGATGCACAGTTAAAGGAGAAATTCAATCAGGTTGGTTTGGAAGAGTCTTACAAAACATATTTTGACAAGGATAAATTTAATATCCTGCATTTTACAAACATGCTCTATCGATGATTTCGCTATTTGGAAGCACTTACAGTGTGAACAGCTTTTTAGTCGAATGAAGCATATCAAATCTCAAATGAGAACACGAATCACTGATGAGCATTTGGAAAATTGTTTGCGTGTAGCTACAATATCACTAGTTATCAACATTGATACACTTATTTCTGACAAACAAAATCAGAGGTCTCACTAAAATTTATTATATTTAATAATTATATTTGATTCTCATTTTTAGCTATATCTTTAAAAAAACAATAAAATTCTTTTTTGCAATGAACATAGAATTATAAGGAACAGAAGCTGCGCGCAGTACAAAATACGTCATAAAAGTGTTAAGTACATGTTTTATTTACATATAATATAAGGCTATGAATTATAAAAAAATATTGTACGGCCCGGTAGGAAATCTCATTTTTTAAATCTGGGCCGGCTGCTGAAAAGGTTGGCCACCCATGCTCTAGAAGTTTGGCGGCATCTATATTATATATTGTGTTATACAATGAAGTATTTTAATAATTATAAATGAAAAAAACATTCCAGGATTCAAACGAACTAAAGTGAATTACATTTCGACGAATCGCATTATATTTGTACAAATTACTTCGTAATATTATCTTCTTATTCGTGGTAATAAAATAAGTCAGAGGTAATGTAATAATTAATGTAAAGTAAGCATATTTTTATTATTATTATTGTATAGTCGAATAGCATTAAATGAACGAACCTTTGGAAAAACCAGTTTGACTCATTAAACCCTGCCTATACATATATAGATACCTGCATCTTCAATTATAATTATTGATAGGTACAACCTGGTTGTTTATATTATAAGATAGGTCGATATATTTATTTCCACTTATTCTCACTTATTCATGAAACTCGGTAAATGGAGCTGCTTGTTGGAAAATTACTTCTGGAAAAATAAATCAAACGACGCCACAGACATTTTGTATAGGTATAATTTGCTGTGTCATCGATTAGATCAATAATAATGATTTTATTAATCCTCTTCTAGTGTGTATTTTATATTAATTTTTGTTGATTTTATCTGAAATGCTGTTCTGTGCTATTGTTCAGTTAATTATTGGGGGTATACCTACCGGTAATAATAAATTTGATCTGTACCTACGGTAATCAAAATATATTATTTTAATTGATTAATTATCTTTTTATTAGATCATTTGTAGTTTTTTTTTCTTTGCTTATGGGTAGAGAAGGTAAATACGTACTATTGTTTCACAAATTTTGCTACAACAGCAACGATTCAATAAATATATTATATCCCCGTTACTGGGTTTAAAAGGATAACATTATACTAGTTGCACATGAGATCCAACTGTCGATGGCGATAGTACCTATGTATAATTGAAGAATACTTACCAATCTATAAACACTTAAACACAAATTAATATTTTAAGGTATTTTGTTTTCTATATTAAACATGTAGGTATAAATCTCAGGATAGGATAATATGTAAATCAGTCTTTTTTCCTACCCAGAATATGAAAACAGCATGATGGTATGTATGTATGTATGTATGTTTTATCAAACTATTGAGTCCCCGTAGATTCATACTGCCTTACACATTGTATGAAACGATGTCGTCACTAAATTCAATTTTTATAAAAATTGTTAAGAAAAATATAGAGATGAAGGTACATACAATGTTCATATTTTTTATAGAAAATTAAATTATCTATTTGGGGTGTTTTGGTATTTATCGATATTTTCAAAAACTTTGGAAATATAGGAAGTTAAACACATAAATTTATCATAAAAAATGTTTAAGAAACTCTGGAACTTTTGAAAAAAAAACAAGTTTGAGTTTTTATCTTTGTCTGTATTTATACAAATTTATATTTCGAGTAATTTTCAGCGTTCTAGCTTATATGATTTTTGAGATATACGGAAAAATAAAGTAAAAATTCAATAGTTGATATTGTTGATAACCCCTGACTGAAAAAAAATACAAGATTATGAGTATAAAAGTTTTGTGGGTCTATTACTAGGTATCTATATATTTTGAAATTTTAGACTGCGAATTGAGCGGATCAAAAGCCATAAGGGGGGGCGGACACACAGACATACTAAATGTTCTACTCCGAATTCTGAGTAAATCCATATATGGAATATATATTCTGCCAAGCCTCTAAGTTGGTATTTATTTTTTACATCAAATTTGGAAAAACCGTGAAAAATATAGACCTGGCATACTAATCTTGCGTATCATGGCTTGATACCTTGTCGATATGTTAAGAGAAATAAATTCTCTAGAACAAATCGACAGTTGGATAAGAAAGAGTTGGCGTCGAAGGCGCCCCAGAATAATCGGTATCAAATAAATAATCCAACTGTCGATTCGTAATCCAGTGGTCGCGAGTTCGAATCCTGCCACGACCGATTTCGTTCACCTATAGTACAAGCATAGGTATGCTTAATTTAAGGAATGTATGAGGATGAATATGTACTTGTTCCAAGGACATATTCATCCTTTAAAAAAAGTGTTTATATTTTGGTACGTATTCTTCATTATGCATGCTATCGCCATCGACAGTTGGATCTCATGTGTTACATGCAACTAGTATATTAAATTTTAGCCATATGTTGAACTTTTCTTGTATGTATAAATGCTCCTCTCCCAAAAACGAATTTTTAAGTCTATCGATAGAGTATCGGCGTTGTTATTTTGTTTTATGTTGTTTCAAAATTGTAATGTTGTGTGTATAAGTGTCCCAAAAGAAAGTTTATATTTGTATTCAGAGCGTTATGTGGAGATCGATGTTAGACGACTTCTTGGTGCCTGAACTGCAAAGCTTTCCTGGCTATAACCAAAGAATATAGTTCCAGCAGGACTGAGCAACGTCACACACGTCCAATACATCTCTGCCACGAGTTCGTGAAATTTTTCCAGGCAAATTGATCTCCAGGAGAGATGACATAAATTGGCCTCCACGCAGTTCTGATTTAACCCCTACGGACATTTTCCTATGGAGTTATCTTAAATCTAAAGTTTACGCCAATAAACTTCTTTGGCACATTTGAAAGAAAATATCCGACAAGAAATGGTAGCCATCACTGAGTCCACCTGCCGAGCCGTCATTAACTACTAATTTTACTGTTCGATTAAATGAGTGCTGCGAACGCGAGGGTCTACATTTGGACAATATTATTTTTAAGAAATAAATTCCCAAATTGTGTACTTTAATAATTAATAAACATTTTTTCGATACACGGTTTACTTTTTTATTAATCCACTAAATATAAATTTTATTTTGAGACATCCTGTATAAATAAAAAAATAATAACTATAAACACTTCCTTGCATCCTGCGTATAAAAGCGGTGAGTTTATTGTCATGTGGTATTTTTTTTAAACTAACCAGTTTTTCCAGCCCAGAGAAGCAATATTTGTTTGAGAAATGAATTTAAATAAATTTCTTCTCTCGAATATTGATTTATTAAATTTGTGGTTCATTTTGACAAAAAAATAAAATAAAATTACTTTGTATATACCATGATTTTCGATGAAAATTTGCGACCGGTTTCGGAACTAACCATTCTCTCATCAAGCCAAATTTCAACTAGTACTAGTACAGTTGAAATTTAGCCTGATGAGGGAACGGTTAGTTCCGAAACCGGTCGCAAATTTTCATCAAATATTTATTTATTCATCTTTCTGTACATAATATAAACAAATATATTGTACACTTTATTTAAAAACTTGATTGCCACTAGGCAGTTTCTTCTAACCAGCCAGATTAAATAGTATGACAAAATTGTGTATGCACAACAACAAAAGAATAAGAGAAAAAAAAAAAAACAAAGAAAATATATATAACACTTAGATACTATTAAAACAAAATAAAATACTTTATAGCAAAAAAAAGGATAGGGTAAGGACAAGAAGAGGAAATCGGGATCAGCTGTTCAGGGATAAATATTCTTTCTTTAGTTTTTTCTTGAAAATATCGTGGTCTAAACCAAGTAATTTTACTATAAATTTTTAAAAAAATCTTCTCAGCTGGGAATCGAACCCAGGACGCACAGATGGTAAGCCAATTGGCTTACCAACTGTGCCAAGGTGGTCTCCTGTATATTGAATTAAATAAATTATTATAAAATTGAAATATTTAGGTATATATATATATGTGTATTTTTGTCTCCGAGGTCAACACATCTTCTCGTGTTTATTTCAATATAACGATATTTAAGGAAAATTCACTATTTATCATTTAAATAAAAATTACATAGACAAAAATAGATACGAGTATAGTGTTGCACAATTATTTGTTGGCATTCATTTTTTCAACACGTGCAGAAACAATGGATTGCCAAACAAGTCGCAAAATACATTGATTCAATATTATATTTTTCTTTGAAATGTTTTAATGATTTTTTGTTGGGTGACATTATACCTTAGTACCTTAATTAGTAGGTGTTAATGTACTCGTATATGTAATTTTAAGAGAATATTTGGGTCAGAAACTACGAAGGTCTCATCTTTGTATTTTCTTGAAGTGTCTGCACAATTGACATTATTGTATTACCTACCATAAAAAGTGATAAGTAAGTAATTAGAAATACCTTGGAAAGTATTTCGAATGAAAAAATGCATTCAATTAGTGCAAAAACAAATTTATAGTATAAATAATATTAAAAAGTTACTTTTATATCAGATCACAGTGTTCCAATTTTAAAATTTATACACGACAACAAAAAAAAAAGATTTACTTCAATTTTGTTTTCGATTTTAAAAGGTGTTTCGGTTCAATATTTTGAAATCATTTCTATTTTTTTTCAGTGTATTGCACTAAATCAACATCGAAAATGTTTAGAGTCCAGAGTTCCTACGTAAAGAGATTCATAGTGATTTATTTTCAATTCATAGCTTCATAGTATCAATTAAAGATTTCGACATTGAATGCTTTTAGGAAAAGGGATAAAAAGTTGTATTGCACCGTATTTTGAAAAAGGTAAAAAACGTTGTACATATTGCTCCGTATTTTGGAAAAGTAATAAATATATGAACTGCACGGTATTTTGGAAAAAGTATAAAAATATTTATTGCACCGTATTTTGGAAAAAGTATAAAATATTGCACCGTATTTTGGAAAAGGTAGGGTAGACTGGGTACGGTTGTGACAATTTTCACTTGATCGTCCATAATTTTGTTATTGTGCTAATTAACTAGAAGAAATTTGTTTTTTATAGTTAAGTGCCTACGTATATTAGCTAAAATTTTGGCCCTAAGTATAATAGTTAACTTATAGGAGGATATTAGAAAAAATGTGAAAAATGTCACAACCGACCACACCCCAGGGGGCGGTTGTGACAGTGCTTGAGGTCGGTAGTGACAAGTTCAAAAATATACTAAAATGGTGGAAAACGATTTTATTGAAAGAAATATTTAACATAATAATGTAATAATATTTTATTTAACAAAAGAAATAAAATCTAGGAACACTTCTTTCTTCTTCAATGGCGCTACAGCCCATATCGAGCCTTGGCCTCCGTCAGTCTTCGTCTCCAGCTTCTTCTTTCATCTGCAGCAACTCTCCAACCGCCCTTTTCTTCATTTTCTTTCCTGACTGCCTCTTTTTCAGACGTGTCCGTATAAATGGTCGACTTTTTAGTTCTGAAACCTTTTGCTTTTTTTTGAGGAGCCTTTGGAAAAGGCCGAACAATTTCAGGCGATAAAACTGGTGAGTTGGCTGAGGATAAAGCAGTTGGGTTAACATCGCTTGGAATTGAAATTAAAGATTCGCCCAATAAGGAAGCTGAAAGAAGTGGTTTGTCAATGTTAGGTACAGAATTGTTCTCTCCAGAGGACGGTGAAGAGTCTGAATTCTTGTCATATAGTGTCACAACCGTGCCCATAAAATATGTCACAACCGTACCCAACATACTATATTACAATAAAACAATTGCCATGACAGTAAAAAAATAATCTACGTACAAAGTAATCACTGCAATTAAACTAAATGTTTAACTTATAACGAAGAAAAACACTCATAACTTTATTTGTACACATATAGCAACAATTATTAAAAGAAATCGAATAAAAATACTTACTTTTGAGTGTTAAAAAGTAATGTGGGTCTCTTCCAGCGGTAATGTCGCGCGATGGCTAACGCAATTCTGTGATACACATTCAGACGGGCATACCACTCCTCTCGCCCCTTGCACTTATCCCGGTAAACCTTATAGTTTCGCTAATATGACGACTGTCACAACCGTAACCTGGCACAACCGTACCCAGTCTACCCTATATAAAATATTGCATCGTATTTTGGAAAAATTATGAAATATTCCACCGTATTTTAGAAAAGGTATAAAAATATGTATTGCACCGTATTTTGGAAAAGGCATAAAAATATGTATTGCACCGTATTTTGGAAAAGCGATAAAAATATGGAATGCACCGGTTCTTGTAACCTCAAATGGAGGAACATTAGCCAGAGTGAAGTTTGTTTTAAAATCGAGCAGTAGTTAATTACATTAAAATGAACAACTAATTATAAAGTATGTGGAATACTAATAAAAAATTAAAATAGTAAATACTTAAATAAGAATTCAAAAAGTTGGGAAAAGAAGTTAACTTTTTCAATGGAAAGTAGAAAATGAAATCACAATTTGATGTTATTCTGTCTGATAAATTTTGTGAGAAAATTAAGTAGGTACTTGAAATTAAGTAAGGAGGTGATATTATGAGGAGGAAATATTTTGAATTTAATCAAGTGTGTTAATGATATTGGGAACATAGATGAAGGGCAATTTAAAATTATGTTATCCAAGCTGCCTTCTTCTTGGCCATATTGACAAATAGACGAGTTCTTAATAGTAAAGGTGAACAACAATGTACGAATCTCCATCGGCTTATGACGGAAGATTCATGTCTGCTACAACGGAATTTGGAAAACCATTGTTTATGGGGATAAATTTTGAATCGATACATATCTTGTACCTTTGAAGATAAATTATAATGCCTCTCTCTCTCTCTCTCTTCCTTAGCGTGCATCCCACATGGTGGTGGGGTCCGCTCTCCTCATTGCGCTCCTCCACTTCGCCCTATCCTGAGCATCGTCCTCAGAGACATCACATTCCTGCATGTGCTCAGCCACCAGGCCTTTCCATCGTTTTTTGGGACGCCCTCTGGATCTTTTGCCAGACACTCGATGGTCCAGTGCAGTGTTTCCTGTATATTCTGGCGGTTTTCTAAGGATATGCCCGAACCACCTCAGCCTATTCTCCATCAGCTTATCGGATACATCGCGTACACCCAGGCTACCTCTTATATATCTCTTCTCGTGACGCCGCACCTATTCCATTTAATAAATCAAATTATTGTATCTGGGTGGATGACCCGATGGAATAGCAAATCTAGCTAAATTATCGGCTCTCTCATTTCCAATAATGTCACGGTGACCCGAATCCAGACAACTTTGGCAAAATAATGTTTGGCCACATTTTGTGACGAACGACGCGACGGGCAACACGATTAAGTTAGATTTAGACTTCGAGACTACAATCAGAAGATATAAGAAAGCCACGCCATGCCTTTAGACACCAAGACTCTAGTCAGAAGATAAGGTTAGTCACGCCATGCCTTTAGACACCAAAACTCCAGTCAGAACATATATGAGAGTCACGCCATACCTTTAGACACCGAAACTCCAGTCAGAAGATATAGAAAAATCACGCCATGCCTTTAGACACCGAGACTCCAGTCAGGAGATATAGGAAAGTCACGCTATGCCTTTAGATACCGAAACTCCAGTCAGAAAATATAGGAAAATCACGCCATGCCTTTAGACACCGAGACTCCAATCTGAAGATAAAAGAAAGTAACGCCATGCCTTTAGACACCAAGACTCTAGTCAGAAGATAAGGTTAGTCACGCCATGCCTTTGGACACCAAGACTCCAGTCAGAAGATATATGAGAGTCACGCCATGCCATTAGACACCGAAAGTCCAGTCAGAAGATATAGGAAAGTCATGCCATGCCTTTGTTGTATTTATTATTGTAGTTGACTGATGATAGAAATTGCCTGCGAGGCTGCGGGTAGTATGATTGCCACACTGTTTCACTTTTTTTACGTTTCAAAAGTTTATATATATGATTATGCGAATACGAATTCAATGGTTTTTTTTGTTGATAAATTATTTCGGCCGTCGTGATTCTATCACGGGTTGCTAATAATA
The DNA here is from genome assembly GCA_963576475.1 of Molanna angustata. Lineage (NCBI taxonomy): Eukaryota > Metazoa > Arthropoda > Insecta > Trichoptera > Molannidae > Molanna > Molanna angustata. Next base: position 40,761,576 of record OY754965.1, read on the forward strand.
TGTGCATTCAAAAGTATAAAGAATAATATGAAACAAACCACTTAATAAAAATGACATTGTTATTATTCAAATCGTACAAAAAATCACTAATATACTTAGTTAAAGATATAAATTATTTTAATATCAATTCATTGCCAGTCAAATACACTTTTTTACCCACAATCTTAAAAAAAATGAAGGGTAACTCATAGTCGCTATAGTTGTCAGTCGTCAAATTCCAGTTTTGAGTCGTTTGGCTTTTATACAAGGATGTCGGGTTCGTGTTCTGGTGGGTTCATAATTTTATTTTACAGCAGACTAGATTTGCAAGAATAATGTCACCTACCAGCTAGCAATATGTGACAACTTGTTAATAAGTGCAAGTAATTACATTAGGTGATGTGTAAAAATAACAGCTCGAGAACAGGTAGTAGTGGAGTGTATTCAATCATCAAATTTAATGATTTAATTTTCTTGAGATAATTAAAAAATATATTATGTTGGAGCAAATAGACTGTATGAAGGGATTAAAAATCAGGAGTTGAAGGTAATCAATATTTCGATAGGAGCATAGAACAATGTAGGTAAATTGTACTTACCGCCAGCCGCGACGAACCAATATGAAGATGAACTAATGTTAATTGCAGCACAAGAACACAAAACACTAGACGAAGAAACTATAACTTGACGAAGAAAACTATGTAGAAAAAATACTCTAAAATGTAGGTCAACTGATTACATATATGTATGTAGGGTAAGTGCACTGTGTCGTCTCTCGAAGTTAACTCGCTGTACTGTAGATCTATACTGTTTGTAGATAGTCTTCCTTTTGCCACATTTCTTCTTGGCTTGGCGGGTTGGCATAAATTGTCTATGATAGGGATGCGGATAACGAGAGGATTCAAATGGATATCCCTAACATACCATACCATAATATTAACGATTTAGGAAGTTAATTTTGTTTTTTACTGCCAAAGCATGTTACAATTTATTGTTGTTTTTGATTACAATTAACAAACTTTCAATTATTTTTATAAGCCCAAAGAATGCTCTCCTTAGATAGTTGAAACAAATATGATCGTTTAGAGGTTTTCTTATTAAATTTAGGTGGCTATATGTAAATTGTGACTTACAACACCAATACACAGTTAAGTATGTGGTACCAGTACTACTTTGATTTTTTTTAAATACCCGACAATAGAAGACTACCTATACAGGACAGTCCACCTCCACAAAGAGGACCTAATTCCTAAGACACGCACAATGAAAAAAAAAGCATTTTTTTTCATTCCTCCTTTTATTAGCGAATAGCCAAATTGAAAATCTAAATAGGGACCAATATATTGCCTCAATTAAAAATTCTCGTATTCCTGTATTGGATCAATGTGAACATGGTTAAACTTTACATATTATCAAGGCAAGTTGATAATATACTAGTTGCATGTAACACATGAGATCCAACTGTCGATAGCGATAGTATGTATAGTTGAAGAATAAGAATCACACTATAAACCCATAAATCCAAATTATTGAAAATTTTAACACATGTTGGTATGTTTGTCAAGATATGACAGTATGGAGGTCAGTCCTGTTTTCCTACCCGGAATATGAAAACAGCAAGATGGTTCTGTATGTATGTTTGGAGATTAAGTACCTATCAAACTATTAAGTCTTCTTACATATTGTGTATAGGCGACTGCCCTACAAATTGTATGAAGCAATGTCGTCACTACATTCAATTTTTATAAAAATTGTTAAAAAAAGTTTGAGATGTGCTAATACAATGTTTATATTTTTTATAGAAAATTGAATTATCTAGTTGGGGTGTTTCAGATTTTTTCGATATTTTAAAAAAAAATTAAAATTAAGGCAGTTAAACTCATAAATTTATCATAAAAAAAATATTTTTCTTAATAAAAAATGTTTGAAAAACCCTGGAATTTTTTTGAATAAATTAATTTGAGATTTTGTATTTGTCTATATTGGTACCAATTTTCAGCGTTCTAGCTTTTATGGTTTCTGAGATATAGGGAAAAATAAAATAAAAATTCAAAAGTTGATAACCCCTGACTGAAACAAAAATTCAAAATTCCGAGTATAAAAGTTTTGTAGGCCTGTAACTGTTTATATATTCTGAAATTTTAGGCTCTGTAAATTGAGCGGATCAAAAGTTATAAGGGGGGGACGGACACACACACACACAGACATACACACACAGACACACACACACACAGACACACACACACACACAGACACACACACACACACACACACACACACACACACACACACACACACAGACACACGAAATGTTCTACTCCGAATTCTGAGTAAATCCGTGTATGGAACATATATGCTGAGAAGCCTCTAAGTTGGTGTTTTTTGACTTCAAAGTTGGAAAAGCCGTGAAAAAAGTAGACCTCTCCATACAATTCTCGCGTATTCTGGCTTGATAGATTGTCGATATGTTAAGAGAACAAAGTTCTCCTGAACAAATCGACAGTTGGATAAGTTGATCATATTTATACTTTTGCAGGACAAGTCCCGTTCAACGGAGACCCGTGTTGATAGGTCGATGGCAGAGCGGTTAGCGCGCTGGGCTTGAAATCCAGTGGTCGCGAGTTCGAATCCTGCCTCGACCGATAGCACAAACATTTTTGCTTAAGTTAGGCAATGTTGAAATATGTATATGTACTTGTTTAACAAGGATATATTTATTGGTAATCCACGTTATAAACTTATGTAGCGAGAGCGATATAGAAAATTTTAAATATCGAATATCTAATGGAGGGATTTCATTGCACCGTTTGACAGGACTTTATATGAATTAAATAGTAGCAGGTGTATGAATTAAATAATATTCAAATAAACGATATTCTTCTTCTTCGTCAGCTCTCTTTCGTCCAGTAATGGACATATAGGCCTCCCCCTGAGAACTCCACAGCTCCCTATCCTGGGCAGACCGCATCCATCCGCCTCCAGCTACTCTTCTGATATCGTCAGACCACCTGGTTAGAGGCCTTCCAACACTTCTCTTGCCCGTTCTAGGTCGCCATTCCAGCACTTTTTTAGTCCATCTGGAGTCCGTGGTTCGGGCGATATGCCCTGCCCAGCTCCACTTCTGGTTTGCAATTTTTGGACAACGTCGGTTACTTTGGTTTTCTCTCTTATCCACAAGTTAGTTTTTCTGTCTCTTAACGAAATACCCAGCATTCTCCTTTCTATGGCGCTCTTCGACGCTTGTGTTCTCCCGGTACTGACGTATGGCTGCGAAACTCTTGTGTTTACAAGTAGAATGTTGCATAGTCTCGCAGTAAACGATATTACACCTTTTTATTTTTCTAATGGTGTAGTCAATATAGGTACACCATTATGCTGGTAATCGACCATTATGCTGGTAGGTCTCTTGTTATTAGGGTGGAGCGTTTTCCTTTTTTTAAGAAATTAGAAATGGCGTATCGCGGGAAAGTTGCATCTCAGTGTCAGCGTCAATATATACTTATTATGGGGGGCAATTAAAATAAATTAGTGGAAGTACTGCCCCAAGACCCTTGAATTTTTCAAAAAAACGGAAAAAATTAGGTCAATATATAAACAAAAAAATAATAAACGAACCGTTTTTTTACTAAAATAAGACAATTTACTAGTTAATAAGATGTAAAGACACTAAATGACACTAAAAATAAAATAAAATTAGAATTTGTTTTTACAATATGGATGTGACAAAATATTAAAATTTATTCAATTTTGTACTCATTTTTTGTATTGAATGAGAGTATATTATGGCATGATTCCAACTTATTTCTGATCCAAACTTCTCTTCTTGTTGGTCCACAGACTGCTAAGTAAGATTCTGTCACTAACTTTATGCACCTTTCGGTTGCTTGCGTATGACCTGGGATCCCGCGAAAAACCAACAAAATTTCGGAATCCACTATAGTATTGTCTTCCAAGGCTTCTGAAATTACTTCTCTGGGAACAATTTTGGTAAGTGGTGGTTCCGTAGGGTTTGCCCAGTGTATAAGATCGAAAAAATCTCAGGCACCAATGTCGAATTTTAGTAATTTAAATATTCGCAAAGGAGTAAAACCAATATGACGATCACGCATCTTCAAAGGGCAAGTTTTCTTATTAATAATAAATTTGGATAATTTATATAGCGCCGTTTTTGTGAATATCTCACCTCAAGGGCGCTGAAAAAATGATTACGTTGTATCATTTCGGCTCTGGTAAGATTTGCGAAAAAGGTGCGTTTTGAGTTTTTTCCTGAACGAAGATATATTTTCGGTTTGTCTGAGGGTGTGTGGGAGCTTATTCCATGCATTTGGTCCTGCCACAGCAAATGCACGATCACCGAAATTAGTTGTGTGCACCCTGTTTATTTCAACTAATTTCCCAACCATGGATGAAGAAGCAGAACGAAGTGATGATTGTCTGTCATTTATTGAAAGCGGAATGCACAGTTCGGAGAGGTAAGTAGGAGCCATACCACGAAGTGCTTTAAAGATTATGAGACAGAGCTTATATTCAATTCTTTCGGGGACTTTAAGCCAATGTAGATTGCGAAGATGGTGAGAGATGTGAGAAAATTTGGAGGCTCCAGTGATGAGTCTGGCTGCAGCATTGAAATATATTTTCACAATGGCCAAAAAAAGCATTTCGCTGTTTCACGGGATCTATCACCAATTTCAGGATATCTGGCAGGTCTCGTGGGAGCTTAATGGTTTCATACAGATGTTTGGCTCCATAAATACAACTCGGCTGGGTTTTAATACAGAACCACATAGGAGCGTAGAAATTTACTACGAATCTGATAGTATTTTCAGATATTCAGATGGGTTTTCAGTTGCAACGTATAGCCGAAGAATAGGTATTATTTGCCGTGGTAAGCCACTTTGAGTGACATTCTTTCCAATCTTTCTTCACACTGTCCTTTATTGATTGCTTGCCACAATTCTAAAATATATAATTGGTCTGTACTCAAATCGTTACGGGCCTTTGTTATATCTGGCATACAAGATGTTATTGCATTGAATATCTTGACTGGAAGGCACTCACAGCTATTTAGTGCCTTTCCTAATGGACCACTAAAGTTTATAGGACCTGTGGTAGTGCCGTCTAAATTTTCATAAAGATGTCTTAAAAACAATTCAAAAGTGGACGATGCAGCTTGCTTTCAAGCAGTTTTATACTCCAGTTTTGTAACCAGTGTTAACGGCGATTCCGTCACAACCAAAAGCCACTATTTTTGTCAAACTAATTGAATTTTCTATAAAAAACGTGAACAACTTATTGGCTTTTATTCTATCATTCGCAGACTTTAAGAATATGTGGCCTAGATATTGAGACCCCGGCTGTTTCACTCTTATCCTTTCTGCTATCAAATGAAATATCAATATAATTTTGAAAGGCAGTCGATCTATTCTCCATTAAAGATGTACTTGTCTTCATTCGCACTCGACAAATTTTGGATCGATCAACAATATTATCACGATTTTCAATTGTTATTAACCAATAAAATAAAATAAAAACCAATGTCTTGGAGCATGGCAGACACTATGGGAGCTCTATCAGTAACTCCGAAACGATGCAATGCTCTAGCAACTGACACATACGACGTTTCTTTTAGACTTAGCGATATAATGGAAGATATCGACGGCATATCATTAATAGTTTCACATTTTCCTTCAATAATCATCCCCGTAGAAGAACATGAACATTCTATCCTAGGTGTTTCCATACAACAAGAGGTGACACTTAATTTCTTTTACACCAAATATATGTATATTTTAGATAATATTTTAAAGGCTTGTCGCAATCATAATGTAACGTTTGGTGTTTCACGTGGATTTTTGTCTATGTTCTTTTCTAATTTTATGTTGAAAATTGAGGAAAAGTCAATCAATTTGGTTTACAATGATCGAATGAAAATTTCAAGATTTTTGATTTTTGTTGAAATTTTGAGAGCCTGGGGGCAGTACTTCTAATCGATTGTTTCAGAAAATATTTTACATACGTAATGCTTGTGTGTATAGGCACTTTAAATAACCACGCAAAAACGGAATTCTAAAAAAAAAATTTTCATACATTGACCCTATTGTATATGTCTTGATCGTAGTTTCGAGATAATTCAATTCAGACCATACTTTTGTTCTTCATTATTGAGCTTATGTAGTTAATTTATATGTGATTGTTTCTTTCTCTGTTGTTTTGATTAAAACTCGGCGGTGTGTCGGGAGAAGTATGGACGTTAATCCACAATGTTTTGAGGAAACAGAGGGAAGATGGTCACGATCCTCAGCAATGAGGACAGCGACGCAGAGTGAGAGAGTTCTATGCCACGATGAGTGAAAAGATCGATTGGTTGTATCTTATCACGTGTATGCATTATACACCCGACTACCCAAGAAAATTATGATTGGACTCCACACAAAGATTGCGAGACAAGACTGAGGGATGCGGTACAGCTCCTGCAAGTAATAAATTGGAGAAAAGTCACTGAGAACAGACGGATTTGGAGGTTAAATTTGTAGGAGGCCAAGGCTGGATTTGGGCTGATGTGCCATCGATAGAAGTCACATGCATTGGTTACAACAATCACAGGTTATAGGCACTGGCCTCTACAGTTAATTTATTTGTATTTTTCTTAAGTTTCTTTGTTTTTTTAAACCCGCTCATTAATCACCCAACTACTGACCTCGCCTAATATATCGATACATAATAATATATAAGTTGGTGTGCATTGGTTAAAAAAAACATATTTTTCAAAAGTATGTAATTAGATAAGACTTAACAAATTTACTTGAATAATCCCTAAGCAGGTACCACTCATCAATAGCTTGACCTTTGTACTAATATTAGGAAGTTCTCTAAGAAAACAATAACTGGATATACCTACCTAATAATAAATTATCTTTGTCATTTAACTTGATTGTGTGACATTGATATTATTAAAATATTGTAATTTTTCACACATAAAATATGTATAATGAATAAGTAGGCTTATTATGTGATATTTACTCTCCACTACCATGCAATAGTGGAGAGTTATGATTTGACATATTGATTATTTTTTTCAAGTTGACGGTCGAGGGTCTTGGTGTATTGAGTTTAGTTTTGATGGTAATATCACCAATTTTAGTGGCTGTATTATCACATTTTTTTTATTTATCATAAATATTTAAATGTCACTAATTTTAGTGGCTTTATTATTAACATTTATTCAAGTATTATAAATACTTCAATATTACCACGTTCAATAGCTTTATTACTACAATATTTTTTTAATTTTATAAATATTTTAATATATCCAATTGAAGTGGCTTTATTATCACATTTTTTAATAATTATAAATATTTTAATATTACCAATTCAAGTGGCATAAATATGATTTTTTTTATTACCTAAAAAATCTTTTAACACTACCAATTTAAGTAGCTTTGCTATCACCATTTTTTTATAAATATTTTAGTATTACCAATTTGAAAGGCTTAATTTTCATCATTTTTTACTTATCAAAAATATTTTAAAATTACCATTTTATGAGGCTCAATTATCACCATTATTTTAATTAGTTATAAATATTTTAATATTATAAATTCAAGTGACTTTATTTTTCACCATTTTTTCATATAACAAAACGTTTTAATATTACTAATATTGTGAATAATAAAACATTTTAATATAACCAATCACCATATTTTATATATAATAAAAAAATATTAGTTTTATTATGCATTTTTGATAAATCAAGAAACAATATCAGAAAATAATTATACAATAAAAGCAAAATAAATAAAATTTGATCTTTAGGTACATACTCACATCCGCACACAAATTATTGATACGTGATTTATCTATATAATATAGTTAAAACTATGAAAAAATTATATTTAATTTTACGTTCTACTTAAATTTTTCGCAAACGCGACTCCCATTCACCGGTATCGCTCTATGATGAGCATCGTCAGAATGGTGAACAATGCTCATCATAGAGCGATACCGGTGAATGGGAGTCGCGTTTGCAAAAATTTAAGTAGAACGTAAAATTAAATATAATTTTTTCATAGTTTTAATTGATTATGGAGTTCTACCATGAAGTGACAGTGTCTAATATTGAAAAAAAAATATATATAATATAGAGATAATATCTGTTCAAGATATTAAAAGTAAATAATAAGATTAATAACACTACCCATTAACCGGTTATGAAATTAAATATTTTTTAATTAGGTGCGGTTTTTTCAAAAAGTTTATAGTCTTATAACTATAATTTTGAATTTTTTGTACTCTAGTGGGTTTATTGTCAATCAGCAACTTCTTCCAACAGAATTTATATTATCTATGGTAAAAGGCTCAAAATAAACGTACCTACCTATGTTTATAGCTTTGTTATAAAAAATATATATACAATCTCTCTCTCTCTCTTTCTAGAACGTGCATACTATGAGTTTAGTTTTTGTGTGTATGGTGTATTGTGAAAACTTTTGTCCTCTGGTAATCTTATAATTGTTTAAGAATCTAATATAAATTAATGTTCCTCATAAAAATGCATTTAAAGATTGTCAACCTTTCAAGAAGAAAAAATGAAAACGTACTATGGTGTGGAGAGTTTAGTGTTGGCCACTCGTTTTTAAAATGAATGTATATGTATGTCCTTGTAAAAAGGATATTTTGTGCATCTCCTTACATTCTAAATTAGCATAAATATTCGCGATCACTGGATCACCCAACGCTCTAGCAACCAACCTATATCAATTCTATATTTCAGTTTTCTAAGCGGATTTGTCATCTATATATGTATTTATAGACTGTAGACGTGTGGGCTGTCAAATATAGGTAGTTTAAACAAAAAATATAACGCAGATCAATCCAAGATATTTGTTTTCTATACAAAATTATTAACGGTCATGTCGATAGTACACCCCTTCTAAGCTCACTCCGTTTTCACTGTCCACTTAGAAGAAATAGAAACCAGCAGGGACGGATAAATCATAGAATAATCAGGAACAAGAAGTCAGGGCGGTTGTCTTAAAAAGGGCGCTTAAAATTGTAAAATGTTAACCATATAAATCAAAAATCCGCAGGTATGGCGCTCGGTTCTCTTTGCGTACCCGGATAGAGGCTCGGGATGATTGTAGTATGTAAAAAATCCCACTTATTATGATTCGTCATTTTAGACCCGATGTAATTTTACATAATTTTAAATTGTTCTCCATTTAAAATTCCAAAAAAATGTGTGTGTGTGGGGGGGGGGGCGAATTCAAATATATTGCTACTTGCTTCGGGTTTATATCTATTAAAAAATAAATGTGAATTTTTAAACGTGCCCCTTTAATTTGATTTAATTCAGTATTATTCATACATTGAGACACATGAGTTATAAATCATAATATAAGTTTCCAGTGGTCGATGTTTACCCCCACTCCCCTCCCTACCTCTCTCCTTTCCAATCCTGTTTTCGAAATTGTAAATATGTAATAGAATTTTTAAAATATTATAATACATATATTTTAGAATACTATAATTGGCAATATAAAAATCATCATTATATTTTTGTATAAATTTTACTTATTTGCTGTTGTATTATAAAAAAAACGAGTGGGTTGTGGCCAACGCTAAACTCCTCACTAACAAGTCATCCTATAAGGTATTCAAATTTTGTATAGAAAATTTTCATCATTTTCATGAAATGACTGTAAAATTATTTTTTTTTTAAATATTTTATTATGAAAAATTGATAACTCTTAATGTCATTTTATGAAAGTGATGTGCCTTTTAACCAATATGAATATAAAAAATTCAAATTTTAAGTTTCCTGAGTTTGGGGTTACTTTGAAATATTTGACAGTTAAAAAAATTGAGAAGCACTACTCATATATTGTTCAAAATCTAATGAGTCTAAGCGAGTACTTTAGTGTATAATCGATAAAGTAAAAGAAACACGCCGTACATAGCACATAGCACACAGCACGCAGCACATAGCACACACACACAGATACATTGTGATAAAATTTTCAGAATACAATCTCAGCATGATACTTGTTGATAATCTGCAATAAAAAAATAGCCTTAAAAATTGCGATATCTTAACTCCCCACTATATTCCCTTGGGTTAGTGAGGAGTAATAAACATTTTCCTAATATTCATATAAGATATGGAAAATGATGTAATAAGAATAAAATTAAATAATACTATGAAGCACATTAATTTCACCATAATAATGTTAATATATTACCATCAGTCAGTATATAGTCAAAGTTGTTCCGTACTCAGATTTTGTATGGAAAATTTGCAGCAATTTTATGAAATGAGTTTGTTTAATTATTTTTTTATTCATATATTTTATTATGAAAAGTTGATATATCTTTAATGCCATTTTATGAAAGTGATGAGCGTTTTTACCCATTTGAAAATAAAAAATTCAAAATTTAATTTTCCTGAGCTTGGGGTCACTTTCAAATATTTGACAGTTAAAAAAATGAGAAGCACTATTCAGATATCCTTCAAAATCTAATGGGTCTAAGTGAGTATTAGATATACAAATTTGCAAAATTTGAATAGAATCGAATGAGTACTTTAGTCTATAATCGATAAAGTAAAAATGAACACGCCGTACATAGCACACTGCACATAGCACATAGCACATTGCACACAGGACATAGTACACACACACAGATACATTGTGATTAAACTTTCGGAATACAATCTCAGCATGATACTAGTTGATAATCTGCATTAAAAAAATACCTTTAAAAATTGCGAAATCATAACTCCCCACTATATCCCCTTGGGTTAGTGAGGAGTAAAAATATGCCTTATTCATTCACTTCATTACATCGAAATAAATGTAATAAAGAAAGAAGTTATCTACTGTCGTCAGTGAGAATGATCAATGTGGTGAGTATAAATATAAAAAATACGAGTATTTATTTCACCATCATATAAATTTGAAGCAAAAATTTAACTAAGTACCTACTTATAGCTTTTTAATCATATTATAAGATTTTCACGGTTCAGTGTGCAAGTTCGTTCACTCTTATGTAAAACAGGAGTAAGTTATATAAAAACAGGAGTATGTTATTGTTGGGAAATGGCAAACAATAACTTGAGAAAACAGTAAGTTTTTTTATATTTTCTTCTTCTTCTTCTTGGCCATCTCTCCACTGCTGGATGTAGACCTTCTACAACTTTTTCTACCCATCCTTGGCATTCTTATACCACTTTTTCCGCGACTGCAACTATATCGTCAACCCATTTTTTTCTGGAGTCGACTACTTCTCTTTTGTCTTCTTAAGGTCTCCAATTTAGAATTCGTCGTGTCCATCTGTCAACTTCGTGTCTCGTCACGCGACCTGTCCACTGCCATTTGAGACTGGCAATATATGGTCTATAATGTCAAGATGCTCGGTGCGGCTTATTTCCCGTAGTTGTCCCTAGAACTTATCCACAGCATTTATCTTTCCAGACACCTTTCCTTTTCCAGACAAAAGCTGCCCAACCTAAACCGATTCTTCTTGGATTTTCTGCAGTTTGGTTTTCCTTTCCTAGTAACAGGGGCCCTTTTTCTTTCCTACAGGGGACTCTATTGAAGCTAAGGTGAAACTCGCCTCCAAAAAATTGAGCGTTTTATATAAATCGCGTAGGTATTTTTCAAAAATTCAAATTTTATTTTCTACAAAGCGCAAATACGCCCTATTATTGAATACGTTAGTCACCTCTGGAGTGGCGCCTCCCAATACTTACTCATACCCTCGATGCTGCGCAAAGGCGTGCTGTACGTCTGATTGACGACCCATCATTGACTGATAGATTGCAATTACTAGATCACAGACGCAAGGTCGGTTTCTAAGTTTATTCTATAGATACTAACTTGCATCCCTGATCCCTTTTCCACCCATTCATAATAGTCAATCGTTTTACTCATATCAACACTCGTTTACAGTAAACCTTCAATTTTCACGAACCAGTCGCTTCTCGAACTCTTTTATCAACACAGCAGCCCGGCTGTGGAACGATCTTCCGAATTCTGTGTTTTAATCTTTTTATTTTAAACCCGGGTTTTTTTAAAACCCGAATTACTACGTAGGGCGAGTATAATGGACTCATCTTCGGAAGAGTATAATGGACTCAAATCCTAATTGCTGGTATCCCCTACATAGCCAAGATAAAAAAGTTTTATTTTATGCCCTAGTTGTTCTTTCATAATATTTTCAATATTTCTATTTCCTATTTTTATATCTGTGTCAGAGGGGGTCATTATTTTAGTTTTGTTGATATTCATTTCTAGACTTTTTCAGTCGGAAACCGATTAACTACGTTTAGAAAAAAATGTAATTGAAGTAAATTGATATATTTTTGTAACGAATATGTACAATGCGTCATATTAAGAACAGAAAACAAAAGATGGGCAGATCCATCAAGACGTATTTTTTTTTCTGCTAAATATTTAACTTGTGTATTCTTATATAGAAGGTAGGGTGAATTGTATAAATGATTTCGGGCAGAAGAAATGAGTAGAATTTTAAATACAATAATTCTATTAAAAAAACAATGGTTTACACACTCTCAACTTTACACTTTGAATATATCCATACTATTTAGTGTGGATGACCACTGACCATCAGATACAAGTTAGTACCGATTTCCATGGAGTTTCATAAATAATAAATGGACCATTGAGGAGTTATATAAGTTAATGGAAAAAATGTTGATTTATTCATGGTTTCACTAAATCATACAATGGGGGTTATTCTGAAACGATAAAGACCGATTGAGTTTTGACATTATCACAATTCAAAATGGCGATAATCGTCATTTTAGACAGTTGTGTAGTATATTATGAACGCATATCAGTTAGAATTGGCCATTGAAATTTGATGCACCATTATTGAAATTATGATATGTTGATTTAGATTTTTTTTAATGGTACACGAATATGTAGCTTTGGCTTTGGTTGATTATTAAGAGGAAACTGACGGAATATTTATAATAATTTAAGGATAAAATATTCATTTGTGTGACATTTTGGACTTTCTTATACTCATAGTATAAAAATATTTATACTCAATATTTGATTATTTAAGTGACGTTAAGAGCTAAATACAATCAGTTTTAGTGAATATCAACGGGTGTGGAGTTATAACTGAATAATGTGAAAATTGTTACAATTGCTTTTGACTATAGACAATAGCATGTTCAGTATAACCAATTTGTGTACTTTTAGATGACAATCAATTTGTTAATCAATTACAACTATTGTAATTGGATTCATTTCAATACAATTTTAGAAATTTCGGAATAGCACTCAAACGGTAATCTCTACTTTTATTAAAAAAAGTTCATAACAAAAAATAAATCATTCAATGACATTTTGTAATTTATTTCTTCTCGTTTTGACTCGTACAATTGACAAGCTATAAGAATAACTTTGTTTTAAACCTCTACTGAGTGTGAGTATGTGCTTATACTCACAAAAAAATCGCTCAGCTCTACATACAACTATAGTAGTTGAAAAATAAGCAGGAGTAGCAAAATAGTACTTTTTTTGAATTTATAAGATAATATTTTTTTAGTGATTTGATAGAAATTACAAAAAACAAATTGTTGATAGATCTAATAAATTTCTTGATGTAAATTTTTAGTGTCCACATATCAATTATCGCAAAAAAAATATGGATAGGTATTCTGCGTTATTTATTTAGGGACAAATACAGTCTTAAAATACTAAAATAGAATAATACACTATAAAATAATAACAAACAGACCAATTACGTAAGTCCACAGATATTAAATATGAAACATTTTAAACATCATAAATTTAGATATAACTAAGATTTACTGTATGTTTGCCTGTGACGGGAAAGGAAGGGAAGAGAAAAAAAAATAGGATGAAAAAAATAATAAATATAAAAATAGGATATAAAAAATATAAATATTCCATTGCAAATAAAAAAAACATTAAGTACCTATCAATAATGATCATTGTTTGACGATGTACCAAGAATGGCTAGTGTGACATTTTTTTCCAATATTGTGCGTCTCCATACTAAAAACAATCTATGAAAGTAGGTATTTAAGTACCTACACGTTTCATGCAAAACTCGTTTCATACTGGTGGGAGAAGTGTGCATTCACCGATTTATACGCACCGTGTATACGGTCGCTTATCATTTACACCACAAACCCCACATTGTACATTGTCGAAAACCGTCTAACGATAATATAACACGCGATTCGCGTCCTTATTGTTATCAGTCGCCGACTGCAGAATGTTTTCGATTTGATTAGCGGAGGGTTTCAGCTTTTTCCGCGTTAGATTTTCTTTCAGTTTCAACCCGCGCGCCATACACGACGGTCGAGGGAAAGAAACGAAATTTAAAATATACATTTTCATTTTTTTTTCATTTTCGGCATTCTCACTCACATGATACACTTAGACTTGTTGATTTCATCAAAGATGGCTGGGATATTTTCAAAGATTTGATAAAATAAAGTAACCACCTTATTGTAAAGTTACCGATGAAATACCCAATAGGACGATTGGATTTTTTTTAATAAAGGAATTTAAATTTAACAAGTTCGTTAACATTGTTCATTACATGTGTGAGTTCTTGTAACAGTATTTTTGATACAAGTGATTTTTGTGAGATTAAAAAGTACTTTAGTGATTTTGGATTGTGTGGAAACGAAATTTGTTGGTTTATCGTGGTGAGTACCCACAGTAAATTCTAGTCTAATTTTTAAATTTAGAAAATACAGTTTTTAAGTTATTTTTTATAATTTAAGATAGAAAACATTCATAACACATCATTGTCGTTTTTATAATACATGGTAATTTCCAATTAAATCGAGTTGTTAAAAATAAATAATAACAATTAGACAACAAAATTAGATTAAAATCATAAATTGTTTACTTTATTAATTATTTATATTTATAATAGTTTAACTATAACTAGCGATCGATCGATAAAATTATTAATGAAAATGCAAAAAAATATGGTTATTTAAAAATGCACGTAGAATTCTAAAAGATCTCTTAAAAGTTATTGATTTTGGGTTCATTAGGTTGTGAAATATTTTCTACTGCACTTACATTTTTGGGTGTGAATGATTTAATTTAATTAACACCGTTATTATAAAGTCTGTTGGTTATTCTTTTAAGGAGTTAGAACTTTAAAAATATATCGTCAAGAATGATTTGATCTTTAAACCAACTTTAAAAGCTCCGATGCCTCGTCTCATATTTTGTCTCTATATTAACTTCCTGTTTGTTTAATTATTTAAAAAAAAACTTATACTTAGAATAATAATGCTCTTATTTCTTTCTTGTGTTCTACCATTGTTAGGGTAGGTTACCTAGATGAATAAAAAATAATATGTTTTATTTTTATTTATTTCTATCCAAAAACATACAGTATATATGAGGTACAAAATATCTTAAGATAATATAAGCTTATTCATACATAGTTAACATACAAAGTAAATATAAGTTATTTCATTTCAATAAATATCAATTTACCACTTCACTGGTGCTTACATAGTTTAAGCCATATATTTTTATTTGTATCTTTGTTACTAGCCCCCTCACTAGGCATAGCCTGTGCTAAGTTGAGCTAGTTTTATGTTATTGTCTATTACGTTGTTTATTTATAGATACATTTACATATAATATAAGTACATGTACATACATACGCTACGCATTCAAACGTATGCATCTTTCCTTCTAAATACAATATTTCATTTTGAGTCATGCACACACAACGAAAATTGTAGAAATAAATTATTTGTTTCACTTTTTTTTCAATTGTCTATTCTGTTGTTTGTAATAGTGTATTTACATTTCATTTGGTAGAATTATTTCTTTCAGGATTTTTTCATCTATTTCATAAGCCCATCTTAGTGATAGTTTTTTTAAATTCTTTTGCATTACTGATGTTTTTAATATTTGTTGGTAAACTATTGAAATGTAATGACTAATGAATTTAAAAAATGGTATTAATAGGCTACCTTTGAATTGAACCAAATTTTGTCTGTGTAAAGAATCATTATTTGCATTTATGTAATGTCTGTTAATAATATATTTTTAATGTTTCATTTGACATCACTTACATGATGTATGTACGTTAATGAAAACATTTTACGAGTTTAATTTGTTTTATTTCCGTTTTGTTTGTGTCACAGTATAGCAGAATGAGAATTAATACACTTTTGCGAAACTAGAATTATACGTTTCCAACAAAAATTGTCTTATCTTTGCTGCGAAATAAAAACTTGCGAAAATAATGCGTTTTAAAATAAGTCTTATTGTTTTTTTGTAGAATTCAATTTTGAACGTTAATATGTAAGTACAAGTTGAATGTAATCCGGTTGTAGTTTTTAATAAATAATGATTTTAATATAAATCAAAAAGTATACAATTTTTTTCTTTGATAAAATAAAAAGTAAATTTTAAAAGAGAAAATAAAAAAAGAAGATTGACCTTCGTGACTCAGTTGGTTAGATATCTGACTGCTGGGCCAAAGGCTCGGGTCCAAGTTCGATTACCGGTGGAGACACAGTTTGTAATTGTGTTTTCAGTCTGGATTTGTGATACAATAATTATTTTAAGTCTCCAAAATGTGGCAAGTTGTTATTAGTACCTGTTAGTTGCCCGAGCAGCAATACAAAATAAAAATGTGTCATCAAAAGACGAAAAGAGATAAGAAGTAAAACTTATGTGTAAAGGAAAAGGTTTTACAGCGGTATATAATTTATAGCCAAAATGGCAATTTCTTCCAATTTACCTTTGTATGCAGTTTAGAAAAAAATGTAAGAAATTCACAAGGCCCAGGGTAGTGTGCGGAGACAACTAGTCATCAATATATGAACATGTCGTGAATAAAATAATTATTATCGACACATAACATAATTACCTACTTGATATAAATAGATAATTATAAATAAAATATGTATTATAAACGTTATAAGTTATTTTATAATTTTGTTTTGATAATCATTAACATAAATTATTAAAACCCTTTGTAAAAGAGGTAAACTTTATTAGAAACAATAAAATAATTTATATTTATTTTAATTGTTAATATGGCACACAAACTAAGTTTTCATAAATATAATAAAATATTTAAATATATTTTACAAATAAATATTTCATTGTTATTTACAATATGTGCATACCATCTGCGTGTAAATTTATTTTTTAGATCAAATCCTTGATGTACCTACTTATCCTAGAACGCACCTTAATTAAGATCTTTGTCGTTATAATATTACCTATTGTAACTAAAATTGTAGATTTTAGATTTACGGTCTTAGGTCTAACTGTAGGTACAGATACAAAAGTTCAATAGTATGCCATACATACAATCACATTATCCCCTATTCAGTAACTATTTATAACTAAAATAGGAACGTTCTAAAATTGTAGATTTTAGATTTACGGTCTTAGGTCAAACAGTATAGATACAAAAGTTCAATAGTATGCCATACATACAATCACATTACCCCCTATTCAGTAACTATTGTAGCTAAAATAACAACGTTCTAAAATTGTAGATTTTAGATTTACGGTCTTATTTCAGCGTTATAAATTATAAACTTGGACTAAATGGAATAGGAACGTACCTATTTTGGCCGGACCGTTCAAAGTGACACCAAGATCAGGAAACTATAAATTTGAAAATATCGTTTTTAAATTGGTAAAAATTCACATCACTTTCATAAAATGGGACTAAAGAAATATCAAGTTTTCATAGTAAAATATTTAAATAAAAAATTATTGAACATAATTATTGGCCACAACCCACTCGATTTAATAGTAATTGTTTTACTTTGTGAAACTTAAAAATAATGTAATATCCACAAACAAAATGATTCTATGATATATTGTTTACTAATTTGTTGTAGGTACCTAATATTTGTTAGTATGACTTTGTTGTTTGTATGTTTGTTAGGTTTAAATAAATAAAAAAAATACATCCTCACACATTCCCTAAATTAAGTACCTATAAGTTAAGCATTGTGTCCTTTGTTCAATCGACTCCTTTAACTTACATTATATGTGATGATATTGTTAGTGAAATGTAGGGACTGTACACTATCTAATGTACATAGTCAAGAGTTTAGTTTTGACCACATCCCACTTGTTTTACATGAACGTTGTGTCTGTGTGTATTGTTACCTATCAATTGGTTTGGTAGGTAATTAATTCATTAGAACCTAATTAAACATGTGTATACCTAGGTACCTTAGTACCATTATTCTATCATCTTTTGTATATTTTCAATGCTCGTTGTTATTAATTTTATATTCTGAAATGCGTACGTACCTAATATTTTTAATTTTTCTTCGGCTCTAGTTAGCGCAGGTATTTTGCTATTTCTTCGCATATATTTTTAGCGGTCTTTTTCTCATCTTTTTCGTCATCATATTTTATTCGCCTTAATTTAAAGCATCCGCCCGCGTCGTTTAAAAAGATCTCATAACTATATATTTTTAACTAATCATATTGGCTATTGGCTGTTGGCTGTTAATCATCTTCGCCCTTTTTTGTTATTACTCCAGTTTTATATTTTTACTACGCAGTATTTTATCCCAGTTATGTAACAATATTTGTTTTGTAAATTTAATATGACGTAACACATATTATTCCATTACTTAGATATAAGTATATATTTACCTGATAATATAATATAATTACCCTACAAGGTAGTTATAATGTATGAGAATAGATTAAACTTCATTAATTTGATTATGTAATGATTTAATACATTTATTTTATAATTCCTTTTTTCCATGTAGGTATAACCTACCTAATATACCTACGTCATAATGCATATTAATTCCATTTATTCATGTATAACCAAACTAATATACTTACATACATTATTTATTTATCTATTTATTTATTTATAAACGGCATAAAATGCCTTTTACATACATAGATAAAAACACATATTGATGATAGATAATAGATAGAATAAAAAAAGCAATAAGGTATACACTTGGCAAACAAAAAAACTTAAACCTAAACAATAAGACGTAAGCAAACATAAAAAAAAGATATGCATAAGGATCCAAATAAAAACAAAACAGTAAATTCAAAATAAAAAAACATTAGATAAAAAAAATCATTAACATATGCAAACATAAATAAATGATGTACATATAGACTCAAAATCAACCTAAACATTAAAATAAAAAAAGTATTATTAATAGAAATATAATGCATGTTGATTGTGTTTATAATGTACCTACATATAATCTAACTAATATTCTTACAGTCCGTTTATCCATGTATAACCTAACTAATATAGGTAGGATAAATTTACTTACATTCCGTTTGCCCATGAATAACTGAATTAATACACTTACCTACATTCCGTTTATCCATGAATAATCTAAATAATATACTTATTATACATTCCGTTTATTCATGTATTTAACCTAACTCATCATATACCTATATCATAATGCATATCGATTCCGTTCATCCGTATATAACATAAATCATATACTTAAATTCCGTTTATCCAAGTATATAACCTAACTCATATACTTGCATTCCGTTTATCCAAGTAGGTATATAACCTAACTCATATACTTAAATTCCGTTTATACAAGTGTATAACCTAACTTATATAGTTGCATTCCGTTTATCCAAGTATATAATCTAACTCATATACTTAAATTCCGTTTATCCAAGTATATAAGCTAACTCATATACTTATAACATTCCATTCATCCATGTATAACCTAACTAATATAGGTAGGATAAATTTACTAACATTCCATTGCCCATGAATAACTGAATTAATACACTTACCTACATTCCGTTTATCCATGAATAATCTAAATAATATACTTATTATACATTCCGTTTATTAATGTATTTAACCTAACTCATCATATACCTATATCATAATGCATATCGATTCCGTTCATCCGTA